>CM053771.1:36289923-36307441 GCA_028658325.1 Potorous gilbertii | reverse complement strand
ATCCTTTGACCATTTATCAAGTGGGGAATGACTTGTATTTTTGTACATTTGACTCAGTTCTCTATATATTTTAGAGATGAGGCCTTTATCACAGACACTATTTGCAAAAATTCTTTCCCAGTTTTCTGCTTCCCTCCTTATCTTGGTTGCATTGGGTTTGTCTGTGCAAAAACTTTTCAACTTAAGGTAATCAAAATTATCCATTTTGTACTTTATAATGTTCTCTATCTCTTGTTGGGTCATAAATTTCTCCATTCTCCACAAATCTGACAAATACACTATTCCTTGGTCCCCTAATTTGTTTACAGTATCAATCTTTACACCTAGATCATGTATCCATTTGGATTTTATTCTTGTGTACGGTGTCAGGCATTGGTCTATGCCCAGTTTCGACCACATAGGGTAACTCCTATTTCAATGTGCTTGTCACTGTATCATGTTGCCTTCCCAGAAAGTTTACATGAAAGGATTTTGGAAAAGTAAAATACTAGTCCTGACCTCATCCCAGGCTTCCTACCCTCGACATTGTACCTCATCCAAAGTAGCCATGTCATCCTTATGGAATTTAGTAGCTTTTAAATTTTATAAAACTAAAGTTCTATTGATGCCTTTTGTTATTTCATCACCTTATTTCTCATTTCACTTCTGCCACCAACTCATTGAATGACCTTGAGCAAGGCATTTCTGTTTCCTGGGTCTCAGTTTCCCCATCTGTGAAATGATTAGAAGGGAACATAAGATGTTCTCAGGCTTTCAGATTCCGAAGTTCTATATTTTAAAAATGAGCTCTGTTTCTGTTTAACCTAGTAATGCCAGCAGGCACAGAGAACTCAGAGCTGTTGCTGTCATCAGGTATCCAGGCTGGTCTCAGGGTAGCTGTCTTACTGGTAGCTCAGTTTGCTAACCTAAAGCTTTGCACTTAAGCAATGCTCTATTTGTCCAACAGTGTTACCTTAAGAAACTGAAGACTATTGCCATTTTAAAAATTCCATCAGGCACAATAAGGATAATATTACCCAGAAAAATCAACCACTAGATTTCTTGGTTTGCCTTTTAAGTCCACAATGCCCTCTTTTTAAAAATACTTATTTTTAAATGTGTTCTGGCCAGTTCCCTGTGGGAGAGCAGCAGAAAGCCTCAGAAGACATAGGTAGACTTTCAAAGCACATTCTGTCACCGTGGCCAAAATGAATTTCTATCAGATTCCCCCCAAACAAGCAACCTTGCTTTAAAACCAGGAAAGCTCATATTATGAGACTTTAGTGGATGGATCTGTATTTTCTATTACTTCTGGTAATGCAAGTAAAATCCATTGATGCTTTCCCATACTGCTAGAACTCTTGTCTATACCTCCCAAACATCTGTCATTGAGGGAACACTCCGAGTGTTGGGTGCTTTCCTATAGACCTCTTTGGATACCAACAGAACACTTGGGATGCCCTTTGGTTATCCTAACTTCTTCTCATTTCCTATCTCCCAAATGAGATAATATTTGTAAAGTACTTAATCCAGGGTCTGGCCGTAATAGACCATAATAAATGTTTATTCCCTTCTCCACTCAGACAAGCTCATCTTTTTTTTAGGTTATTTCTCTAGAAGGCATATGGTGAGCCTGAACAGACTTCATGGCTTTCCAGACAAGAAGGACAGGATTGAAAGAAGACGTCCAGTACAGAACTTCAAGAAAACTGAGGCTGGAAGAGATTAAGTAACTAGATAAGAAGCTTCAGAAGTGAGATTTGAACTCATTTCCAAAGAGTCTGCTGTCCCACACAAAAGAGAAAAGGAGTTAAAAATGCCATTAAAGAAGTATATGGTTGGAAAAGTACATGGTCCAGTCATATAATGAGAGAGAGGGATAACATAAAGATAACTTGAGTTCTCCATTAATATCAATGCAGTATCAAAAGTGTCTGGCACATAGTAAGCAATTAAATGCTTTATCTTAAAGAAACCAAAGAAGACTTCCAACCCACTGAGTGACTCCCCAGGTGAATTTATGGAAGGACATACTGGCAGAATGTGTCTCTCATAGAATGTAACCTTGAGGGCAGGTTTTGTTTTTGTCTTTATATCCCTAGCACCCAACAGAGTACATAGCACATAGTAGGTGCTTAGGAAAAACTTGATTGACATGAATGCAAGTCACACAGGACAGATGGTCATGAATAGCCTGTCATTTTCATCACTGGGCTCCACACATTGTAGAGACCACAGCACAGGTCTCTAATGACACCCTTGACCCACACAATCCCTTATTTCATATCATTGCGGGCCTCCTTACTTCCTACCATGTACATTTCCATTTCCCTTTGGGTCATCTATAACTAATCCAAAGCTTAGTACAGTGCCTGGCATGTGGTTGGCACCCAATCCATATTTATTTATTGACTGACTAATTCCAGTATTTCACATCTCATAACCAGAAACGTTCCTGATGATCATTGGTGTTATGTCAGGTTAGGCTTCCATGATCTTTTCAGTTCTTTGTGGACCAGGCACGTTTCTCAGAAAAGTACCCATTGTTCCAAAAGACTCATGATGTAAAATACTATCCCCATCCAGAAAAAGAACTTTTAAGTCTGAATGCTGTTCAAAGCATACTATTTTCTCTTTTTTTTCTTTCTTTCTCTTGGTTCTCCCCTTTTGTTCTGATTCTTCTTTCACATCATGACTAATGAGGAAATATGTTTAAAATGTTTGCACATGTATAGTCTACATCAGATTACTTGACATCTTGAGCAGGGGGCAGGGAGAAAGATAACTGGAACTCAGAATCTTACAAAAGTGAATGTTGAAAACTATCTTTACATGTTACTGGAAAAAATAAAATACTACTACTAATATATATATATATATATAATATAATATATTATATTATAATTATATAATATATAATATATAAAATACTATTGGGGAAACTATCCTTAATGAAGGAAGGTGAAAACACCTATTATCAGTACCATGTGCTTGAAATGGAACACTGTTCAAAAATTATTGAAAACACACTCCAGGCGCTCTAAGAACCCACCTTCTATGGAAAGTACCTTTTGTTCTCAGAAACTAAGGGAGTGACTAAGCAATTGTGTTCGACAAGTTGGTTCTCTTCTTATGGAGGGGAGTCACAGACACTCCCTGCTAATGAGTGCCGGTGTCTAGAGAACAATGTGACCCTTTCTTAAGTGCCAGAGGGAAACTGAGAGACCACATCCACCTTACAAGCTGAGTTCCATTTGCTAAAGAAAAGCAGAGGAGGAGAAAGCATTGGCTAGGTAACCACAATCTTTGCTTTAGTAGCAGCTCAGCTTAGGACACTGCAAGATAATTGCTCTGAACACAAAGGAGCCTTGACCTGTCATCAAGGTATTTCTACTGCCAGAGGCCCAAGGGACTGTCCTTTTTATTTTGATGAAGCTGCGACACTCCTTAGGCTTTTGCTACCAGTGAATTCAGTCTGGGGTCCCAGAGGGGTAAGGATGGGGGGAGGGCAGGGGGACAGAGGAGGGGGATATCCTTCAACAGCTTATGGCATCAGCCCCTCTCAGCCCTCAGTACTGGCCTTACCCATAGCTCTTGAAGAAATCAGAAAAACAAAGAACAAAAAGAAAGACTGGAGGAAGCTTTACAGACCCTGTCAGCTGGTCTTTGGAGAGGCAAAAGAAAGGAAAAGCAGTACCTTCCTGGGGGACTTTTGTAAGCTTTGTTATTTGGAACATTTGAAATAAGCCAAAAATACTGCAAACACCAATGTGTCCTACCTCCAGATTTGGCCCATATTTGAAGAAAGCCACACAAATGCTTTCTCAAGGATCCAGTCCTGATCAGAGAGCTAATTACCTTATCTCATTTACACACCTGGAAAATTAGGTCCAAAGAGGTTTAGAGATTTGACTGAAGGTCACATTGGGGGTAGCAGATCAATGGCTCTAAATCTACCACTCAGGCAAGCTGTGTCCTGAGCTGAGCACTCACCCTCTGGATGAACTCAGCCACAGTAAAATCCCAGAACTGTTTCATATCAGCACCAGGTGGTACCTGAGCTCCAACAAGTACCTGCAGAAGCCATATTCCAGTCATTTGCTATGAACAAATTTGTCTCATTGCCACTACCCCTCATTATCAGTGCTACAGCTCACTGCCTAGCCATTGGTATATGTATTAAGATTTGCTCATACTAAAGGGGATCTACTATGAGAGGAGGCCCTGGCAAATGTGTCTAATTTCTCTCCTCCAATGGAATAAAGAAAGTTTTTTTGCTTTTGACTGCTGTTGGCCCTATTTTATTTTGTTTTTATTTTATTTTATTCCTTAGAGTTAACTGTATGAGCTCTCTGTTACTTTATTTTATTTTTTAGTTGGCAGTGATTGTATAATCTCTGTGACTTTTTAATCATTTTTTTTCAGAGCTGAGTCATAAGCACAGGGTTATTCATTTGGTAGCATCCAGGGTCTCCAGGTAAAAAGCACTCAAGGTAATAACTACAAATGATTCCATTTAGGATTACTAATAGGGCATTTCTGTGGAATAGAGGGATTTATCCAAAAGGTCCAACTTGCCCCATTAACAACTCCAAGTTCTGAGAGGAGTTTATGAGCTACTGGGGATGTTTTGTTAGTTTTTTAGTATCTACTTATGGGTATTTGTGAGCCATTTCTATTTTCTGAATTCTTTTGTATAATCAAATAATGACTGTCCTCTATTCAATATATACTCGTTACCTCGAGGGCTTGTTACCTGGAGCCCCTGGGTGCTTGTTATCTGGGGAGCCAGTTACCTACATTTGCAGGAACCAAGATAAGAACTACATTTGAAGATTTCCCTGAGTAAACTGTGGGTAAATACAAATGAGCCAAAGACAACAGGAGCTTTTGTAGTTAGCCCTTGAGATTAGACCCAGTTGGTTGATTGGTTAGTTGATGTTCTTCATTCTCAAAGAGGACCAAAATGACATCACTCTGATAAAGACTAGTTTCAATGTGTCCAACTGTGACAAATCAGACCAATATGAGCTTGGAATGCTCTACTACAGATTGGGCACAGACAATCCACGTGAACATTTGGGGTGGATACTCTAAATTTGTACATCCCATGTTTCTTCTGAGCTGTTTCAATTCTGCTTTACTCATAGAGCACAGTGCCCTCTCTGATGTGGGCACACCATGCTGAATGGTCCTATGCCAGTGTCTCCCATGTCTCACAATCAATTTCAAAGTTCTTGAGAGAGACCTTAGAAGTGTCCTTGTATTGCTTTTTCTGACCACCATGTGATCACTTGTCCTGTGTGAGTACTCCATAAAAGCAAGTATACATTTTCGCATTCAAACAACATGACCAACCCACAGGAGTTGTGGTCTATGAAGCATAGTTTGAATGCTTGGCAGTTTAGTTTGAGCAACAACCTCAGCATTTGGCCCCATTTTCCTACAAGGTGATTTTCAAAATCTTCCTAAGAGTTCAAATGGAATCGATTCAGTTTCCCGGCATGGCGTGGTAGACTGTCCATGTTTCACAGGCATACAACAATGAGTTCAGCACAACGGTTCTATAGATTTGCAGTTTGGTAGTCAGTCTAATACCTCTTCTCTCCCATACTTTCCTTCAGAGACTCCCAAACACTGAACGAGCTCCAACAATGTGTGCATCAAACTCATTATCATTGTATGCATCCCTGGAAAGTATACTACCAAGGTAGGTGAACTTACCCATCTCATTCAAAATTTCTCCATTTGCTGTAACCAATGGTTCTACATATGGATGGTGTGATAATAGCTGATGGACCTCCTTTGTTTTCTTGGTGTAAATTGTTAGACCAAAATTAGCACAGGCAGCAGAGAATTTTCCGTATTTTGTTGCGCTCAGCCTCAGAGGCTGCATTGTGTGCACAATTGTCTGCAAACAGAAAATCGTGCACCAACATTCCCTCCACTTTGGTCCTGGCTTATAACCTTTCAAAGTGCAGTAGCTGACCTTGATGCGCTGTGCATCCTTATTGAAAGCATTTAACAATATAACTGAAATTCCAGGCTAAAAAGCTTGGGAGCAAGCACACCCAGCCCTGTTTCATTCCACTGGTGACTGGGAAGGCATGAGAGCATTGTCTACTATGCAGAATCTGGGCAAGCATGCTGCCAAGAAATTTGACATACAATGCTGATGAACTTCTCTGGGCAATCAAATTTTGACATAATTTTCCACAAGCCTTCATGACTAACAGTGTCAAAGTCAGATCTACAAATGTTGGGTACAGGCCTCTGTTGTGTTCCTGGCATTTCTCCTGTAGTTGTCGGGCAGCAAGCACCATATCAACTGTTCCTTGGCCCTTTCTGAAGCCACACTGGCTCTCAGGTAGATGATCATCTTCCAGGTGAAGGATCAACCTATTAAAGAGGACTCTAGCAAGAACCTTGCCAGCAATGACTAAGAGAGAGATGCCCCCTGTGATGGTTGCAGGACAATGTATTTCGTTTACCTTTATAGAGATGGACGATGGAGGCATCCTTGAACTCCTGGGGGACAACTTCCTTTAGTCATATAACCTGAAAAATTTCAGTCAGCTTTTGTATGAACAATGGTCCCCCTACCTTGTAAATCTCAGCTGCAATACAATCAGCACCAGGTGCTTTGCCACATGAAAGGAGCCTAACAGCACTCAAAACCTCTTCTTCAGTTGGAAGTTCAGCTAAGGAGGAACTGACTTCAACCGAGGTAAATGGTCAATGGCCTCAGCATTGATTGATGTTGATCTGTTGAGAACACTGTGGAAGTGTTCAGCCCTTCACTCTAGGATCATGTCCTTATTATTAATCAGTGTGACTCCATCAGCACTGAGGAGTTGAAATGCACCATAGATTTTGAGGCTATACCTAGCCTTCAGGGAATTATAAAAGCTCTTTGGATTGTTACTATCAGCATAAAACTGAATTTCATCAGTCTTCTTACTGAGCCAGGAATCCTGCATCTCTCTAAGCTTTGCTTGTCCTTTACTTTTGATGGAATTAAATGCTGTCTTCTTAGAGATGGATGAACCATCCTGCTGGTAAATCCCATGGACTTCTCATTTTTCATTTAGTTTCTGAATTTCCCCATCATTTTCATCAAACCACTCTTGCTGTTTTCGAGTGTTCTGACTCAGATGAGCAAATACAGTGTTGTACACCAAATCTCTGAAAACTGCCCACTCCTTTTCTGTTACACTCTTGCCAACTGTGTGTTGGTTCAACTTTCCCTCCAATTTAGCAACAAGCTGTTCAGGCTTAGAGAAGTCCTCTGATTTGTTGACATTAATTCTTCTGGTAGTCATTTTGCCTCGGGGGTCACACTTTTGATGAATGTGAATATTTAGCTTGGAAAGGATAAGGCTATGATCAGTCCAGCACTTTGCACCACACATTGCCTTCATCACTCTCACATCTTGCCTGTTTCTTCTCCTTACAATCACATAATCTATTAGATGCCAATGTTTGTTGTGAGGGCGCATCCATGAAGTTTTATTGCATTTAGGTAAGCGGAAGATAGTTTTGGTAATGAGAAGGTCATACAATGCAGACCCAATACATGTGAGCCAAGAGCCTGGGTCATACTGAGTTCTGGGTTAGATAAATATTACCACCTCTGGGCATTTCCCCAGTTACTAAAATAAAGTTCAAAGGGAAACCTGTGGAGCCACACTCCTAAAATTATTTCTAATGAACACACTACTAGTTAGCTTGACTTTAATAATAAGCCAGTAGGTAGAATTAGCTCACAACAATTATTGGAGGCCTTCCTTCTCACTGGAGCTATAAACATTCCCCAGACCAACAGAGAGCCGCTTGTATGATGAAGTCAACCCAAACCTGGTGAAGGGTCTAAGTTGCCTTTCTCTCCTTATGGGACTCCTTATAGTACTCTCTCCTCTCTGCTGGATGAACTACAACCCCCTTCTCTCCATCCCCCAATATGTGAGGACTATTTCCTGAACAGGTGCTAGATTCTTCCTCAGTAGCTGACTCCTGACTTCAG
Organism: Potorous gilbertii; assembly: GCA_028658325.1. NCBI lineage: Eukaryota > Metazoa > Chordata > Mammalia > Diprotodontia > Potoroidae > Potorous > Potorous gilbertii. Next base: position 36,299,439 of record CM053771.1, on the reverse strand, counting down.
TGTCCAGAGGACTGACAAGCCAGTTTTTACAGGCCAAAATAGGTACTGGCTAGTCTTTGGCCTGTCATTGGAACTTACCCTTTCTAGTTTAATTAAGAAACTCTTTTTTTATGCTTTGTAAAAAGAATTTAGGACTTGGATACAGCTTTATAGTTAGCTTAACAACTCGATTATCTGCTCTGCATTTTTTTTTTGTGATGGTAATGTAATTACACTGTATTGGCGGCATCCCATGGAACAGTCCCAGAGGAACCATTCCTTTCTGGCCAACCCCTGTGCTAGGTCAGCCCTTGAGTACTGTGAGGATGATGAAATGTCTGATAGCTTCCGAATGGCCCATGTACATGACTTAGTTATTGTTGAGGGCCAGGGTAGAGTGCAGTTGACAAGATCAGGATAGACCTCCAGGGAAACTGTGCTTTGAGACAGTGCTCATTATCATCTGGAATGGCTCTCCATGCCCCCCAGATGTGGCTGTCTCTGTGAGACAAACAAGAGAATTATAAAAAACAAGGGATATGTAAAATAGATGCCCTCTAGGCTAACAGTCTTTAAAGACAATAAGACTGGCCAAATCACTGGGACAGGAGATGAACAGAATGTCACATAGACTTGTCAGTTTCTGTCTATATATACCCTAACCCTTGGATCAATAAATGGAATTGGTTTATCTTTTCCCACATCCCGCATCTTACTTCTTCAGCACCTCACCAAGGTGTGTAGGGATGCTGACTGTCTGCTACAAATGGCACCTCAACAGGGACCTGATCCAGGAAAGGGACTCATCTTTCAATGATAGTGGCCCCCTTGGAAAGGAACTCCAAGTTGTGACAAGACAACCAAGGTAAGGGGAAGCCTCAAAGAACCCCAGCAGGGGTATTTCACTTTGTCCGAGGTTCACGCAGGCACAGTAAAATCTCAGCAATTACAGGCTTACGGGGAGAATTTACTGTGTTAACAGAATCAAAAAGCAGACTCTGTTCGTAAGAAATCAAAACTGACAGATAAATAGCAAAAGTAAGGTTAACAATGGGTCAGATACCTTTTAAGGGCAGAAACACACAGGTAGAGGTGGTTGCGGAGAAGGAGGAAGGAGGAGAAGAGATAAACTCCTTGTCAGAGGAAGCCTCAGCACCCCAGAACCCTTGGCTTCCACAGAGCCACCATTCTATACTCCTCCGGAAAGGAAAAAACTAGCAGGTCCTTTATCCAAAGCTCATCTTCTGCCTATACTGCTGCAGCCTCCTAAATTGCCAGTGACAGAAACCCCAGATCCCAATAACCTAGGAGGAGTTGCAAAAGGATTCACCCCTCTGGATTTTAAATTTTCACAGGAATTAAAACAAGGGACAATCAATTATGGACCAAGTAATCCTTACATTCAATCTCTCCTAGACAGCATTTCTCAGACAGCCCTATTCCCCACTGACTGGTGTAATTTAGATAAAACCACTCTTGAAAGAGATTACTTAATGCAGAAATTTGAATTTCACAAAACATGTTTGGAACAAAGTAAAAGAAATCAAGCCATAGGTCTAATTTGTGCAGAGGATTTCTGACAATCTTCTCTCAGTTTTTTGAATTCTGTCTTATTGTCTGTATATGTATTCTGTCTCTATGTTCTGTGTGAGTGTGTTTGTGTATTATTCTCTTTCCCATGTTTTCTCTTTCCTTTCCCCTCATCCCTTCTCTTCAATGACTGTAGCATCAGGGAGGGGTGTGGGAGAAAGAGAGAAACTAATCTTATACTGCTAAAGGCAGTTTCAGATACGGTATACAAGGAAATAATGATGTGCAGTTTTAAGGAAAGCATAAAAGTTTTGGAAAGTTGTTGGTAAAATTCTCTCTTTTTCTACCTCCTAACCCTGGCCAGGTTGGGAAGGTGGAGAGAAAGACAAGAAGAAATCAGGGAAGTTTTTTCCTCATATCAGAGGCAAGTTGACTAGCATTTTAATTATCTCATGCCTCACCTGAAAGAGAAGTTTTTGTATAATGAGAAATACCCAACAAGTAGTTATTCTGGTCATATTTTAAGTGAAACATAACACTCCTAATTGGATTTTTAAAACAGATCAGGATTTGTTATATTATTTGGCACTAAGGCAAATTGGAAAAATGCATAGATCTGAAAAAGACACCTCAACAGAGATAAAACTTTTGAACTCTCCAGTAGAATAGAGGGGACTTGGTGCCACTGGATAGTTGTCCCTCACTTCAGCTGATAAGATTCAAAAACCCTCTCTTTCAATGAAGTTCTTAAGGAGTGGACACAGAAGTAAAATTTACTTGAGTAAAGGTTAGAACCATTAAGATTTTTTTTGCCCTGCAATCTCAATTCATCACCCATCTAGGACTACAGTGAATTGTAACTCTTATCATCCCAGATTAGATGAAGGGAAGAGAATGCTAAAGAATAGTAGGGAATTTAATTTACCCTCTCCGAGAGTAGGGGTTGGGCCACAGCAGTATGAGATCACAAGCCAACCAGTCCCTACATTTAGTAAGCCCAGCCTTCTATTAAAAATACTTATGTGTGATGGTTTGGAAATGTAATTAATTACATCTAAGGTTTACTATTTGTGTTACCGTTGTGCTTTCAAAAAGTTATAGTCTTGTATTGTAAAAAATTGAGTAACTTTGCAATCCAGAAACAGTGTTAGAGAAACTAATTTCTAATCTGAATTTTATTGAAACTAAAAGATGTTGGGAAAATTGTATAAAACTAGTTATGTTATTTTAAATTTTATCAGTCCTGCTAATCTTGTCTTAAAATGTTTTGGTTTTTGTAATTGTCATTTAGAATACCAGGTATTTTCACCTTTGCCTGTTAAAGAAGTTTCAGTTAATACCATTTGACTATCATTTTAAAAGTGGTAAGATTGTTAATTTAAGTTATTTGGAGTTACTATTTTAATTCTAAACCTAAAATTGTTAATTGATTACTGTATGTAGAAAGAAAGGAATTGAATGAAAACTTTATTTAGATCTGCCCATTCAGAATAGTCCTCCTGTATGCTTGGGGTTTGGCAAGCATGGGTGTAGTACCACCAATCTCCTTTATTTTGTAAAATTGCTAAGGCCCCTGGGGAAACTATTTGAGTAGGTGTAGTCATCAACCCTGAGAAAGAAACTTGATTGACTTATGCAAATTATAAACAATGAATAGGACTTGCTTAGAAGTTGTAATATATGGAGAGGATTTTTGGCAACTGGCTTTTACATCTGGACAAGTTTTAAACTTGAAAAGAGGAAAGATCTTAATGGAATTTATGTATATGAGTCCTGGTAAATCTTTATTGCTTACTGTAACTCCATGAGAATAGGAATGACTATCTAGCTCTGAGTTGACAAGTGAATTTTGCTGTTTAAGGTAAAAGACATTTGAGACCATACATATTTTTGGTTTGAGTTTAAATCTAAGTATAGTTGTTTGCATTAAATCAGCATCTGAGAGAAATACCACAAGCTACTCAAAAGGAATATTTCCCATCTGACTATATTCCTGAGTCTGTCTATGAAACAGATACTACATAATTGGAGAATTTTACTCTTATCTGAATTCAAACAAAGTCAAGAATGTTTCATCCTGTTGTATTTGCTATGTAACATGTCCCTACTTTCTCTTTCTATGGCAAATTTCTATGATCCATTGTAAGTGACCAACAAAACATGGGAGCCCCTTTTGTGTAATCTTACTAGGAAATGTGATATTTTTATCTGAAATTAGAATATGTTCAGCAATCTAAGTAAACTCACCTAAGATATCCCCATTGTTTAAAGGAATTTTATAAGCAGTAGTGTTTTTCTGTAATCAGTCTCTATTATCCATGTGAGAGTATATATTGCACCTTTTTGACTAAAGCATTTTGTGGAATGCATCTAAGAATTCTGTGATAATTAAGAATTTGGTTTGTTGTAATACTTGGGGCATTCATATCACTTAAAGACATTTTCATACCAACTAAGCTTTAATGGATTTTAATTTTAAAGGTTTATTTTTGTTTCAAAGTAAAAAGAGAACTATCATTTTAAAGGTTTTCAACTATTTTCTTTATAAAAGTATAGTGACTGTTAACACCAGGACAAATTTTAAACTGTTTTAAAACAAAAGAAAACACTTTTAGAAGAAATGTTTTAAAACAACCTCCTGTAAAGTCCACAAAATCTTCACTTTTCAAGGCAATGTACTGATATACATGTAATGATGTATAAAGCAGAAAAGATCTTGCTCTTTTAATCTGAATTTGTAGTCATTCCATGACCTAAGCAAGAGTTAAAATTAGTGTTTGAACTTATTAACAACTTAATTTCTAAAAGTTTTTCTTCCAGAGTAAGTGCAATCAGAGAAGGAGAAACTAGCCTGAGAAACAATGATGTACATCTATTCAGTTATAAGGTTTAAGTTTGAAATCTCTTTTGTTTAAGACAATACAGTTTTATGCTAGTGAAGAGTGATAACTTGTCTATGGTAATCTTACCACTTAACCTAGCTTTTCATACTCAAATTTGTAGCCAGATCTTCTTGAATCTTCCCACTTAATCTGGCTTTTCATATTCAAATATGTTGCCCTTGGCCTAGACTGGCCTTTGTCTGTTATGCCAGGGAAATTGTCCCTTATTTATATTCCTTTTGTACCTGTTTGGTCTTTGTCCAACCATGCCAGGTTTGCCTTTTCCAGAGTGCAAGCCAGCAACTTCCAGATAACCTGCTCAGGCTATATATCCTTTGAATAGGACCTATCAAGGCAGGGACAGCTCTACATTCAATCTCAGCAAGAAGCAATTCAGAAGCTGAGACCTTCATCCCTTACTCCAAAAGATCTTGGGTCCCCATCCCATACACAACTGCCAGGGCCTATAATAGAGGGAAATAGACAAGCAGACTGCTTGCTCACACTGTTTTAGAAGCACAGCATTCTCACAACCAGTTTCATCAGTCAGCTTCCATGCTTTGAAGGCAATTTCATATTGCTAGAGAGCAATCAAGAAGCATCATAGTAACGTCTTGTCCACATTGCATTTTGTTTTTGCCAGCTCGATCAAATATATCCATCAATATTAGAGGATGCAATCCTCTTGAAATATGGAAAATGGATGTCACACACATCCCAGAATTTTGAAGGAATAAATACCTTCATGTGACTCTACCCCACTGACTGGGAAATCAACAAAATTTGTTATTGATCATCTGTTTAGATAATTTTGCAACTCTATAGGTTATCGCACAAATTATAAAAACAGATAATGGTCCAGCTTATACTAGTCAAGCCTTTACTAAGTTCTGTCTGTCATATAGAATACAGCTCAGAACTGGCATCTCATATAATCCTACTGGTCAAGCCATTGTAGAATGTCACAATCATGACATAAAAACTCTCCTCCAAAAACAAAAGAAAGGGGGAGAAGGCAAAAGAATAAGGAGAGGAGTTGATACGGTGTTGTATACCATTAGTTTCCTGACACCAGATAGAGAGGGGCTTACGCCTGCTCAAAAACAGTTTCAAAAAGGCAAAACACACCTCCCTGAAAAAAAAGTGAAGCTGAAATGGAACAACACAAAGACAGGCCCTGTGTTAACATGGGAGCAAGGTATGCTTGTATTTTCATAGGAAATGGTGAAGAAATGATCTCAAAACCAGAAAGAAACATCTGACCTCTGCCATACATTGAAGAAGATAAGGATCGAGGAAAAGAGTGAATGGGAACAGATTTAGTGAAGACTTCTCAGGAATGTGGAGCCTTCTCCCTGGAGTAGAGCAGACCTTGGACCCAGGTTTTCCTTCTCCAGAGTCAGGTGATTTCCATATAAGGCTATGTATTGCTTTAGGATCAGTGATTGGCTATGACTCACTAATTCCTCAATGCCTAATGACTGGTATTTTCCTGGGCTTTGTAATGTCCAGGAGTGGAAAATTTGAACTGAGTTTCAAAAGAGATTGGTTAGATTTCACACCTAGAATGTAATACCTTGCTTCTCAGCCAATGAGAATAATGGTCAGTGGTGGGAGGGGGATATTTGCATCAGGGTCTATATAAAAATGCCATTCTGCTTCTGTAAGCTGCCTTCCTACTCTAGCTTTGCTGGAGAAGGGACCGCCCAGTTTTTCATGAGAACCAAATAAAGGAGATTTTTCTGTTTTTACCTTGAGATGCCTCTGAGTAGTCAATTTGAGTAGGGGTCTTGCCATCCCATACAAGAGGAAAGAAAAAAAGTCAAGACCACAATGAACTGACAGGACAATTAAGACACTCATTCTGCTTCTGGGCACCCTTCAGCCGACCCCTGCAGCAGAAGGAATTGATTGGGAGGAAGATAGATGGACTTTTTGTACATAATACTGGGCTTGGGTTACGGGTGGTAAAATGGGGAGGGAATGTAGAGGAGGTAATTATGGTAGCCCATGGGTTTAAGGTTTTTGGGAAAAAAATTGATAATAGATAGAATTTTTGCTTTTATGATTGGGAAATAACATACTTTAATTGTACTATCACTGAATACATTGATTTTCATATAGCTAACACTAGCATTATATCTGTAATTATGTGTCCTAGGTTTGCTTTAATGCCTATCAAAAGTGAAGGCTAGTATATGTCTGTATCTGATCAAACTTTTAAAAGGTTAATGTTGAAAGTAAGACAGAAAAGATGTATAGGTTGCATTATTTTAGGCTTTATAAGTTTTGTGGCAGCATTGGTTTCCTCTGTATCAATTGGCTTATCCGTACATACAATTTAATGGATACTTCAAGGGAAACTTGTGGTGGGAAACAAAGTTGATGTTTTTGAAACAAGATTGTTCCGTAAGATGTGATTATAGGTTCATTTCTATTTGTGTTACTCATGTCTATTATAATACCACTATACATAATTTATAGACCAGGCCTCCAAGGGAAATCTTGACCCCAAGGAAGCTGCAAGTGATTTGGGATTATGTTGCTAATAAAAATCCCTTTGCATCCACGTTCCATTGGCTCTTCTCTATACTACCTCTATCCCTTTGTTTCTCTGTATGGCCACCTATTCATAGGTGCCTTCTCTCTCAAGGGTAAGTTTTTCAAACCCAAGTATCTTAATCTTGGGTTACCACAAAAGAAGGGGAATTGTTGAGGGCCAGGGTGGAGTGCAGTTGACAAGATCAGGATAGACCTCCAGGGAAACTGTGCTTTGAGACTCCATGCCCCGCAGATGTTGCTGTCTCTTGAGACAAACGAGAATTACAGAAAACAAGGGATATGTACAATAGATGCCCTCTAGGCTAACAGTCTTTAAAGACAGTAAGACTGGCCAAATTACTGGGACAAGATATGAGCAGAATGTCACATCAAGTAGACTTGCAGTTTCTGTCCATATATACCCTCACCCTTGGATCATTAAATGGAATTGGTCTATCTTATCCTGCCTCCCGTGTCTTTCTTCTTCACCACATCACCAAGCCATGTAGGGATGCTGGCCGTCCACTACAAGTTATGAGAGGGGGTTGGTACAGTGGAGCTGGTGAAGTAGGGAAGCCTTATTTGCCACTGGATCTGAAGAGCTGATAACTCAGAGGATTTTTGAAATCCATTGACCAATCCTCTGCTTTTCTCTTCTCTTGCTGGCCACAGGTCATGTCAGGAGTGTATTAAGGCACTTCCCTGTGAAGAGTGAGGAAAGAACAGTTCTCCTTATCTCTCACCCCAACCTCCATGTAGCTATGCAGCCCAAGTCGCACCTAGGCATGTCTGACTCAAGGCCTGGGACTGTCCCTCTTGACCTTATTCTTTCCTCTCCTTAGGTGATTAAGTAGCAAAAGTGATGCTCAGAATCTACCTGAAGTGCAAGAGGGTTGACCATACTGGTTGGACTGACAACTAGGGAAAGAGTTCCTGAAACTACTCAAGAGTTTTTGGAGATGACCACTGGCCATAGGGTAAACTCAATGCCTTATCCAGCTGGTCAAAAACATTTGTTAGTAAGCCAGTCAAGAAACATTTATGAAGCACCTAAAGTATGTTTCTACTCCCTCCTTTGGGGAGATCTGAGACAAAACCTAATATTCAAAATGAGTGAGTGGAAATAATAACTAAAGCGTATGAGAAAAGGCATCAGCAGATGCCAGGCAGCAATACCACTACTAGGTGTCTATCCCAAAGTGACTATTAAAAAGGGAAAAGAACCCCTTTCTACAAAAATACTTTACAGATGCTCTTTTTTGTGGTGGCAGAGTTGGAAACTGAGGGGATGCCCATCAACTGGGGAATGTCTGAACAAGTTGTATATGATTGTGATGGAATACTATTGTGCTATAAGAAATAATGAGAAGGATGATTTCAGAAAAACCTGGAAAGAGTTACAAGAACTGATGCAAAGTGAGGTAAGCAGAAACAGGAGAATATTGTACAAAGTAACAGTAACATTTGTGACCATAAACTGTGAATAACTTAGCTATAATGATCCAAGACAATTTCAAAGGACTCATGATGAAAAATATTATCCACATTCAGAGAAAGAACTGATGGAGTCTGGATGCAGATTGAAGCAGACTATTTTTCCACTTTATTTTTTTATGCATTTTTAAATCTGTATCTTACAACATGACTAGTATCAAAATGCTTTGCACGATTGCACATATGTAACCTATATCAGATTGCTTACCATCTCAGGGAGGGGGGAGAGAACTTGGAACTCAAAATTTTAAAAAAAAATGTTAAAAATTTTTTTTACATGTAATTTGGAAAAATTAAATATTTTTAAAATATAGATGCCAGGCTTCTCTCAGGAATGAACCTAGTCTGGACCACATGTGTGGATCTGGAACATAGAAGCCTTTCAGTGAAAAGGATGTTGACCTAGTCCCCTGCAGTCAGCAGCAATTCTTAATGATAGAACATCCTGTCAAAGAAAATAATATATTAATACTATTACTGTACTCTGTTCAAGTCTGTTGGAAATAATTTTAATTCAAATTAATCTATATTCAAGCCATGCCTGGTTTGGAGACAGGAATTTTCAAAGTGGCATAGTAGCCCATTATATCTAACATGACTCTTCTCCAAGACATTTCAGGTAATCTTTAAATTCAGTTAGTCAACAAACATTTATTTGTGTTAGGCACCGCGCTAAGGGGATACAAATAGCCCCCCCAAAAATAGTTGTTGTCCTCAAGAAGCTTATCTTTTAACAGGAAAAATATAGTATACAAAAGGAAGCTGGAAAAGGAAGAGGAAAGGAAGAAAGGTATAATCAAGGGGGATTTTGGAGCAGTTCAAAGGTGGCAAAGATGGGAAATGAGAAAATGGTGGGTATGGGTGGAGCACCAAAGACCTGAAGACCTTCAGATTTCTTCAAAGTCAAGGTGAAGTGTGACACTGACTACCTGTCTGCTGTTGGCCCCTGGCTCAAGTTCCGGGACCGCCTTTTTTTTTCCTTTTTTTTTAAAATATAAATTTATTTATTTAACTTTTTACATTCATTTTCACAAAATTTTGGGTTCCAAAATTTTCTCCCCATTTGTCCCCTCCCCCCACCCCAGTACAC
>CM053771.1:36196860-36289423 GCA_028658325.1 Potorous gilbertii | reverse complement strand
GTTTTTTTCCCTTTGCTGGGCATTTTCCCAGCCAGTTACTTGACTTCTGAAAGTCCTCTCCACCCCCTGGCCTAGATCTGCCCAGCGAGTGCTTGGGGTCTGAGATTCAAATGCTCCCAGCCAGTTACTTGACTTCTGAGAGTCCTCTCCACCCCTGGCCTAGATCTGCACAGCTAGTGCTTGGGGTCTGACATTCAAATGCTGCTCCCCAGCCTCAGGGCTTTTAGCGGCAGGCCTGGCTGCTATTCAAGGTAGGATTAAATCAGGTTCTCAGGTGGGGGCAGGGCCGCCTCCCAGGCTCAGTTCCCTCAAGGGGTTTAAGCAGAGACCTTTTGTAATGGAGCTCCTGCCTGCTCTGGGAGCCTCTGGTCACTGCTGCCTCTGCCTCTGCCGCAGCAGCTGCCTCCCGAGGGGGTCTGAGTCCCGGAGATACCCCGCTCCCCTCTCAGCCCGTCTCTCTCACTGACCTGTGCTTCTGTGGGTGGAGGGACCTTCACGGCTGCTTGAGATTCCGGTCCCTGAAGCCTGCTGGGGTCTGCTCGCTCCTCTTACTGCTGCGTGGCCTGGGCAGGGCAGGGGAGGGCTCCGCTCCTGTCCGGGGCTCAATGGACCTTTGGGATCGGTTTTTCAGGGCTCTCTGCAATGGAAATCTCCTTCACTGTGTTTCTGCGTGGCTTCCACTGTTCCAGAATTTGTCAGGAGTTCTTTTTAGAGGAAATCCATGTGCTGTGCGTTCGGAGCTAGCAAATGTGAGTCTTTCTACTCTGCCATCTTGGCTCCGCCCCCCCCTTCACTTTCTTCTCTACAGTCATCTCGGTTCAGTGGTGAGATATTCATCAGGATGTCTGGCCCAGGATGCAATAGGAGATCCTGACCCTTTTAAGCTAAGGTCTTTTGGAGTGTGTGTGTGTGTGTGTGAAAGAAACTTGGAAACTTGCGTGCACCTGGAAGGATGGAAGGTTCAATCCCTCCCACCCAAGCACCATCCCCACACCTCCATCCCCTTTAGTTGCTTATCCTGGTTCATGAGACCAAAGATCTGTAGCTCTTGTAGACCTTCCTCTCCTCCTGCCCCAGGAAAGGTCAAAATTAACAACCTGACTGAAGGCTGGAGATTCAAGATAGCAGGGTTGTAGTTCCAGATCTTTCATTAACTCTGTTCCTCTGTTTCTAACTAGATTTGGAGACAGGAAGAACTCAGTTCAAATCTTGCTTCAGACACTTCCTTGCTGTATGAGCCTGGGAAAGTCATTTCACCTCTGTCTGCCTTAGTTTTCCCAACTGTAAAATGCAAATAACAGCATCTATTTTCCAGGGTTGTTGTGAAAATCAAAATGAAATAACAAGGAAAGGGCCTTATGAGCCTTTGTAATCCTCAATGGATGATTTACCATTTCATGTGCCAAAACAGTTACTAATTTGATCAAACTTTATTGATAAAAAATTCAAACATCAGCCTCATCTAAAAACAAATTATCAACTTGAGTCTTAGATGTTCCTGTAAGTTTCTTTCTTTCTTTTTTTTAACATGTTCATTTATTTATTTTTAGATTTTGATATTCATTTCCACAAAATTTTGAGTTCCAATTTTTCTCCCCATCTCTCCCCTCCCCCCACCCCATAACACCTTGTATTCTGATTACCCCTTCCCTCAATGTGCCCTCCCTTCTATCACACCCCACCCTTCCCTTATCCCCATCTTCTATCTTTTCTTGTAGGGAAAGATAAATTTCTATGCCCCATTACCTGTATTTTTTATTACAGAGTTATATGCAATAACAATTCTCAACATTCATTTCTAATACTTTGAATTCCAACTTCTCTCCCTCCCTCCCCACCCATCTCCACTGAGAAGGCAAGCAATTCAATACAGGCTATATATGTGTCATTTTACAAAAGACTTCCATAATAGTCATGAAACTAACTATATTGCCCTCCATCCTACCCTACCCTCCATTTATTCTATTCTCTCATTTGACCTTGTCCCTTCTCAAGTGTTTTCTTCTAATTACTCCCTTCTCCCCTTTGCCCTCCCTTCTATCATTCCCCTCACCCCTCCCCTACTTTCATACCAAATTGAGTGAGCATGTTATTCCCTCTTTAAGTCATATGTAAAGAGAGTAAGCTTCACTTTTCCCCTCTCACTTCCTCCCTTTTCTCCTTCATTGAAGAAGATTTTTCTTATCTTTTCTATGAGAGATAATTTGCCCCATTCCATTTCTCCCTTTCTCCTCCCAATATATTCTTATCTCACCCCTTAATTTTATTTTTTATAGATATCATCCCTTCTGATTCAACTCAATCAGTGTTCTCTGTCTATACATGTGTGTGTGTGTGTGTGTGTGTGTGTGTGTGTAATCCCTCTACCTGCCCAAATACTGAGATAAGTCTCAAGAGTTACAAATATTATCTTTCCATGTAGGAATGTAAACAGTTCAATTTTAGAAAGTCCTTTATGATTTCTCTTTCCTGTTTACCTTTTCATGCTTCTCTTGATTCTTGTGTTTGAAAGTCACATTTTTTCTTCAGTTCTGATCTTTTCATCAAGAATACTTGAAAAGAAATATCTGTTCACCAAGAAAGTAACCTTCTACAGTCTTATTTTTTACCCCTTTTTTGGACATTTTCCCAGTCAGTTACTTGACTTCTGAATCCTTTGGCAAGAAGGACCTCCTCACCCCAGGACCATGCTCAGGCTTGATTCACTCACGGGCTTTTGGGGAAGGAAAGGGCTGCCACTCAGGCCTGACATTCAGATCAGCTACTTAATTTCCCCAGGGGTTTTAGGCAGATTGCTTCACAAATGGATGCTGCAGCTGTCACCACCACAGCTACCACTGCTGCAAGGGGCTGGTGACATGGGGGGACCCTGATGCCCTCTTGCCCAGTTGGGAAAACCCTCTCACTGATCTTTGAAACTTTCTTTGGTGCTTGTGGGTTGAGGGATCTGAGACCCTCCACTATTACTGGGAATTCTGCCCTGGAGGCCTGTTCTGGTCCTGTTCCTCCCAGTGCCAGTGCCATGCAGTCAAGGCTGGGCTCTGCTCTGCTCTGTGTCCCATGCAATAGAACTTTCCTGTTGGTGTTCCAGGTTACCTTTGGCTGGAAATCTCTTTCACTCTGTCATTCTGTGGCTTCTGCTACTCTAGAATTTGTTAAGAGTTGTTTTTTAAAGGTATTTTATGGGCTCTGGGGGAAGAGCTAGAGTATGTGTGTCTTTCTACTCCACCATCTTGGCTCCACCCCTGTAAATTTCTTTCATAGAGAACTCAGGACAAGGTTCCCTCTGTGTCAGTTCAGGGCTGGCGTTCCCCGCAAACTCAGTCATCGGGCTTTGATCAGTTGATCTAGGCTGGGTTCAGGTGACTGGAGTCTCAAGTTGAGGGAACAAAGGAGCTGCCCCATTCCACACTGAGGAGCAGGCATCTAATGACTGGGACCTTTGACAAGCATCTTCTAGTTCTAGTATAGAACCGGTAGTTTATGATACAAACTCCTTACTGATAAAGTTGTTTATAATATTTTTTCTGTCTTATCAGAGGGGCCATATATGTTTATCAGTTAAGAATATATGCATTAGGAGTAGTAGGTGGATAGAACACTAGCCATGGAATCAGGAGTACCTGGGTTCAAATGTGGCCTCAGACACTTATTAGCTGTGTGACTTTGGACAAGTCACTTAATCTCAATGTCCTCTAAAACAAAAAAGATACAAAGAATATAAGCATTATTTACTACATCATATCACACTAATGTTTGACTTTTTTGTTGAAAAACAGCTTACTCAAAACAACTCAATCATAAAATAAAGGTGTAAAACAGGAAGGCAGACAATTAGGTGTCAAAGTGTATAGAGTCAGAAAGACTCATTTTTCTGAGTTCAAATCTGGCCTCAGATACTTATTAGCTATGTGACCCTGTGCTTAACCCTGTTTGCCTCAGTTTCCTCATGTGTAAAATGAGAAGGAGAAGGAAATGGAAAGCCATTGCACTATCTTTGTCAAGAAAACCTCAAGTGAAGTCACAAAGAGTCAAACAGGACTGAAATGATTGAATCAAAAAAACAAGATGAAGTGAGCCACACTAAGTTGACAAACATTCCTTCTGTCATATTAAGGTAACAAAACATATTTTCCCTACAACTTTAATACATTTTAAAAATGCTACCATTATCATTCATATTTATTGTTCATTTCTCTTTAAAACAAAGGAGCAAGATATCTTTGAGGAGATTTGGGTCTCAGCTCTACTTCCCCTAAGCCTCAAATTTAAAAACGAGTAAAATGAGCTCCATTACATCCTTCCCCTACCTCCGCAAGCCTCTGTTCCTATCTATGAACAGCAAAGGAATTAGATTAGATCATTCCTCATCAAAAGACAAACAACAATAGGATATTTGGAGATTTGGGGGGAGGATAATTTCAAGTCTTTTTTTTAAACTTCTTTTCAAAATCATCTATGTATTTGCTGGCTCTCCTGGGCCATTTCTAGTTATCCTGATGAATATCAGGCCACTGGACCTAGATGGCTCAGGAGGAGATAGTGAGGTTGGTGACCTTGCACAGCCCTCCCTCACTCAAATCAAAGTCAACTGCAAGTCATGTCATCATCTTGATGTCATGGTCCTCTTTGAGAACAAAGGACAAACACAATGTATTTGTTGTAAGAGTCAGCAGTTTCCTTTATTACACCACCATCTGGATGCTGAGTGTGAAAAAACCTGATTTTAGAACCTAGGTATCAAGGATACTTAGTTAAAAGAGGAAGCTACCAAAAAGGTCACTTCCTTTGGGGGAGTTGGGAGTGGGAGGAGGGGAAGGCCATCTCCTGCATCTGTTGCTGCCTCCTGGTATCCTGGGGTCTCCTCCTCCCCACTCCCCAAATGAAAGTGCCTTTAGGACAGCTGGCATGCACATCACTCCCCCTCTCCCCATTTTTTAGTACTTGTCCCAGGTGTAAAAGGCAAGAATACCCAGTGTAGAAGGAAATACTGTTCATTCTTTAAAGATAAAGCAAGTCCCCTGGAATGTGGGAGGGTGGGGGATAGGATTCTGGACCCTGATACTGGTTAAGCCATCTGAAAGACTGATCTTTCTTTCTTCTAATCTTATCTCTAGGCTCATTTACATTCCAGTTCAAATGACCCACTTGCATAAACACATTTGCCCATAGCTATATTAATAATAAATAATGAACAAATGTATGAACATTTGAGGGGAGGAGGGAATCTCTATCCCCTCCACCTAAGGATCTATGTATTGAATATTCCATCTCCTGCCCCTATAAGTTTGCTTTTTCTTTTCTTTCTTTCTTTCTTTCATTTTTTTTGGAGGCCATCGGGTTAAGTGACTTGCCCAGGATCACATAGCTAATAAGCATTCGAGGTCTGATTTGAACTCCGAATGATGAATCTTCCTGCCTCTAGGGCCAGCACCCTCTGCACTATGGCATCTAGCTGTCCCCCTGCCCCCTATGTTTGCTCAGTCTGTCCCCCATGCCTAGATTGCACTCTGTCTTCACCTCTATGCATTAGTATCTGAGTCTTCATTCAAGGCTAGCTTGAATGTGCCCCCTCTTACAGGATGGCCTTGGTTTTTTAACTCTCTGCCTCCTAAAAAATTAGTGTCTTCTCTTCTCTCTCCAACTTCTTTTTCTTAGTGATTTCATCAGTTCCCATGGGTTCAATTACCACCTCTATGCCAATCAGTTCCTGATCATAAACAATCTCTCTCCTTAGCTCCAGTGCCATGTCATTAACTGAATTGGTCCCTACTGAGTACTGGACATTTCACAGAATTACAAAAACATAGAATTCAGCAGTTGGAAGATACTCTGATGGCCATCTAGCACAACCCATCAAGAAGAGGAATCCTACTCTGACTGGTTGTCTTCCAGTCTCCCCTTGAAGGCCTCCAGAGAGGGAACCCTTGCCACCTCCTAGCAGTTCTACTGCTCTGTGACTATCCTAAGGGTTAGGAAAGTTTTCCTGACACCAAGTCTCAATTTTCCTTTTTTTTTTTTTTTTTTTTTACCTTCTGTGTATTCTCTACTGCTTTATCTCTTCCAGGAATCTGGCTAGATTTATGTCCAAGTTATTTTGGAGGCTTTGTTTGAAGATGTTTTTGAGTTATTTTCTTTTCCTGTCTGTGAGCCTTGAGCTTTCCAGACAGGTCACTGTAATACCTCTTCATAGTGGGATTTCGTCAGCTCATTTTCCCATGGCCTTCTTGACTTTGGACTCTAAGTTAGAGCAGGCTTGTGCATATTTCTGAGGGGGGCAAGGAGTGTCTGAGCTGAGCTTTTGTCTTCTTGGGTCCTGTTGTTTTCACAGCTTGGGCTGGCTGTGTGCAAGCTTTCAGCGCTTCCAAAGAGAGGTGATCGAGGAGGACCTCTGCTCGCTGTCCTGGTCTGAGCTCTACAAGTTCTTGGCCCAGCTTGACCCTGTTGGCTCTTCCCTGGTCCTGCTGGCCCCCTCTGTGGGTTCAGAGGGTCAGAGCTGCTGGGATCACCTCTGCTCTGAGACTGCTGTCCTGGTTATTCCAGTTCAGGCTTTAGCTTGGGCTGGAGGCCAGAACTGAGTCTCAGCTCTGCTCCTGGGATCCTGGCCACACAGCTACTGTTGACTTATGGACTTGTTCCTTGCTCAGTAACCCAGCTAGGGCTCAGTACACTGAGAACATTTCTGTTCTCCACCCTGACCTGCAGGCCCCCTCCTCTATCTCCCCAGGACCTATAAACTGTAGCTGATGAGTGGGAGGCAGAACTACCAGATGTAACCTACGCATTAATTCATGGATCTCCCAAGATCTCTTTCTGTCCCAATGCCCAATCTCACCTTGCTCTTAACGCTTGGCTGAAATGCTCTATGAGTATGGGTTCCTGGTGAGACACCACCCCCAGTGTCCAAAGACCTCTCTGTCTGTCTCCCTAACTGTCTTGGGTAGAAAAAAATTACTCACTGTGACTTTTTCTTGGATTTTCCTATCACAGTTTAGTTTGATGTGTTTTCTAGATCTTTGTAGGGGAAATGTGATGGGGAGGAAGAAGTAGGTGATAATTCCTGCTTAGTTCAGCATTTTGTCCTCACCTCCAGGAAGAACTTCTTGAAGTATGGCTAATCACTATACTCCAGACAATGACTGATGGGGTGGAATACACATCACCTCCCTCTTCCTGGAATTTGGGTCCTTTTCATGAAGCCCAAGGCTCCTTTAGCATTTTTGGTTGCCACACAACACTGCACATTCATATTGAGCTTGTGGTCCACTAAAACCCTCAGACAGTTTTCCAAACCAATGGTGTCTCACCCATTTTTATAGTTTATAAATATAAAAGTAAATTTTTTTATTCATGTGAATTTGAATTTTTTAAATATTGAACTGGATATCTGTTGTAGGATCCATTTGGCTAAGATTTTTTTGATTTATTTCACAGTATTTAGTTTGTGGTTGCTATGATTTATCTTGGGATTTGTATAAGGATATGTGTGCTTGGGATTATTGTAATGGCAAATGCCACCCTTCTCTGGGAATGCAAATGGTTTGATATGGCTTGCCAGAGAATGAACACATAAATATAAGACTACCACTGTGATTTCAGTGGTAAAGAGAGCTTTTGGTGACGGAACTCTCCCATGCTTTCAGGTAACTGATAAATTTAGAGTTGCTTGGGGCATTGAGGTGGACGCAGATGACATAGAATAGATATAGAAGTTAGTTGACTTTCCAGGGGTCACACAGCCATGCATGCACACATTTATATATAGCTATATTAAGAATTGAGGCCATTTCCCACTCCACCCCCATATTGGGATCTTTGTATTCAAAATTAATTCCCCCTTTCCTATAAAAAAAGACTTAGTATTCACATATAGAATCCCCAGGGAAAATCAATAAATACCTCCATCAAAGGCTCTTTCTCTTCAAAGACCAATTTAAGACTATCTATTGTGGGCTGATCTTGCTTTAGGTTAGTCTTCTGGTAGTTTGTGAGGCTCATGCCTAGGTCATTCAACAGTTTACAAATGATATTTACTTAGCCATAGCAAGAGAAAGGGGCAGCTAGGTGGCATAGCAGATAGAATGCTGGTCCTGGAGTCAGACCTGAGTTCAAATCCAGCCTCAGACACTCACTAGCTATGTGACTCTGGACAAGTCACTTAACCTTATTTGCCTCGGTTTCTTCATTGTAAAATGAGCTGAAGAAGAAAATAGCAAACCACTCTAGTATTTTTGCCAGGAAAACCCCAAATGGGGTCACGAAGAGTTGGACACAATTAAACAACAAAAAGTGGAGAAAGAAATGCATTGAGCATGCTCCAAATTTAGCAGAGTAAAGTTCTTTCCCTTAAGTAACCTGCTGCGGTTTACCCAGCAAATCAGAGAATGCCTGGAACTACTCACATCTGTTTTGTGCTCAGGCAAACTAGAAACCAAGTCAACAGGCTGAGCCTGTAGTTCCTTGAAACACTTAAGATTTGAGAATCTTTCTATGCCTTTTAAGGAAAAACTAACCTAATTTGATTAATTTATAAGGGCAGTGGTCAGGCTATTTCTCCCAACATATTCCACCCCATGGTGGTGAGGTTCTTAAGGTGTTTTAGGGGCCTTTCACCACCTAAATGGCTTAAGGACTTAGGTTAACTTTGATCACTGGTATTATTCCACCTCTGGGAGTTATCAATGAGTTTTCTAAAGCATAGCCTTTAACCAGTCTACTAGCATTTAAGAAACCTTATATAGGTAGCACTAAATGAGGAAAAGTAAAAATAAACCAGAAACAGCAAAAGCAAAATTAACAATGGAATGGCTTCCTGAAGGAGTAATTAAATCTGGAAGAATAAAGCTCAGAAATCCCGGGCTTCAAACTTCTCCTTTGAAAGACTGAACTCCATGCCCAGCACTCACATCCATGTGAGGAGTGACTACTAATCTTTGCCCTCTGCAATAGGTGTCTTAATGTAAAAAACGTGCAGCACCAGGTGGATCAGGGATATTCCTGCCACATAGTCCTTGATCCTCATCACAGTTCAGGGAGAATTGCCTTGTAAGACCACCCAGCAGCCAAGAATGTCTCCTCCCTCCAAGCCTCATGGGTATAGGATGTAATACAAAATCTGCACCCTGTGAGAGGGTCCTGAGGGACTTCCTTCCTTCTTGGATGGGGGCTGAGGACACACTCTCACTTCTCACTTGTTCCCAGAAGGCAAATAACCTCCCAACAATACCATGCTTTGAACCTCCCAGCCCTCCCTGAGAAGGTGGTACACTGGAAGCAATATGGAGGGGGCATTCCATTCTAAAGTGCTACAACAGACCTGACTTTGCTACTGTCCATACTAGTTACCAGTTAACTTTTCCTGGGCCCCTACCACCACTGAGGTCCGCATCAGTGCTTCCTTTGCTGGGATCAAGTGCTGTCCTCCCTGAGCCAGAGCCTGACTGTTGTCCTTACTGCTACCACTACCCCCCTATGAATAGGCCCCATAGCTGCCAACAGAACCTAAGGGATGAAGGCAATTAACATTTATTAAGCACTTATCATGCACCAGGCAGTATACAAAGAACTTCATTAATATCTCTTTTGATGCCTATGTAACCCTGGAAGGTAGGTGCTATTATCCCCATGTACAATTTAGGGAACTGAGACAGCCCGAGGTTAAGTGACTTACCTAGGGTCACTCAACCATTAAGTGTCTGAGCTTACACTTGAATGCAGGTCTTCCTGATCCCCACTCAGAACTCTGTCCACTTTGCTCTCCTATGATGGGGCCAGGTGATACTACTGGGTCAGAGTGGCACTGTGCCTGGCTGGATTGTTGAAGCTGATGAGGTCAAAGACTGCCATTTAGGATGTCTTAGGCAACTCCAAAGGATTCTGGCCCATTGCTCCAGTTCATGGCTTGATCAGCCATCACCTTCTCCAATACAGGAAATTCCGTAGCTAGTCAGCCCCCAATGAGGGATGTGGGAGCTCCAGGCACCTCATACTCACAAAGCTGCCACAAAGGCAGCTCAGAATCATTGCTCAGGAAAAAGGCGACACAAAAGGCAGAGATTATATTGAAGAGGGGGAGCCTGAGAGTCCTTTAGCTAGGTTATGTGCTCTATTTGCCTGTGTAAGCCCCTAGAATTTCTACCAGCTCTGAACAAGATCCTTATGTAGAAGTACTAGAGATATGATTATAGTCAGCAGTCTGCTGGCAAATGGTTAACAATGGGTTCTCCAGGAAAAAAATGTACACATAGTACCTTTCAGTTTTAATCTGAATTATTAATAATTTTCTATCATTTTCTTAAGTCTAGATAACTACTACCAACAACAAACTATGAGGTGTAGGAGCTGCCAGTTTCTGAAGGGTGAATACTCACACTGAAAATTTAATCAACTCAAAGTTGATACCATCTGCCTCCAGTCTCTCCCTCCTCTCCCTGCCTTCTTATGGTTCACAGTTTAAGAGTGAGAATGGGAATTATTTTTTTATATCCCATTTTTCATTGAAAAATCTAGAGAGGGAGAAATAAGAGGGAGTAAAAGCAGATAAGGACACTCCTCAGAAGAGCCACTCCTCATACTAATGGAGTCTATGGACACCTCCTTCCACCTGAGCAGATGATATCCTCTTCTCAAATTTCTGCTCCCCTGAGTACATCATGGCTCTGACTTGAGTTAGACTCTTGGCATTAATATCTTGGCAGGAGTGCTGGATGGCAGCAATCAAGTAGGGGACAAACTCGTGGATGGACCCTTTGTCCTGCATGCCTAGGACACCCCTGGAACCATTTTAATTTTGTCTGTTTCACTAAATAGAGGTTATGGCTGCTGAGGTCCTTGTCCATGGCACTGAAGGAGCCTTCCCCCGGTATTTCTTTAGCCAGATCTTATCAGAGAAGAAGTACTCACATGGGGCCTCTATGCTGACTGCCAACAGAGAGCCCATTATCACTGTGAAAGCTCCAAGGGCAAGAGCTTTGGCAATGTGGCCCATGTTTTGGATGCTGCCATCTGCAATGACTGGGTCACTGAAGCAGCAGGATGTATTCTGAGATCGTACACAGCAGTAACCTGAGGTCACCCACATGCCAGCACTTCCTGTGTGATGTAAATGGAGCTGCTGGCCATGCCAATCCTCAGAGGGTCCACTCCAGCATCAATGAGGTTTTTGTCTGTGCAGCTATCTCCACATTACCACCAATAATCTGTTACATTTATCCTTTATATACTTGATCAGGTTAATCTGGAAAATGAATTTTCTTGGGAAGAGTCCAGCATGACCACACTGACAGTGGCCTGGGCCAGCAAGTCAAGTCAATAGCCATCATCTTCATGGGTACTGATGGTTGCCCTGCACAAAAGCTGCTCCTTGGTGTCCTTGGATGTTAGGAGTTAGTCCTGATTCTTCTTCAGGTCCCTGCGGGCAATGATGGCTATTAGTTCATCATCCTCATTTGCAATCAGTAGTTTCCCTTTCTTGCTCTGCTGCAAGATTTCATTGGCTTCCTTTAGTAGATCCTTTAGGATCTACCATTAGATCCTCCTGCCTGGTCAAGATCTTGCCCAGGAATAGGTCATATTCCTCCTCCTTGAGAAA
Source organism: Potorous gilbertii (assembly GCA_028658325.1). Lineage (NCBI taxonomy): Eukaryota > Metazoa > Chordata > Mammalia > Diprotodontia > Potoroidae > Potorous > Potorous gilbertii. The sequence continues at coordinate 36,277,833 of CM053771.1, read as the reverse complement.
ATTGGTCTCACAAGAGGAGATGATTCCCTCTAGGCAACTTGCCCATTTTACTGTTGTCCATGATTGGGATTCCACACAAGCTATATCTTGCTTTGGCTTCAAACACATCTCTGACTTGATCTTTGGGGCTCAGGACCACAGGGTCAGTGATGAAGCCCTGCTCATATTTCTTTACTTTGTGTACTTCATTGATGAATTCTGGGATGCATTTGTGATGGAAAAAGTCAATACCTCCTGTCAGCACCATGGACATGGTCATCCTAGCCTTGGCGACTGTATCCATTGGGGATGAAACAAGGGGGGACTTAAGGGTTACCTTTTTGGTAAGTGTTGAAGTTAGGTCTACTTGTCTGCTGTGAAGTCTATGTAGCCCAGGAGGATGAGGAAGTCATTGTGTGTGAACCCATCTCCCCAAAGTTGAAGAGTTGCTGCAGTGTGAGCCCATTGTCTAGAACGTAACAAGTGCCACTACTGATGAGATAGTCTGCCATGGCTGGGATGGGAAGTGGGACAGAGGAGGTGGACCCAACTGGCGGGAGACTCTCAAAGAGCCATGTGGGTTGGATGCTTCTCCCTGGGAGAATGGGAAATTTTTAAAGTGATACAGTACTCCTCTTTGTCTTCAGCAAATTGGCGTTGGGTGCAATTGGTATGTCCATGTGACCAATTCCAGAAATGTCTCTGGAGTGAATCATTGTCCTTCCAAGTGCCTTCTACAATGGTTTGTACCAAGGAATCGCAAATAAAATCATGTGGCAAAATTTTGGTTGACTTCACAATCCTAAATTAGGGAAAAAACCCCACAGAAACCTCAAATAATTCCTTCAGCAGTTGTTAGATGATCCTAAAATTCCAAGGAATTTGATTGGCACTCTTACTGTTGGGAAGCCTCATATGAGCCCTCAACTGGCTAGCTATGGCCATATACAGTCATGATATTAAAGATTACTCTCATAGCTGCAATTCAAAATCACAATTCTTTCCCTGTTGACATACTTAGTGGTTATTCTGTACTTAGACAACCAGGAAGTGATGGCAATGGCCTGAGATTTTAGTCCTCTGAGCTGATTGAGTCTAGGGATAGTTTCAATATGTTTTATGCAAAGACTAACCTCAATTGCATGGGGAGAGAAGGTAGGATATCGTTCCTACTACAAAGTCTGACCCATTTAGAGACAGTCAATAAGCGCTTATTAATTCTCTTCCTCTAGGTGCCAGGCGCCTGGGATGCTAATAGGAAAAAGAAAGACAGATCCTGTTTTGAAGCTACTTCCAATCTAATGAAGAAAGAAAATAAACAAAAGGCAGCTAAATACAGTTAGTGGAAGGAAAGGGGCCTGGGGCCATGATGAAGTCCAGCAATGTATGATTGGGTGGGAAGTGGGAGATGTCTACCTTGGATTCCTTCTTTAAATGGACATTTAGAGAAAAGCTCTCTTCTTCCTTCTCCATTCAAGGGGTCCCAGGAGCCCTCTGTGAATATCAAGGCTGAAGTGACTTTGCAGGATGGTGAGGTTCTGGTGATAGATAGATAGATGGATAGCTAGATGAGGAAATCCAAAAAAGGGGAACAGGGTGGGAAATAGAGAGACAGAACTCCTTGGGAAGACCCATGACTATACAAGTTGGCAACTACCATGGACACCCATGTAGTTTCCATTGCTTCCTGCTCTCATCCCAATCCAGGTCTACCTGTATTCATAAATATATACATACATGTATATACGTATATATGTGTGCATATATACATATAAACATATATATGTATATATCTTCATAGAGAAGGGTCTACCTGCCCCAAAGCACTTGGAATCATAGATCAGCTCTCCCACATTCCCTTGTTAACAGAGCTTGAGTAGATTGGAAAGAGGAGGGAGCCAGGGATCATCCTTGATTTCAAACACTCCCTCATAGCCAATCAGTTGCTAAGTCTTGTGTATTGTTTTCAAAATGTCTTTCCTGTTTGTCCCCTTCTCTTCACTCATTCAACCACCTAGTTCAGACCCTCATCACCTTCAGACAGAACTGTTCAACAGCTTTGGTCTCCCTGCCTTATCTCCAAACCACTCTCCACTCAAATGCCAAAGTGATTTCCTAAAGGGAATTATTTCCTTGCTCAAAAAATTTCCTTGGTTCCCCCTTGCCTCTAGGAGCAAATATAATATACCATTGGTTAGCACAGTGGACAGAGTTCTGGGTCTGGAGTCTTCCTGAGTTCAAATTTGACCTCAGATACTAGCTGTGTGATCTTGGGCACATCACTTAACCTCTATTTAACCTTAGTTTCCTCAGTTATAAAATGAGGAAAATAACAGTATCTACCTCCCATGGTGGTTGTGACAATCAAATGAAGTAATATTTGTGGAAAAGGGCTTAGCACAGTACCTGGCACATAGTAGACACCATACACATACATGCCTGTGCTCTCTGCCTCCCCACTTTTTCACATTTAAAGTCCTTCACAAGCAGGATTCCACCAACTCTTCAAGGTTATCATACATTACTTGGCTTCATGTACTCCTTTAGTGCAGCCAAACTGACTTCATAAAGTTCTTCAGCCACAACTTTTCATTTCCCATCTTCATGTATTTATGTGGGCCCATCCCCCATGTCTGAAATACATTTTTCTCTCCTCTGTCTCTTAGTGTTCCTGCTTCTTTCTAAACTCAGCTCAAGCATCAATGCCAGTGAGAACTTGCCTGATCCCCCAACTGCTAATGCTTCCCTTGCCCCAGATAACCTTGCATTAATTTTGTAGAGGCATGAGGTGATGATAGATTTAGAACTTGCTGGGGCCTTGGAGATGCATAGTTGATATTCACTTATGAATGGGCATGACTTCTCTCCCTTTGGAACAATCCCTTGAAGACAGGGTCAGTTTTGCTTTTGTCTTTGCTTTTCCAGGATCCAGAACAAAGCTTGGTGTTGGGAAGGTGATTAACAAATATCCATTGATATTACTAAATCTATAGTCCCAAAGAGATCAAGGAAAGAGATAAAGATAAAGATCCTTTATGTACAAAAATACAGCTAAGTGCTGATTAGTGAGAATAATGAATGAATACCTCCTTTCCCTCAGTGGTCAAATTGTCAATGAGTATTTCCATTGGGCTAGAACTCAATTATCAATTTTTGCCTAATTTGAATACATGCAATCACATGTGGGGTATACATTATTTGTGGGGTATAGGATGTATTCAGGGAGGACCAGTACCTTGGTGTGATGACTGCCGAGTGCTCTTTCTACCTTTGGTGTCCACCTGTTCCACCCAGCTCTCACCTGTGGCTCCAAGAAGGTGCAGCATGCACAGCAGTCACACACCAGGAAATTGTTTAGGCAGATGGACCAAACCAAGTTGAGGGTAACCAAGGGGTCTCAAACCCATTGGTGAGTTAGGGGGGTGTCTACCCCAAGCATGTGAAGACTTCCTCTGGTGGAATGGGCACATGAGAACAATTTGTTCCAATGGCCATTACAGCAGCTAAAGCAGATGATGTGGAGCGCTCAGATGCTTCAGAGAGCACAACTTCAATGGGCTGGTCACATTGTTTGAATACACACTTGCCTAAAAGACTATTTTATGGAGAACTCACATGGGGCAGGTAATCACATGGTGGTCTGAAGAAGCGATACAAGGACACTTGCAAAGTCTTTCTCAAGAACTTTGAATTTGATTGTGTGGCATGGGAGACACTGGCATAGGACCTCTCAGCATGGCATGCCCACATCAGAAAGGGTGCTGTGCTCTATGAGCAAAGCAGAATTGAGACAGCACAAAAGAAATGTAGGATGTGCAAATTTGGAGTATCCACCTGAAATATTCACAGACTATCTTTGCCCAACCTGTGGTAGAGCATTCCAAGCTCGTATTGGTTTGATCAGCCCCAGTTGGACACACTGAAACTTGACTTTATCATGGTGATGTCATTTTCATCCTCTTCCAAAATGAAAGACAACAGCCAACAGATTATTTGAACTAATACGGACTTAGCTATATTTACAGCAATCCTTTTTTTGTGCTAGGAAAGAAATTAGAATTTGAGGGGGTGCCCTCGATTGGGGAATGACTGAACAAGTTATGGTTTATGAATGTAACATAATTATTTATCGATTACTTATTATATGAATTTATACATGTTATTAGTTATATAACATAATTACTTATTACAGTATTCCTACTGTAAAATGTAATTTCCTACTATTCTAAGAAATGATGGAGATGGATGATTTTAGAGAAACCTGGGAAGACTTGTATGAATTGACACAGAGTGAAGGGAGCAGAAACAGAAGAATTTATACAATAACTATACATGCCTTTGAAAGACTTAATTCTGGTCAATGACATGATCAATCATAATTCCAGAGGACCAGTGATGAAGCATGCTGACCCTCCTGAGATGGAGGGGATGGATTAAAGGTATGGGATGAGACATATACATATGTGTGTATACACATTCAAATATATATATATATCCATATACCCACATGTATGTATATAGTATATGCACACATAAATACACACATACACACAAATGCATATATATGTGTATGGATATATTCAACATGACCAATGACAGAATTTGTTTGATTATGCATATTAATATACGGATTTGTTTTTCTTTCTTTTTCTTTTCCCATGGGTGGGGATGTGGAGTGAAAAGGTGAGAAAATAGATTTTTAATTAAAAAATGTTCAGAGTACTCTCCCTTATCAACTTCAGTCCCAATTAAAATCCCATCTTTTACACAAAAACTTTCCCACCTCTTTAAATTTCATTCTCTCTGTTAAAGATCTCTTATTTATCCTGCGTTTAGTTTCTTTTGTATATATTTGTTTGCAAATTGGTTAGACTGTAAGCTCCTTGAAGGCAGAAACTGTCTTTTCCTTCATTTTACATTCCCATTGCTTAGCACAATGTCTGGCACATAGTAGGCACTTAATAAATGTTTTTTGATTGATTGAAAATAAATTAATTTAGAAACAAAGCCAAAAATACTGGTTGATTCATTAAATCTGTGAAACTTCTTTATTATTGTATGTGATTCCCCTCAGAAAAGTTTCCCTGGATTCAAGGCACAGTGTGGATTTGTATTTATCTTATGGTGTTCATACTTTTTGCTAGTCAGAGTAGAGAATAAAGATTTTGCTGACTAAAATAGATCTACTTAATAGTTTTCACATTATCTCCCTCAGTTAGTTTATAAGTTCCTTGAGGGTAAGGACTATCTCTTCTCTCATTTCATATTCCCAGGGCTTAGCATGGTGCCTATCAAATTCCCTTAACACATACTTGTTGAGTTCTTATGTTAGTTGATTATTGGGTTATCCAGGTGATTTTTCTAAATTGTAGGTCTGAGCATGTCACCTGCCTTCCCACCTTCCTCCCCTGCTCAGGTAATTCCAGTGGTTACCAGTTACCTCTAGAATTAAATAAAAGCTGCTTTGGCATTTAGAGCCTGCCAAAGTCTTGGCCTCTTCCTACCTTTCCAGGCTTCTTACTCTGTCCTCCCTTCAGGAACTCTATAATCAGCTTCCCTGACCTCCCTTCTCATGCTTTTTCTTAATAGGATGTTCCATCTCTTGACTTTGCACCCTAGACTTGGCACGTTCTGCCCTTTGCCCTCTGCTACATCCAAGACTCCAGTATAACGGTCTGTAGGGGACTTAACCTAGTCCCCCTGGCTGCTAGTGCACTTCCCTCTCAGATTGCCTTTCATTTGTATACTTCTTGTCTGTTCCTAACAATTTCCATGTCTTCTTTTATTAAAATGGGAGCCTCTTGAGGACAGGGCTTGTTTTTAATTCTTTGTATTCGCGGTACTTTGAGAGCTCTTGGCACATGGTTAAGTGCTTAATAAATTCTGGTTGACTTATAAATATCTATTGGGCTGTTTTGGATAGATTTGGATTGGAATGAAATGAAATGAAATTCAACAAATACTCTAGAGAAGAACTTGACACACAAAAAAGATATCAAGAAAAATTTATTTAAAATGGAGTTCAGAGCAGGGAAGGCCTACATTCCTTCCCCTGAAGGAACTGGTACCTTCCAGCATGGCCACCAGGACTACAACCAGTTCAGGATGCAGCAGGACCCTTACAGAATTCTGAACTTTGGATTTCCCTCGATACTGTCCCCTGGCCATGTGACTTCATGTTCTCCTCTCTGATAGGCCTTTCCTCACACAGTAACTTGGGCCTGAACATTGGTTTCTGACCTCTAACCTGTCCATGCTAGGTCATAATCCCTATCACCTAGGAATGTAGACAACAGAAGTTTCTTACTTCCCACAAATACATATTAAGGGCTTACTATGTACAAAGTTCTGGCCTTGTAGACAAGAAGATCTGAGTTCAGTCTGGACAAGTCCTTTAATTTCTCTGGTTCCTCAAACTCTAAATTGCAGGACAATTCTTGCCTGTACTGGTAGAGACAATTCCTTTCAGGCAACTCCTTACACAGCTGAAAACACAAGTCTAGTGCCACCTCCTTCTTCCTTCTGGTTCAAGGCTCCATGCTAGGAGCTGGTTTAATAGGGACTGTGACTCCTCTGCTTCCTGAATTACCAGTGGGCAAAGTGTCAGCTGTCCTGTGACCAAGCCCTTGGGGAGGCTAAGGGAAGAATAACTGACATTTCAGGGCGCTCATGGTGGAGCTTACAAGTGAAATGGAAAGGTCTCCTGGTGAATGGAACTGGTGTGAATCCAAGCATTACATAAGAGCCTCAGGGGTGACACGGGGACCTTGGTCTCTGCTCAGTAAAAGGATCTGATCGGAGTGACCGTGACTAGCCTTTGCATTAGTGAAAGCCTGGTAGAGTTTCCATGGAAGGTGGAGGAGGTTGGTGAGGGGGTGGAGATAACGAAGGACTGTTGCTAAAGGCAACCCTGAGCTAGCTTACATTTCTGAATGCAACCCCTCATCCAAAACTATTAAGGATTCATGATGTCCTGCCAGCTCCAAAGGCTTGGAGTCATGGGAACTCAGAGTTGGAGAGGAAAGCAGAGACCATCTAGTTCCAACTAAACCTGCCCATGAATCCCCTCTATTGCACCCCCAACAAGTGAGTGAATATGGGTGGGAAGTGTGGGTAGCATCCTGAGTAGTATAACTTGGAAAGAACCAGGGATCACTTTGTTTGTGTAGTCTTCTGATTTTTCATGACGCCATTTGGGATTTTCTTGGCAAAGATACTGGAGTAGTTTGTCATTTCCTTCTCCAGTTCATTTTACAAGCAAACAGGCTTAAGGAACTTGCCCAGGGTCACCCAGCATGTAACTACCTGAAGCTGGATTTGAATTTAGATCCTCCTGACTCCAAGCCTGGTGTTCTGTGCGTGGTCAAGTGCAAGTCATGTCATCATTTCTCTGATGGCATGGTCTTCTTAGGCAATGAAGGACGAACACAACAACCCTGTTTGTATATTGTATCCTCATTACATTATGAGCTCCCTGAGAGCAGGGATGTTTTTTGTTTGTTTGTATGTTTTTGCTGATATAGTCAACTGACTGACTGATTGTGTCAATGGTTGTGATGGAGTGTTTAGGTGTATTTACTTGGGCCCCAATTCTAAAATTTCATTTCTCTCTAAAAATCATATTTCTCTTTAACCTCAAAATACTATTTCAGGCAGTTTCTCCCCAGCCCAAGGACACAACCTGCCCTAGCAACAATGTTATCTCCCTTCCTGCTACAGTAGCCAGATGCACCTATACGACTCGTTAGTTTGAATCAGCTGTGTACCGGCTTAAGGGGCTGTGTACTGGGTCATAACGACATTTACTACTCACTGACCAGTCGTATGTGTTCTAGACTTAGACATATGTATACTCCCTTACATTAAACTTTTCTAGCAAGACATTGATAAGAGAAGCCTGTGTTTTTCCTGGTCAGCCCTGACAGTTTGTTGACAGTGATATTTCAGCTCTAAAACCCACACCTCCTGGTAGCCCCCCCTCCCCCTGCCTTGGGCTATTTCCTGAAGAATTTTGGGTAAAATACCTGCACAGTTGATACCAAAAGTGACCAGTCCTTAACCACTCCCTACTCCCACCCCAAAACACCTAGTTAACAATTTTGATGTTACAAGTGATACTATAGAATATCCTATATAAACTTTCCCTGTGCCCCTTTAACGTTGTAGGTTCCCTAAGAACTCTTGCCCGCTGAAAAGTGTAATAAATCTTTACCTTGACTTCAACAATGCTTGAGTTTATGAATTCTTCTCTAGATGACTTGCCCCTGGTACCCTGGTGTTTGTGGGGGTCTCATACCCCCTTTCCAGCCCTCATCAGTTGGACTAGTAGAGCTATAAGAGTCCTTCAGTATCTAAACTCTAAAACTTCTATTCTGGGTCATCATAGGGCATAACTATAATCCCTACTACCAGGGATGTTTGAGGCTGGTGGATTACTTGAGCTCAGGAGTCCCAAGCTGCAAAAGGTTGATCTACCCCCAATATAGAGTGTAGGGGAACTACCACCAGGCTATTTAAGGAGAGCTGGACCAGCCCAGCTTCCCTGATGATAAGCAATGTGGTCAGGCCTGTGAGTGATCTCTGTATTTCTAGCCAATCTAGATAAGGAGTTTGTTGAGTCATTTCAATCATGTCTGACTCTTCATGACTCCATTTGTAGTTTTCTTGACAGATACTAGGGTGGTTTTCCATTTCCTTCTCCAGCTCATTTTGCAGATGAGGAACTGAGGTAAATACGGTTAGGTCACTTGCCTTAGTTCTAGTTCCTTTGCCACAGCTAGTAAGTGTCTGAGATAGGATTTGAACTCATAAAGATGAATCTTCCTGATTTCAGGCCCAGGGATCTATCTACTGTACTATCTAGATAGGGAGGCAATCTCAATAAAAGTAAAAATTACAAAATTGTATCCATGTTCAATGTCAAGGTTTTAGTGAAACATTTAAATAAGAAAAAAGAGGAGAAAAATGTTTATTTGGCAAACGAAGTAAGACAATAATAGTAAATGGTATGTATAGCTACCTTGAAGGCTTGCAAAGTATTCCTATACACTACCTCATTTGAGGGCAGTGAGGTGGCTCAGTGGATAGAGTGCCAGCCCTGGAGTCAGGAAGACTCATCTTTCTGAGTTCAAATCTGGCCTCAGACAGTTACTAGATGTGTGACCTTGGGCAAGTCATCTAACCCTGTTTGCCTCAGTTCCCTCATCTGTAAATTAAACAGGAAGAAGAAATGGCAAACCATTCTAATACCTTTGCCAAGAAAACCCCAAACGGGATCAGGAAGAGTCAGACACGACTGAAAAACAACTGAAAAACAAACCTCATCTGAACTTCACAGCAACTCTGTGAAATAGGGGCTATGACCCTTTTTCAAAATCTTAATTTTGCAGATGAGGAAACTGAGGTTAAGAAAGGTTAAGTGAGTTGACAAGGGTCATTTTAATAAGGGTTTGAGGCAGGATTTGAGCCCAAGTCTTTCTAACCTCCAATCCATCATTCCATCCAGGACCATGTTGGTTAAATGTTTCCTAACCATGAAGTTCTTTAATTCAGCTATCACAAAGTTGAAAGGGGAATGCTAATCAACTTAAGAATTTAAACTTTTTTTTAAAAAAGTACTTTAGCAGCATCTATTTCCGTGAGTGCAATTAATTTCCATGTAAAGTGGTTGCTCTGGCCCTGGGCTTGTTGACTTTACTAGTTAAGCTTTGATGTGCTAATGGACGCATTTTCATTTATTCTTTGAAGCAATTCCAGTTCCAGTAGGGATCTAAAGTAACCACAAATTGGTGTCTTTAAAACTTACTCTGCGGCTCAGAGTTCTAAGGTACCTAGGGCCTAACTTCCTCCTTTTCCTGGTGAGGTCACTGAAGCATATAAAAGTGACTTGCCCTAGGTCACACCAATATCACAGAAGCAGAACAGGGATTCTATTCACCCAAAGTTCTCTCAGATAAGCTTCAAATGATAAGTGTTTCACTCTATTAACAAGATCTGATTTTCTATGGCTTTGACCTGAGGGATCCTCTTCTACCCTGCTTCAACACCCACCTCCAGAGATCTTCTGAGAAATGTTGGACACTCTTTTCTAGATGGATGCCAACTTCTCACCTCCAATACCACTCCGCAACCCCTCCCTGTAGGTAACCCATAATCTTCCCTTCCCTTCCCAAAGTCCCTTCCCAAAAGTCATTGCTCAGGGGCACTTCCCACTACTTGTATGAGCAAGAATCCCCCTCCAATTTGATGGTGGACCATAGGTCTTGCCTTGTACCCTGTTGATGAATCTGCCTTTATTTCTCATCTTTCCATAAAGAAAATGTCTACTCCTTAAAAGTCAGGGACTATCTGGTTTTTCTATTTGTAACCTCAGCGCTATGCTAAGTGCTGGTCACATAAGAAGCACTTGAGAAATGCTTTTCACATTCCATTTAGCTTTCAGCTTTTGCTCTGATGAACAACCTTTTTGAATAGTCTGGCTTCCCAGGGCAATATGCACAGGGAACTTCCTCTAGACTCTTTAGAATGCCAGTCACAACTCTGAGGATTTCTTCTTCCTTCTGTCCCTGGGAATGGTAGCCTATAGCAGCCTCTCCTGAGAATTATCCATTCCAACACAGAATATTAGACCTCAAAAGAAGTTTAGAGTCAGTATCATGTAGTCTAGTGCTTCTTAAACTGTGAGTTGAGATCTCATGTGGGGCTGTGAAAAATTTGGCAATAGTAAAAGGTTTCTGAATGAGTAACAACAAAAAATTAATTCAAAATCAAACATGTAAAGAATCTGGGGGGTTTCTCACAGAACTTGCCCATCACACAACTTCACAGCAGCTTTGGTTCTGAGTACAAAGCATGCGCACTTTGTACTTCTCATGTTCTCAGAACACAAAGTGCCAATGAAAGTTACAAAAAAGTGTTCAGAGTGGGAAAAACTTTAAGAAGCTCTGATCGAGTTTACTCTTTATTTTAAAGAGAAGGAAACTGAGGCTCAAAGTAATTTGGTCACAGAATACTTTGGGGTTTGAAATATATTGTTAGAACCTATAAATGCTTTGTTTGGGGCAGGAATTGTCTATATGTAAGGAATATTGGATTCTTCCAATTGTTTGCCACCTCCCTTGTGTTACTTTGTATGATATTCAGTATATCTATCTATCCATCTATTTATTTATCCATCCACTCATCTATCTATCCATCCATCCATCATCTATCTCTCTATCATCTATTTATCTACATATGCATTCATTCATTCATCTAGTACCCATCCTCTCTCTCTTTTCCTCTCTCTTATTTACTTATCTGTGGACAGTTTGCTTACCCTTAGTACAGGGACTTACTTTTTTTGTTGTTTGTCTGAAGGCTTGGCATAAAATACTTAATGTTTGTTGAATGAATGAATAGTTCAAGTTGGAGAAACTTTGGAGCCAAATAGAAGGAATTATGGATCTATTTCCATAATCAAAGAAGTTGTCCTTTAGAAGAAATGTTTTGAATTGCTATATACTTTAAATGTTTAATATTTTAGAGGTAAAAGTATTGTTGGCACTGCCATCTTCCCACAGAAGCCCTATGATTTAAATCTCCTGGAATGCTAATCATCTGTGGAACATAATTTGGGAAATATTAGTTTAAGGGCTTCAGAGAATTAAACTTTCATTGATAACTAATGTTTTTGGGAGTTGTACAAACCTCCTAGACAACCTAACACCACAAGGGAGAAGAATGAGCTGTTTTTGAGCTAAATTAGCTGTGATCATAGACTTGCACCTTGTTTTTAGAAGACAGATTCAATTCAATTAAACAAAGATTTATTATTAAGTACTTACTCTGAGCCAGGCACTGTACTAGTTCTGGGGATAAAATGAACAACAATTTTTTTAAACCCGAGGAATAGCTATATTTATTTAGCCTAGATTTTATTTTAATCATTTCCATAGGACTATAATTTAGACAAGGAAGAGACTTCAGAGGCTAATCAGTACAACTTCCTTTATTTTACGCATGAAGAAGGTGAGATTCTGAAAGGGGACATGAAGTTCCAGAGATCACAGAGATCACAAAATATCTAAGGCAGCAGTCAGACTTCCTGACTTCAAGTTCAGTACCCACTCAATCCATCTTGACAAGCAATCAACAATGATGCGTTTTTATCTATTCATGCAGTGGTTAAATGGTTTCCTACTATAAGCTGCTGTCCTTTACATGTTGGTCTATGTGAGCCAGTCCATTTTTCTTATTTAGATGCTCCCAGGGGGTGGGGATTATGTCTGTGTAATTCTTTCTGGAGGATCCCTAGCCTAAACACTCTGGACTCTCAGACACTAGAGAAAGGCTAATTGATGATAAGGATAGATGGATGTTTCTTTTTTCCAGGACCACTGAGAGTTCACCTTTCAGCTCCCCCAAGCTCCTCAGAAGGAGAGGCTAGAAAAACAAGCTGACCCTGAGACTGAGGCAAGCTGATTGACATCAATCTGAATAACTCTACAGTCATGCATGACCTTTCTCTAGTGGAGTAGGGCCATGCTTGGAAGCTGGCTGGGCTCATCCGGGAATATCACATGATCAGCATACGTTTATCTTTCTCCTGCCTCAAATGCAGGCTCAGCTGATGCCATAGGGTGAAAGACCCAAAAACAAAACTCATAGCCTAGGGAGCTGGTACGTACTGTACAAACACAACCTCTGAGTGGGGCCGGTCCTGCAGCTGGGGTTATTTTTATTTCCTGGGCTGTCTCAGGACAGTTCCTGGATGAAACTGGTTTGTTTCAGTGAGAGATGCCAAGTCCCTTTCTGGTCTTGTTTGTTTAAACAAATTAGAACATTTGACTGTGGGAGGGAGGGAGGGAAGGAGGGAAAGAGAGAGAGAGAGAGAGACAGACAGAAACAGAGAGACAGAATCAGCACCAGGTATGAGAATGGGATATGCTACTTATATGTGTATAGAAAGACCTTTGAAATTTACATTTCTTTGGAGCCTATTACTAGACTAGACACTGAATCAACTTAAAACCAACAGCCACTTGAAGGAGTGAATAGGGAAACCTAGGTTCCAGTGCTGTTTCTATCACATGCTGGCTGTGTGATTCCAGGCAAAACAATTAACTTCTCAGTGCCCTCGAGGAGAAGGGAAGAAGTATCTACTAAGCACCTACTATGTGCCAGGCACTGTACTGAGTTTGAATGGACTTCCAACTTTTATCATTCAATTGAAACTGGTCTCTAGAATGTTGCCAGTGAACTTAATGCCCTTGATACCAGAAAAGGCGTTGACCTGCGTTTGTAAAGTGGAGTTTCCATATCTGGGAATTTCCTGTTATCAATGAAATCTGAAATCATGATCTAGACTCTGGTCCCTCCCCCATCAATTATTTAGTGCCTACTGTATGTAAAGGGGTACGGGAAGGATTCATTGACTCTATGTACATTTCAGTGTTTTGCGCACAGTAGGCTCTAAATTTAGTAGGCTTTCATATCTTCATTACCACCACACTTTGTTTTATCTCCTCCAGCCTTTCACATCCCTCCATCCCCCCCACCTTGTCTCCTCTAGCTTCACATTTCATGTGTTCCAAATTTTGACTTCTCTCCTTAGGCTTCCCATACTCCTTCATCCTCTATCTTCTCTCCTTAAGCTTTCCATTTCACTTGGTTCTTTTTTTTGCTTTTTTTATCTTATATTTATTTCATTTATTATTTTTTTTACTATATTTTGAGATCCCAGTTATCTTCCTCTCTACCAATCCTGCATTAAAGAAAGCAAATATATATACATATATACACATATACATACATATATGTACATACATACATACCATACAATACATGCTTTCCTATATCAATTCTTTCTCTGGAATTGGCTAGCATTTTCCTTCATAAGTTCTTTGAAGTTGATTGGAATGTTCATGTTATTCAGAACAGCTTAGTCATTCACAATTACTCTTTGAATTATTCAGTAGCACATACCACTATTATCACCTTCCCATGGATACTTTTCTCCCCTCTGGGTTTTTGTGATTTCTTTCTCTTGGTTCTTCTCCTATCTGTATGATCATTCTTTCTAAGGTTTTGGTTTTTATTTTGTCTTTTTGCTGGATCTTCATGTAAGTCAAGCTCCATAACTGTGGGTGCCTCCCAGGGATCTGTCTTGGACCTTCTTCTCTTTCCTTGGTACATTCTCTCACTTGGTTGTTTCATTATCTCCCATAGGCTCAATTATCCTCTCTATGTTCAGATCTATTTATGTGACCTAATTGCTCTCGAGCTCCAATGGTGCATCAGATATTTTGAAATGGATCTCCCATAGGCACCTCAAAATCAACATGTACAGAACAGAACTCATTATCTTTCTGCAACTTCTAATCAGCTCAGACCCTAATCCTGTGCAATATTGTAATTGCCTCCTATGAAGTCTCTCGCTTGACTCCCTGAGGTCTCTCCTCTCCAAGTGTGGGACTGACCATGTCGATCCCCTTTTCAATAAACTCCAGTGGCTTCCTATTGCTGCTGGGATCCAATATAAACTCCTCTGGTTGGCATTTAAATCTTTTCACAACCTGGTCCCTTCTTATCCTTTCTAGGCTTTTAACATATTACACCCTCCATAAACTCTGCTGTAGATCTGTAATGACCTATTTTTCTGTTCCTCACACAAGACACTCCATCTCCCATCTCCATTGCCTTTGCAATGTCTGTCTGTACCTCATGCCTGGAATGCTCTCCATCCTTACCTCTTAGCATTCTCGACTTTCCTTAAGACTCAGTCTAAATATTAGCTCCTCTGTGAGGCTTTTCAAGGTTGCCCAAGCTGCTAGAGGCTTCCTGTCTAACTAGCCTCATATCTACTCTTTATTTCACATATATAGATTGATGCAAGTTAACTCTTTGAGGGTAGGGATTACTTTTTATTTTTCTTTGTCTCTCTAGAGCTTAGCATCAATGCTTGCTTATTAGAATGCTTGTAAATTTTTGTTCCTTGAACATTTGAAATCTCTGTGAGGAATGCCATCTATCAATGCAGGTTAACACCTCCTCTGTAGCCTAGAGTCTTAAACAGTTGCCTAGGGCACTCAGAGTAGGGGCTATCATTACCCCACTTTATTGATGAGGAAACTGAGGCTGGATAATTAAGGTTCATATAGCTAGTACTCATCTGAGTCAGTTTTTCTCTCCAAAGCTAGCACTCCATGTTAAAATCCTTGGCAGAAAGACAGGAAAATTATAATATAGTTCTGGTCTTCTTCATCTCATTTAAACAATGGCTATATTTATGGTCTTGTTGGTTTATTTTTTTAAAAAAACCTAAATATCTCCATTTTGCTGTCCCAACAAAACCAAAGCCCACACAAGACTCACTAGCCTTCAGTTACTCAATAATTGGCCCCATTGGGATGCAGTGGTACATAAAGGCTAAAAACAAAAGCGCTTCAAGTATTAAAAGCATCAGCTATTAGCATCAACTCTAACCACATGATCTTACCTCCCACTTACAATTTGCTAGCTTGAGCTGTGTCACAGTGGATTCCTCATTACTGGAAAGCTTTAAGAGAAGGCAAGATGACCATTTATTAGGGATGTTGTAGAAAGGATTCCTTTTTAGATATGCACTGGATTCACCTGGCTCTGAGATTTTATCAATCCAAGTTTATCCCATCCCACCTCATCCCATCCCATCCCATCCCATCCCATCCCATTCCATCCCATTCTCCTATCTCATCCTGCCCCATCTAATCCTATTCCATCTGTTCCATCCAATCTAATCCTACCCCATCATAGTCAATCCTATCCCATACAATCCTACTTAATCCAAATAAATGCAAAACACACATACACACAATTTCTTAAATACTTTCTTGGTATAAGACAATAAAGATTCAAAGACAACAGGAAAATCAGTCCTTGCATTCAAGGAGCTTACTATGGGGATGCAACTTGAGAGCCTATAAATATGCATATAACAATTTGGGGAGGAGCAGCCTTACAACAAGAGGGAGCAGGAAAGGTTTCTAATAGTAGTTTGCCCAGGTGCTTAGCTTCAAAGGAAGTCAGACGCAGAGACCAATACACCAAGCAGTCAACAAGCACTTATTGAGTGATTACTGTATACATGACAGGCACTGTGCTAAGCATAAGGGATGGGGAAAAAGGCAAAAAGTAGTTCTTGCACTCAAAGAGCTCATACTCAAATGGAGGAGAGAAGATTTAAATAGCCACAAAAGATGTAAAAAGAGTAGGTGGAAAATAATACAAGTGGGGAAGACTGAGGAGAGAGTGTTTCCTAGATTGGGGGATAGCAAGTGTGAAGACCCAGAGATGGCAGATGGAGTTTTGTTCATGAAGAACAACTAGGAGGCCATTTGGTCTGGAACATAAAGCATAATGAAACAATCCATCCATCCACAAATATTGATTAACAGGAGAGCAATATGTAAGAAGCCTAGATATATGTTCTATGATCCTGGGGAAAAGAGTCATTGATATTCTAGACATCGAGCTGGTGTTTTTGTGACCTGAAAAGAGCAAAGCTTTATTGGAATGGAATAATTTGGTATCATTCTCCTGCTTTTTTCACTTCCCTTATGTGTTGTGTTCCCCATGAGAACGTTAGTTCCTTGAAGGTAGGGATTATCTTCTTTTTGCTTGCCTTTGCATTCTCCTGAGCTTAGCACACAGCCTGGTATACAGCAAGCACTTAATAAATGCTTGTTGATTGACCAAATAAGACTTTCAATGCCACACTGGTGGGAGAAGCTTGGGTTTAGAAGTTGAAAATCAAAGACTTTCAGGGATAACAATGTTAGAAGTGAAAGTAGAGACCTTAGAGGCTGAGCAATTCAACTGAATTGTACAGATAAAGAAACTGAGGCAATGAAGTTAAATGACTGGCTCAGGGTCACACAATGAATTAGTGGTTGAACTAAGATAAGAACCCAGTTCTCCAGATTTCTAGTTTAGTGCTCTTTTTTTTTAATCAAATAAGATAATATTTGTAAAGCAATTTGTTGTTCAGTTCATCGTGTCCAACTCTTTGTGATCCCATTTGGGGTTTTCTTGACAAAGATACTGTAGTGATTTGCTATTTCCTTCCCCAGATCATTTTGCAAATAAGGAATTGAAGCAAACAGGGTTAAGTGACTTGCCTAAGGTCACACAGCTAGTAAATGTCTGAAGTCAGATTTGAACGCAGAGAGATGAGTCTTCTTAACGTCAAGCCTGGTGCTTTATCTGGTGTACCTAGTTGCCCAGCCTTGCACATAGTAGATACTTAACAAATATTGATTGACTAAAACAGGCTTCTAATATAATCCCTTATAATGAATGAATTAATGAATATAAAAGTGTTTTTTTTCTTATTAAGCCTTTATTATACCCTTGATACTGTACTACATGCTAGGAATACAAATAAAAAAGATAATCCCTAACCTCAAGGAGATTACATTCTAATAGAGGAAGATTAAACATTCTTGAGAGTGGTGACTCAGAAAAAAGAGGTGAAAGGCAGAGGGTACATTCACTTGGGCACCAGCCTACTGGGCTGGCCCGTAGGATGGGGGCTCCAGAGATGAGTTGATTAACTTCCCTAGGAAGTGGAAAGAGGAAGTATGAGTTTTATCAGATCAAGCCTGGCCCAAAAGAGTCTGGTCCAAGTGAGATGGAACAGAGCAGAGGTGGCAGGCAGAAGGGAAGCTGGATGGGATGAATGGACAGAAGGTTGAATGGGCTGAGAGGGAAAAGCTAAAAAAAAAATAATGAAGACAAAATGAAGGTTCTTTGACTCATTCACATAGAACACTTTATAATCTGACATTGTTCCTGTTGTGGCATGGAACTGACCTTGGATTTCTGAGGACAGTAACAGTGAAGCATGAATTCTGACCAAGTTGGAAAGTCCTGAGAACTAGCCCAGCTAAGTCCAGAGAGGCTCAACCCCAGGGGGATTTAGGATGGTCATTTTTTTTTGGCAACAAGGAGTCTTGGAGATGGAATGAGTTATGAACTGTACAGACTGAAGATGTGCTCAACAATGAGGAAACCATGTACACGTGGTAGAGCATTTATTAAGCTCTTACTCTGTGCCGGGCATTTTGATAGGTGCTAGGGATATAAATAAGAAAGAGACAGTCCCTACTCTCAAGGAGTTAACATTCTAACAGAAAAGACAACACAACACAGGGTCTGGAAAGCAGTAACAAGGCTACTGATAAGGAGGTAGAAAAATCTGGAGAAGAGGAAGTGTAGTCATGAGGGAACATGCAAGAAGGCATGATGGTGTGGGGAGCTGCCTGATATCTGATGGATCAGAGACAAAACAAACTATCCTCAGAACAACCTTGTGAGGTCGCAAAAGTAGTTTTAGCTCTATTTTACATATGAGGAAACTGAGGCACAGAGAAGTTAGATGACTTACCTATAGTCACAAAGTTAATTGTAAGTGGCAGAACACCCTAGTCTCTTGATTCCCAAATCCAGAGTCTTTTCACAGATGAAGGGACACACTGGGTAGAGCACCGTATCTACTTCCAGGCTCAGTGCACTATCCACTGGGCCACCTTGCTTCCCTGATCTTGACATAAGATCAAATCTAATAAGATGAAATTGTATTTTTGCTATTTTTTTGGTGGAGAAGATAGTGATTAGACAATACAATCAGTGGAATTCGGAAGTAGCTATATGACTGGATTCAAAGAGTAGCTGTTAATGGTTCAATCAATCAATTGATATACATATATTAAACACCTACTATGTATTGTGAGCACTGGAGATACAAAAAGAGACAAAAGAAGCTCACAGTCTAATGGGGAAAACAACAAGTAGCAAACAAACAACATATAGAAATGAACTATATGTAGGAAAAATAGGAAATAATTAAAAGGAGAACATCACCAGAATAAAGAAGAGTTAGGAAAGGGTTCCTAGAGAAGATGGGATTTTAGACAGTACTTGAAGGAAGTCAGGGAAACCAGTAGTAGGTAGAAATGAGAAGTGAGAGCATTCCAGGTATTCCAGGAACACTAAGAGAAAATTCCTAGAGCCTCTGAGAGAAGTAATGCCTTGTTGAGGAACAGCAAGACCAGTGTCCCTGGATTGAAGAGTAGATATAGGAGAGGAGGGTATAAGAAGACTGGAAAGGTAAGAGGGGCTAGGTTAATGAAAGGTTTTAAAAGCTAAACAGAGGATTTTGTATTTGATCCTGGAGGCAATAGGGAACGACTGGAGTTTATTGAGAAGATAACGTGATTAGACTAGTACTTTAAGAAAGTTACCTTGGTGACTGAATGAAGGCTAACCTTAAGGTGGGTGGACCCACCAGTAGCTCCTACAATAAAACAGGTGTGAAATGATAAGGGTCAGACATACCAGAGTCAGGGGAGAGAAGGGGGCATATTTGAGAGAGGTTAGAGAGGTGAAATAGACAAGAGATGTTGCAGAGGTGAAACAAGACAAGAAATACTAAGGAGGTGAAATAAAAAAGAGATGCTACAGAGGTGAAACTGACAGACTTTGGCAATAGTTTGGATAGTGTGTGTGTGTGTGTGTGTGTGTGTGGTGAGAGAGCATGAGGGATGCTCCCAGGTTGTGAGTCCAAGGGACTGGGAGGATGGTATTGTCTTCTACTGTAATAGGGAAGGTAGGATCTCGGAGGGTTTAGTGGGAAAGATAATGAGTTTAGTTTTGGATATGATGGATTCATCTTTACTAGACATCCAGGTTATAGTGACTACAGGAATTTCCTGGAACCAGCTCATATTGACTTTAGAGGGTTGACCGTCAAATTTTCAGTGAGAGTATTGATTTCGACTTTGGAAATTGAGAAATACTGTAAATCAGGGCTTGATTTGTGATTTTGTTTTGTTGATTGTCTGGATCAGATGTACCCTAGCCCTGGGACAAATCTGACTGTTTTTGTAAGGTTTTCAAGCTAAGAATGGTTTTTATATTTTTTAAATAGTCGAAAAAAATCAAAAGAAGAATAATGTTTTTCAATGTGAAAATTACATGAAATTTGAATTTTAGTGTCCATAAATAAATCTTTATTAGAACACAAACACCTTCATCTGTTTACAGGGCTGCTTTCTTGGTATAAAGGCAGAGTTGAATACTTGTGACAGATATTATATGGACCTCTCATTGCTTCTCACTGCTGCTTTTCACACTACAAATATCAATGACAAAATTATAACAATAGCATTTTAAGTGCCTTGAATCCTAACATTTTATTACCAATTTGTACCCATTTTTTCAAAACAAGAGAATAGAAAAAATTACTATAATTTTTTAAGCTCAGAGTTGAGATTGAAAATTTTCTGAATGAGAGGAATCACCATCAACCACTATTAGTGAAGACTGAATGACTTTGGAAATTGGCCTCTGCTGCAGACTTGATAAGGTCTCTTAAAGAATTCAACCAAAAATTACAAGGCAAGACAGCATTTATAGGCAAAATTTTTACTGTAGTAATGTCAGTTTGATCATAATATCTGAATCACAAGTAATGTTAAGCTGCTAAGAAGTATATACTTCTTGCGCTGTCAAAACTTAAAACAATAAGTAAGATCTTTATTCCTGCATCAGATACATTTTCTGAGCTCAGACTACTATTCCAGCGGTGTTTGGTTGTGTGTGTGTGTTTTTAACCATCATGTAAGTATAAAATAGATTTTCAATTTGCAAATCCATTTAACTATACAACTGAGAAGTTTCCACCTAACCTTCATTTGGAAGTGTCTAATCTCTAATTCAATTGTCATGAGCCTGTCATTCATTCCTTTTGGCAGGCATACCAGTTTGCTGACTAGATTAGTTTTCATTGCAAAACCTACCCCAGCTTCATGGCACTCCACTTCACTGTGGCCACTCCAGAAAAATGTGTATCCAGCTCCAATTTCAGTAAGCTGGCCTTCATTTGCCAGCCTTATTTCACTCAGGGCTGCTATTTGGATGGAATGCCTATTGAGTTCTCTTGCAACAAGAGCAGTTCTTCTTTCAGGATTTTGTGTTGTCTGTAAGTATGCAAATGTTCCATGTGCCTATGGTGAGTGGAATCATGTTTGCAGATGTTTTTGTACATTTTGTAGATTTTTTTGTGTTTCAACCTCATAGTGGGATTCCCTACCTGCCGTGGTAATCAGGCCATGGTAGACAATTTTTAGGGCACTTTTTCTAACCCCCTTCCTCACACCAGATGATGAGCAGTGTGATCCTTAAAAGGCTGCTCAGACACTCAGGGAGCTGCAGAATCCCACTGCTGCTTCCAGTGAGAAAGGACCCTATGGCTTGGGCCACCTGTGTGCAGGGTTGTGACTACACACACAGCTCCCAGTATATCCACACCTTCTGCTTCATCACTTGTCTGTCACCACAGGAGTTTGAGATATAATAGTAAAATGGTAATGGATGATGTCTTTTGATTTGTGTGTAAATTGGATTTAAGTGGGGCAGAGTTGCACAAAGTTGTCAGCCTCATTCTCTCCTCCAGAGTTATCATGACAATGCGATTGCCACTTGCAGGAAAACACCATGCCACCATCATCAGTGCCTATGCTCCCACTATGACTATCCCTGATGAGGTCAAAGAAAACTTTATGAAGACCAATATGCCAAAATAGGACAAGCTTATAATTCTATTATAACTTTAATGGGTGATTTTAATGCTAGAGTAGTCTCAGAATACCAGACTTGGTGGGGAGTCCTAGGGAGGAATGGAGTTGGAAATATCAATAACAGTGGTCATTTACTGCTGAAGACTTATGCATCACATGACCTCATCACCAACACTGTTTTTCACTTACCTAAACTCAATAAAACTTCATGGATGCACCCTCGCAGCAAACATTGGCATCTAATAGATTATGTGATTGTAAGGAGAAGAAACAGACAAGATATGAGGATGATGAAGGCAATGTGTGGTGCAGAGTGCTGGACTGATCATAGATTTATCCTTTCCAAGTCAAATATTCGCATTCATCAAAAGTGCCAACCCCAAAGCAAATGACTACCAGATGAATTAATATAAACAAGTTAGAGGTCTTCTCTGAGCATGAACAGTTTGTTGCCGACGTGGAAGGAAAGTAGAGCCCACATACAGTTAGCAACAATGGAATGGAAAACAAGTGAGCAGCTCTCAGCGATTTGGTGTACAGCACTGCATTTGCTCATCTGAGTTAGAACACTCAAAAACACCAAGACTGGCCTGATGAAAATGATGGGGAAATTCAGAAGTTGCCAAATGAAAAACAAGAACTCCACAGGATTTATCATCAGAATAGTTCATCCACCTCTAAGAAGGCAGCATTTAATTCCATCAAAAGGAAAGGACAAGCAAAGCTTAGAGAGATGCAGGATTCCTGGCTCAGTAAGAAGGAAGATGAAATCCAATTTTATGCTGATAGTAACAATCCAAAGTGCATTTATGGTTCCCTGAAAGCTATTTATGGACCAAAAATCTATGGTACATCACAACTACTCAGTGCTGATGGAGCCACATTGATTAGTGATAAGGACATGATCCCAGAGAGGTGGACTGAACACTTCCATAGTGTTCTCAACAGATATTCATCAGTCAATGCTGAAGTCAATGACTGTTTAGCTCAGGTTAAAGTCAATCCCTCCTTGGCTGAAATTCCAACTGAAGAAGATGTTTTGAGGGCCATTAGGCTCCTTTCATGTGGCAAAGCACCTGGTGCTGATTGTATTGCAGCTGAGATTTACAAGGTAGGGGGACCAGTGCTCATACAAAAGCTGACTGAAATTTTCAAGGTTATATGACAAGAGGAGGTTGTTCCCCAGGAGTTTAAGGATGCCTCCATTATCCATCTCTATAAAAGTAAAGGGAATAGATTCTCCTGTGACAATCACAGCAGGGGGCGGGTAACCCCTCTTAGTCATTGCTGGCAAGATTCTTGCTAGAGTCTTCCTTAATAGGCTGATCCTTCACCTGGAAGATAGTCATACACCTGAGAGCCAGTGTGGCTTCAGAAAGGGCCAAGGAACAGTTGATATGGTGTTTGCTGCCCGACAACTTCAGGAGAAATGCCAGGAGCAGAACAGAGGCCTGTCCCCAACATTTGTAGATTTGACCAAGGCCTTTGACACTGTTAGTCATGAGGGCTTATGGAAAATTATGTCAAAATTTGCTTGCCTAGAGAAGTTTATCACTATTGTATGTAACTTTCATGATCGCAGGCTTGTCTGGGTTCTAAATAATGGACAATGCTCTTCTGCCTTCCCAGTCACCAATGGAGTGAAACAGGGCTGTGTGCTTGCTCCCATGCTTTTTAGTATGATATTTTTGGTCATGTTGTCAAATGCTCTCAATGAGAATGAATGCAGAATCAAGGTCAACTACCATACTGATGATAAGTTCTTCAATTTGAAATGGCTACAAGCCAAGACCAAAGTGGAGGCAGTGTTGGTGTATGATTTTCTATTTTCAAATGATTGTGCACTCAATGTAGCCTCTGAAACTGAGATGCAACAAAATATGGATCACTTCTCCGCTGCCTGTGCTAATTTTGGTCTAATAATCAACACCAAGAAAACACAGGTGCTCCATCAGCCACCACCATACCATCCATACATGGAACCATCAGTTACAACAAATGGAAAAGTTTTGAATGCTGTGGATAAGTTCACTTACCTTGATAGTGTACTTTCCAAGGATGTACACATTGACAATGAGGTTGTTGTACACACTGCCAGAGCTAGCTCAGTTTTTCGGAGACTCTGAAGAAAAGTTTGGGAGAGAAGAGGTATTAGACTATCAAACTGAAGATCCACAGAGCTGTTGTGCTGACCTCATTGTTGTATGATTGTGAAACATTGACAGTCTACTAGTGCCATACCAGGAAACTGAATCGATTCCATTTGAACTGTCTTAGGAAGATTCTGAGGATCACCTGGCAGGATAAGGTACCAGACACTGAAGTCCTTGCTTGAACTGAACCACCAAGCATTCAAACTATGCTTTAGAGAGCACAACTCCAGTGGACTGGCCATGTTGTTCAAATGCAGAATATATGCTTGTCAAAAAGACTATTTTATGGAGAACTCACATGGGGCAGGTGATCACATAGTGGTCGGAGGAAACAATACAAGGACACTCTCAAGGTCTCTCTCAAGAACTTTGGATTTGATTGTGTGACATGGGAGATACTGATACAGGACCTTTCAGTATGGCGTGCCCACATCAGAAAGGGTGCTGTGCTCTATGAGCAAAGCAGAACTAAGACACCACAAAGGAAATGTGGGACGTACAAATTTGGAGTAACCACCCCAAATATTCACAGGGACTATGTATGCCCAACCAATGGTAGAGCATTCCAAGTTCATATTGGCCTGATCAGTCACAATGGGACACACTGAAACTTGGCTTTATCATGGTGATGTCATTTGGTCTTCTTGGAGATCAAAGGACAACCAAACAATCTGTAATGCAATGACAGCTAAAAGGCAAATATCTAGAGAAGAACCTAATAGAATTCTATAAATTTCTTCCAAGTGATAAATGTGCTCAACTAAAACCACTTTCGTGGATTGATATCAGTATACGGCAGTACCTATCTGTATGAAAAGATATTTTCAGAGATGAAATGTGTAATTTCATTCATTACACATCATCAGCAACAGATGAACAATGAATTTTGATAACAGGGCATATTAACTTCAAATCCCAATTAAGCAAAATGTTACTCCCTCTAAGGAGAATTTGATTCTTCTCATTAGTAGACCTGTATTAGAAAAAAATCCCCTATATTTTTATATTTTGAATTTTGTCAATAAGAAATTTGTAGAGATTTGTCTTCTCTCTTCATATATAAGCACCAATATAATATCCTCAAATTTGTCTTTTGACTCACAAAGCCTAAAATATTTACCCCCAGGCCCTTTGCAGAAGAAGTTTGCCAATGCCTGGTCTTGACTTAATAAAGTGACAGAGAAAATGTTTATAATGCAGAGTGAATGTGAAAGTGTGGCATTCTTATATTCAAATGCTGCTCCCCAGCCTCAGGGTTTTCGGCAGCAGGCCTGGCTGCTATTCAATGTGAGCTTAAGTTCTGGTGGTCAGGTAGGGGCAAGGCCGCCTCCCAGGATCAGTTCCCTCAGGGGGTTTATGTGGAGACTTTCCGTAATGGAGTTCCTGCTGAGCTCCTGCCTGCTCTGGGAGCCTCTGGCCTCCCACTGCCTCTGCTGCTGCCTCCCAAGGGGGCCTGAGTTATGGAGACACCCCGCTCCCCTCTCAGCCCATCCAGACATCTCTCTCACTGACCTGTGCATCTGTGGGTGGAGGGACCTTTGTGGCTGCCAGAGATTCCGTCCCTGAAGCCTGCTCCAATCTGCTCCTCTTGGGGCCACATGGCCAGGGAAAGTCTGGGCTCTGCTCCCGTCCGGTGTGCAACGGACCTTTGGGATCGGTTTTTCAGAGCTCTCTGGAACGGAAATCTCCTTCACTCCGTTGCTGCATGGCTTCCACTGTTTCAGAATTTGTTGGGAGTTCTTTTTACAGGTAATTATGGGCTGTGGGTTCGGAGCTAGCATATGTGAGTCTTTCTACTCCACCATCTTGGCTCCTTCCCCAAAAGTATGGCATTCTTTAGACAGATAGTGGTTAAATATTTACCATCATATCCCTGGTTGATGGATTGATCAAGTGACTAGAGGAACTCTGAGGTCCCTTCTTACTGAGATTCTCTAATTTTGTGGACATCTTAGAGGGTAAACTACCTTATGATGTAATTCCTTGGTATTTTCAAAATCTAACTCGTGGAACTGGGTCCAACCAACTTCTATTTATCCATTCATCCCTTCATTTCCTCATTCCCTTCATCCTTCCTTTATCAGGAAACACCTAGGGAGGGCATATTCTATGTGAAGCTTCCTGGATGAGCCCTGAGGCGGATACCAAGAAGGCACTGCCCATGACCTAACCAATCCTTCTCTCATGGAGTCAGTCAGCCAGATAATAAGCATTTATTAAGGGCTTGCTATATGTCAAGCACTGTGCTAAGCAATGGGGGAGACATCTTGGGGAATAGACAATTATCCATATAATCAAAACAGACACTATGCTAAGCACCAAGAATACTCTCAGGAAGGCAAAAGGCAGCACCTGCTTTCAAGGAACTCACATTCTAATGAAGGAGGCCCCATGCAAATAACTGTACATTCAAGCTTTACAGCATAAGGATATGTAATAGTTACCTTATTTTGATACTTAATATAATATATAATAATATAACAATGATAACTAGAATTTGTATAGTATTTTAAGGTTTGCAAGAAAACTTTGAAAATATTATCTTATTTGATCCTTACAAGAACTCTGGGAAATAGGTGTTGTTATCATTTTACAAATGAGGAAACAAAGGCAGAGAGTAGGTAAGTGACAAAGTGACAAGCTAGTAAGTGTCTGAGGTTGGATTTGAACTCAGATTTTCTCGCCTATCAGCTGTAAGTGGAAGGTAGCCTTAAGTCCTAACAGTGGGAGGGACTAGGAAGGACTTCCTGGAGTAGGGGGCATTTGAACTGAATTTTGAAGGATGCCCTGGAGGAGAAAGTGAGGAGAGAGGGCATTCCAGGTATGGGGAACCTCCAGTGCTGAGGCAGAGAGTCAGGACATATGTGTGAGGAGCTGCAAACAGACCAGTACAGCTGAAGCTGAAACTGAGAGGCTAGAAAGATAGGAGTGGGCTTCCAAGCTAGAGCAGACATTGAAAGTGACATGTTGACTTGTTTATTTAGGTATTTCAAGGTCATTCATTCACCAACATTTACCGAGCCTTGAATCTGCCTAATTACAAAAGAGACAGAAATGATCCCAAACCAGGTTTCTACCCTCTGGGATATAACAGGGTTATATGGAAGTGTGGGTGGCAGTAGCTCTGGGTGTAGTAATGAAATTGGGGTGGGAAGCCCTAAAGTTAGAGGAGAGGGGCTAGTATGTGGACTTGTCATCCTTGTCCCTTGTCCCAAGGACACTTCCGTGGAACGATGGACTTAGAATAGAAGGAACTCCCTTGAGTTCAACCCATATTGGAACAAGAATCCGAGCATTTCATTGACACTAAAAAATGACCACCCAATCTCTGAAGATTCCCAGTGACTGGGGAATCTCCCACCTTCCCAAAGCTGTTTATTTCACTCTGGGTAGCTCTAATGGTTAGAAAGATGAGGCTGTATGTCCAAGTGAGTAGAGAGAAACTTTGGATTCAGGAAGAATTGTGTTCTAATTCTTCCCTCCAACACATACTGTCTGTAACTAACTTTCAGAGAGTAGGCTAAATGCTGGGGATACAAAAAAAAGGTAAAATAAAACAAAACAGCTCCTGCCCTCAAGTTGCACCTAGTCTAATAATTGACAAAATATACAAACACCAATGTACCTTACAAACAAGATACATACAGGGTAAACTGGAAATAATCAATAGAGGAGGGTGGAGCATGTGGTAAGTAGTGAGGTTTAAATTACTTGGAAAGGTAGGAAAGAGTCAGATTATAAAAAACTTTGAGGGTCAAATAAAAGATTTTACATTTGAACTTGGAGATAATGTTAGCTTGGAGAGTTACCATAGTATATTGAATGGTGTGTGTGCCTGTGTGACTTGGTTAGACCTGAGCTTTAGGAAGATCAATTTGACAGGTGAGTGGGGAGTGGAGTGCAGTGGGAAGAGGCCCAAAGTCAGGAGACCCACTAGTCGGCTATTGCAATAGTCTAGGCTGAAGGTGGGGACACCAGGGTGGTGGTAGTGTCAGAGGAGAGAAGGGGACATATGGAAAAGACATTGTGAAGGTAGAGATACTACGACTTGGCTGTAGATTGGCTATGGGGCATAAGAAAGAATGAGAATCTAGGATAATACCAAGGTTGCACACTTGGGTGACTGGAAAGATGGTGGTGCACTCCACAGTAACAGGGATGTTAGGAAGAAAGGAAAGGCTGAGGGGAAGACTAAATGAGTTTATGTAGAGTTTAAGATCTGACATTTCCAACAGGCAGCTGGAGCTGGCCAGATTTGGAGGTTAGGACTGGATATCAACAGAGATGATCACTGAATCCATGAGAGCCAATGAGATAACCAATTGCAATAATCTAGAGGGAGAAATGAAGAGGGCAGAGCCCTCGAGGATACCCATGGTCAGTGGGTGTGATCTGGATGAAGCTCCATCCAAAGGGACAAGGAAGGTGTGGTCTGATAGGTAAGAGGAGAGAGCAGTGTCACTAAAACCTTGGGGAGAGAGTACCAAGTTGAAGAGGGTGATTAGCAGAGAGGTCAAGAAGGATGACGATTAGGAAAAGGCCATTAGCTTTGGCAATTAAAAGACCATTAGAAACTTTGGAGAGAACAGTTTCAAGTGAATGAGGTGCCTAGAAGCCAGCTTGCAGAGAATTCAGAAGAGAGTTAAGTCAAGTCATTGACAAAGGGTCATCTATGTGATGGAGACCACCAATAACCAACAGCTCCCAGTTTAATTGGGCAGACAACATGGATCCCAAAGGCGTATGCAGGACAAAGTGGAGATACTCTCAGGAGGTACTAAGATTAAGGAGGGGGACAGGCTACTTGCAACAGCAAGAGTGAGTGGAGAGGACAGAGAGGCACCAGAGGGAGATGGCCTTTCCAAGGAGTTTAGGCACAAAAGGGAGGAGACATCACATGAAAGCTGAGGTTTCTTTGAGGTTGGGGTGGGGTGGGGGGACACACAACTGTGTTGGAAGCAGTTAATAGAAAAAATGGTGAAGATTTGTGAAAGACCAGGAATACAAGAGGAGGAAATGCTGGAAAAGATGGAAGGAAATGAACATTTTCTAAATTTATTTAATACTTTATTTTATGCTTAATACAGTATTTATTGAATTTACTTACTTCAAATTTATTAAATACTACGTGCCAGGCACTGTGCTTATCCTTAGTTTTACAGATATTATCTCATTTGATCCTTACAACAAGACTGGGAGACAGATGGTATTATTATTGTACCCGTTTTACAGTTGAGAAAACTGAGGCAAACAGAAATGAAGTGACTTGCTCAGGGTCACATAACCAGTAAGCATCTGAGACTGGGTTTGAACTCGTGTCTTTCTGACTCCAGGCCCAGATTTCTGTTTACTATACCACCTAGCTGCCTTTAGATAGAATGGATCACTACACAAATGGAAAGGCAAGGAGTTTACCTTTGTAAGGAGAAAGGCTACCTCTTATGGTGAAACAGAGGTGAAGGAGGAGATAGCTGGAGAAGGCATCGAGTGATTTGAGACAAAGAGGAGAGAAGAAAGGGGATCTCTCAACAAGTGGCCTCAATATTTTTTCAATAAAATAGGAAGCAAGATTCTTAGTTGACAGGATGAGGGGAAGGGGACTGATGAGAGGTTTGAGGAGGGATAAAAGATCTTGAAAAGCCACCATCATGAGAGAAATAATGCAGCAGTTCTCACAGTGTGGTCTGGGCACCCTTGGATTCCTCAAGACCCTTTCAGGAAGTCTGGGAAACTAGGACTATTTTTTGCAATAACAATAAGACATTTTAACTTGCAATATAATAAAAACAGATAGACAAAACCCACATAAACAGACGATGCTTGGGAGCACTTTCACTAATTTTTAAATCTGTAAAGGGATCCTGAGAGACCAAAATGTTTGAGACCAAATGTAGTTTGAGAACTACAACAGGGATAATGAATTGATCAGAGAGATGTCAAAGGATGGTCTTGCTGCTGTGAGGGCCCAGTTGAGATTCTGTGACATGTTTGTAGGGGATCTAGTCAACACACTTTCATGATTTTCTCCAGTTTTTTTTTGCATCATGTAAATAGGAGCAAAGGCAGCAGACATTGGGACTTAGGCCAGGCTGAGGTTTAGCAGGGAGAATTGAGAAAGGAGAAGGATGCAAGGGACTAGAGAGAAGGCTGCCTCTCAATGCCTAGTCTCAGACTATAAGCTGTGTAGAAGGGGCTGCTTTGGGAGAAGGAGCTTCTTCATCTGAGAATTCCTTTTACCAACGAAATCACAGCTTCATTTCCTGTCTTTAACTGTTAGGAAGTTTTCTGGTACATCAAGTCTAAACCATGTTGTTTATGATCAATCATATCTACATCTTCATGACCCCATTTGGGGTTTTCTTGGCAAAGATAGTAGTGGTTTGCCATTTCCTTCTCCAACACATTTTACAGATGAGGAAACTGAGGCAAACAGGGTGAAGTGACTTGCCCAGGATCACACAACTAGTAAGTATCTCAGGTCACATTTGAACTCAGGTCTTCCTGGTTTCTGATCTAGTGCTCTATCCTCTGTGCCACCTAGCTGCCCTAAACATGTAGCCTCCGGCGATGATGGAGAGACCTCCAGAGGCGGCCCCTTCCCTTTTAGACAGCTCTCATTACCAGAACACTTTTCCAACATTAAGCCTAAATCTGCCTCCTTGAGCCTCCACCACCATCACCCTTGTGATCCCTGGTCAAGTAGACCAAGTATAATATAGATCAGCCCTTCAGATACATGAAGACATTTGGTGTGTCCTTCTTGAGACTTGCTTCTCTAAGCTAAATGTCCTTAGTTTCTTCCTCCAGTCCTTGTGTGACTTGGAATCCTCCAGTTGTTCTGGTTGCCCAGCTTCTCCTTTGTGTCCTTCCCAAATAGGGTTACCTAGAACGGAACCCCATAGTCTGGGTGTAGTCTAAGCAGGGCAGAGGTTCATTTCCTCTTCCTCATTCCCCAAGACTGTTTAATGCCTCCTTCATACAAAGCATCACACCAGGCTCCCAGAAAGATGCTGAGGGGGAGGGGGACAATTATCCTGGTAGCTACCACCTCACAGGACTGTTTGGGAGAATCAAATGAGATAATGGGAGTACAGTGTGTGTGTTGTAAATCTGAACCTTAAAGCTTTACATGAATGTCAGCCAATGTGACTGTTATCATGAACAGAAGCAGTCAGGTGGCTCAGTGGATAGAGCTTCAGGCCTGGAGTTGGGTAGATGGAGTCCAAATCTAACCTCAAGACAGTTGCTAGCTGTATGATCCTGGATGAGTCACTTAATGAAGAAGATACCTGTCTCCTATAGGTGTTGTGAAGAACCAATGAGATAATATTTGTAAAGTGTTTTGAAAACTTTACATCACTATTTGTGTTAGTTATTGTTATGAGCCAAGGTCCTGGCCTACATAAGTTTGTGGGGAGATAGGACTGAGACACATAGGATCATAGATTTAGAGCCGGAAGCGAGGTCAGAGGTCATAGAGTTTAGCCCTTTCATTGAGGAAGACACTGAGTCTGAGAAAAGGGGAGTGACTTGGGGAAATCAAGGTCACACAGCTGGGGAGTATCAGGCAGAATTTGAACCCGCATCAAAGAGGTCCAATGCTCTCTCTCCTACTGCACCAAGCTGCCTCTCTCACACCATTAAATACCTATATGTTCCAGTACACCAGTGGAGCTGTGATCTCATCAATGTGCATGATTCCTCCAACCCTGCTTTCTGCCTGCTCATCCTGCATGGCACCTGTCATCAGCCTTCCTCCACGGTCCATGACTGGGAGTTTTTCTCAAGTTCTTTTGACTCCAGGAGGGTGCAGTGGAGCTCGTGGTTGGCCTTCCATTAACCCTCTCTCACCTTATGACCAGTCCATCTTCTTTACTAGGAAGTTTCTTTGATAACATCTGTCTATCTGTCTACCTGTCTACCTATCTATCTATCTATCTGTCTGTCTACCTATTTACCTACTATTTTTCTCTACCTTTCTCTTTATCTCTCTCTCTAGCTGCCTCTCTCTCCCTCCTCCTCTCCCTCCTCCCCACCTCCTCCTCCTCCTCCTTCTTCTTCTTCTTCTAAAGTGCAAAGCACTTTACACATATTCTCTTTTTTCGTCTATCTTTCCATCTCCTCTTTGTCTCTATCCCTATTACTCTCTCTTGGTATATGTCTCTCTGTTGTTGTCACTCTTGGCCACCACAGTCATCCTCTCCATAACCTTTTGTGTAAGATGACACTGATCTTTTTCTTTTTTATTCTTTTTGTAAAATTCAATTTTATTTCATTTCAGGTCAGAATTCTTTCCCTTCTACTTTTTTTCTCTTCCCTGTTCTACTGAGAAAGAAAGAAAAACAAGACCTATTACTAATGTAGATAGTCAAGCAAAATAAATTTCTGAATTGGCCATGTCAACATACATATACATTTTATATAAAACATATATCGTCCATATATAGTCACAAATGTTATTGTTCAGTCTTTTCGGTTGTGTCCAACTCTTCATGACCCCATTTGGGGTTTTCTTGGCAGAGTTACTGGCATGGATTGCCATTTCCTTCTCCAGCTCATTTTACAGATGAAGAAACTGAGGCAAACAGGGTGAAGTGACTTTTCCAGAATCATATAGCTAGCATGTATCTGAGGCTAGATTTGAACTTAGGAAGGTAAGTCTTCCTGACTCCAGGCCCAGTCCTTTATGCACTGTGCCAGCTAACTGCTCTATCTATCTATCTATCTATCTGTCTGTCTCTCTATCTGTCTCATTCTGCCCCATGAGTCCATCACCTCTCTGTCTGGAGGTGGATGGCATATTTCATCATGAGTCCACTGGGATAGTGATTAGCCACTGTGTTCATCGGAGTATGGAAGGATGTAACTCTTTTTTTAATTCTTTGAAGATGTCTGTACTCAACCATATAACAACATCACTACAACAACAGTATTCAAAAAATGGGCCTGTGGTTCTCAGAGAAGTTTGCCGTTTTGGTTTTCTTCCTCAGCCTACTTAATTTGGGGTGCTAGTCACCCTGAGATGGCACTTAGCACCAAATTTCCACCAGGGGGCATGTGGAGACCACAGAGCTAGCAACGGACGTCTTGGAAACCCTCCATGGAACCTCTCGCCTTTGGGAAAAGCAACTCCTCTGTACCGTTGTTTGTTTGTCATTTTGTCCTTTAGGGATCTTAAACTCCTTTTCCTTTTCAGAGGATACAATGAGACTGAAAGGTCCAAGTTACAGGGAGGTTGGTTTTGGTTCAGTGCAAATAGGAACCAACAGGTTACCTTATAAAGCTCTCAGCTACTGAAAGAAAATACTCTGCTTTTGTTTTGTATTTGTTTTATAAATATATTATAGCTATATACATATACATACACACATACATACATATATGCATACATATACACACTATATATGTCCGTGTGTATATATGTATATATGCGTCTACATATGTATATATGTGTGTATATGTATATATGCATATAGTTTCCCCAGACAGAATGTAAGCCTTTTGATGCACTTTTGTCTTTGTATCTCTAATGCCTAGCATAGGCTGCATAAACCTTACAAGTTCTAGAATTTGTTTCCTTCCATACTGAAGGAGGGGTACAGTCAAGTTTACTAAAAGCCAAGAGGGGCACCCTGTTCGGTTTTCAAAGTCCTTTCTAACCTGGCCCCTTCCTACCTTTCCAGTCTTGGAAAGCTCTAACTCTCTTCTCCCCTTTCCTCTTCCACCAGTACTCTTGATTCAGGGATTTGGACTGGCCATTCCCCACGCCTGGAATTTTCTTCCTCCTCATCTCTGCCTCCTGACTTTTCTTCAAGTGCCAGCTAAAATTCTATTTTCAACAAGATGCTTTTCCCCATCCCAGTTAATGTTGGTGCCTTCCACCTGCTGAATATCATTGATTTCTCCTGTATGCATCTGGTTTGTGGAGTTGCTTTTAGGTTGACTCTCTTATTAGATCATGAGGTTCTTGATAGTAGAAACTATTTTGGGGGGAGGGAGGCTTTTTTTTTTTATATTTCCAACACTCAGCACAATCCCTGGCACACAGTATAACTCTAACAAATGCTTGTTGAGGACTCCTTGTCCCATCTTTGTGCCTTTACTCTGGCTGTTCCCTATGCCTGGAACACACTCCCTCCTCACCTCTGCCTTACAGAATCTTGCTCTTCAAGGCATTTCATGTACCATCTCCTACCTGAAGCTACTCCAGTCCTCATATTTACTTGTCCTCTCCCTTCCTAAACTACCTTGTACTTATATTTATTCTGTACATAATTATATATGTATGTGTGTACATATATGTACACATGCATACATTATATATATATTCATACATATACATACAAACACACACATATATAATGTTGACTTCTCCATTAGAATGTAAGATTCTTGAGGGTAAGGATTGTCATTTTTTGTCTCTTACCAATGGCTAGCGTAATACTTGGCACAGAGTAGGTGTTTAATAAATGCTAGAGGACTGAGTGATTGATTGAGCCACGTTCTTATGTGTAAGAAATACCTACAATTTCAGTGTTTCTGTGGATTTAAGATCTCAGTGACACAGGATGTTCCAATGGCGCAGTTCTAACCTGATCATGTTTTCTCAACTTGTGAGACTCTTTTCACACCCTTCTGCAAGGGGGGATTCTCTCTTGAGGTCTCTTACATGGGTGCCAGGTAAGCCTCAGGGCTATCTCTTCTCTCTCATACTCTGTAGGTGACTGGCCCATCTCCATTTCCAGACCTATATCTCTGACATCTTTTATCTTCTTTTTTTTTGTACACAAAGACATCACTGGCTAATAATAGGCTTTAGATCACTCTCAAAGCCACTGTGTATCTCATCATCCCTTTTGAGGTGACCAGCAATTTTGCTTACTTTAGAGACTGTGAGGGAAAAAAAGCTTTTGCAGCAAACAGTTTGGATACATTTCTGATATACAGGATATGTAGGGAATTGATGGAAATATATGAGAGAGAGCCAAGCAACTAGGTTGTGTAGTAAATAGAACACTCAGCCTGGAGTCAGGAAGACCCAAATTCAAATCCAGCCTCAGACACTTACAAGCTGCATGATCCTGGGCAAGTCATTTCACTGCTTCCTGCCTCAGTTTCCTCTTCTAGAAAATTGGAATAATCATAGAACTACTATTTGACCTTGTTCAAATAGTTAAACATTGTTAAACTTTGTTAAACATTAATTGTTAAACATCTTAGACAATAGAGTCCCAGGTTTGTTGTGAAGACCAAATGAGATGATAGATATAAGGCCCTTTGTAACCCTTAAATTTCCATGTAGATGCATAGTTATTGCTAATAAAAATGTAAGGCTGAGTGGATAGAGTGCTGGGCATGAGTTCAAATCTTGCTTCAGACACTTACTAGGTAGAGGATCAAATCTGTTAA
This sequence comes from Potorous gilbertii, assembly GCA_028658325.1. Lineage (NCBI taxonomy): Eukaryota > Metazoa > Chordata > Mammalia > Diprotodontia > Potoroidae > Potorous > Potorous gilbertii. The sequence goes on along the minus strand of CM053771.1, from coordinate 36,242,693 downwards.
ATCACTTAGCACATGGTACCTGGCATGTAGTAAATGTTATATAAACTTTAGCTATTATTATTAGGCAAATTGCTTGACTGCTGTAAGCCTCAGTTTCCCCATCTGTAAAGAGAGGAAGTTGGATTTGATAACCACCCCAAAGATGCAAGAGGTCTAAATCCTTCTAGTTCTAGACCTATGATCCTATGAAAGATGAGTTTTTGTTTCAGAAGGAAGTATGGTGTAAATGAAAGGGTTGCCACCTTTCCTGAAGGCAGGACAGACTGCTTTCCTCCTTCTTAGGTATGAGCCCAGTCCCTGTCCAAGATTCATGGGAGCAGCTCTACGGGCTGACCATCCAGCTGCATGTCAGATTCCGGACAACAGGCATTCTGCAGCCCCTTGCTGTGGTCCCAATGTGGGTAGAGAAGAAAAGATGTTATAGGAGTTTAGGATCAGAGACCAGGGTTCAAGTAGCTGAGATTTTGCTGCAAATTTGTATTTATGGAAGGCTGGTCTTTTATCATAGCTGCATGACCAGCGTCATTCTTCATCTGTTTACCAAAGTTGGGATCATTTGAAAGACTGATTTCCAAATTTCCAGGGTCTATGGTCATCCGAGTTAGATTTCTGTAGACATGAACTCTACAGTTAACATACAGTTTGGACAACACCACTATCATCCTTTTTCTTCAATAATCAAATGAAAGACTTAGGAAAGACTTCTGGGCACCTTATATCCAGCCCCTTCATGTAGAGAGTTTGCCTGGCTTTCTTTCTCTTGTCTGTGATCTGATGATTCTACATTGTTGTGGTTGGGTCTGGTGGTACAAAGGCAAGAGGGATGGATCCAGAATCAGAGGACCAGAGTTTGAACCTCAGACTTGCTTCTTATAACTTGGGTGACCTTGGGCCTCAGTTTACTCATCTGTCAAGTGAGAGGGTTGGAGTTGATGTTCTTCATGGACCTTTGAAGCTCCAGATTGATGGTCCCGTGGTTCACTTTGTTTACAGAAACTGATTTCCTTTAAACCCCAGCTAAAATCCCACCTTCTGCAGAAACGCCTCCTCATCCTAATGCCTTCCCTCTGCTAATTGTTTCCTAGCTATCTTGTCTATTATTTGTTTGTATATATTTTCTTGAATTTAATTTGTATGTAATACAAATATAATACCCAAATCTAATTTGTATTTGCACATAGTTTGGATATAATTTGCTTGAATGTTGTCTTTCCCATTACACTGAGAACTCCTTGAGGACAGGGGCTGACTTTTCCCTCTTTTCATAGACCGAGAACTTCATATGGTGCCTGGCACATAGTTACTGTTTTTCAGTTGTTTCAATCTTGTCTGACTCTTCTTGACCCCATTTGGGATTTTGTTGGCAAAAATACTGCAGTGGTTTGCCATTTTCTTCTTGAGTTCATTTTACAAATGAGGAAACTGAGGCAAACCTGACTAGGGTGACACAGCTAATAACTGTCTAAGGTTAGATTTACATTTAGGAAGATGAGTCCACTTATCTACCATACCACCTAGCTATCCTATGTGCACATAGTAGGGTCCTTAAAAATGTTTATTGATTGACTGACAAACTTCCAGCAGTATTGGCCCTCAAGAGACTTGGTCTCGGAAGTCAGAAGTCCTTTAAGGTTCTGTCATTTACTACCTGCATCACTTCTCTTGACCTCAGTTTCCTCATTTGAAAAATAAGAAGCGTTCCATCTCTTAGATGTATTTTCCCAAGAGTTGAATGCAAAGCATTAGCTTGGTTTCAAAGCAGGTTGTGACAGACAGAATCACAATGTAGGAAGACAGAGGATGAGAAGCGGAGTATAAGCCAAGAGATTTGTAGAAAACCTGGAAATTTTGTCATCAAACCCAGGTGGCAAATTGAGTGGCGATCAGGACTCAGGTGACTCCACTTTCTCCATGTCAAGCTGGAAAGCTCAGTTTCAGACACATTCCCTCCCTCACCTTGCGTTGTTCCAGAGGATAGAGGGTCCAAAGGTTCCAAGTCATGGAGAGGTTGACTTCAGCTCATTAGAAGCAGGAAAGAATAATTAAAGGTGTCCCACAATGGAACAGGCATTCTTGCAAAGTGGTGAGTTTACACTTGTGGATTCCATCACAATTCCTAGAAGGTCCCACCTGCCTTCCATTTACCTTGCATTTATTTTGAATATTTTTTGCATAATTGCATATAGGTGTATAATGTACGTATTTGCTGTCTCCCCAGACGGAATGTAAGTTCCCTGAGGTTGAGGACTGCTTTGCTTTTGTCTTTGTATCTGTGTGCTAGCACATAATAAGAGCATAATAGATACTTGTTGATTGACTGACTGATGGCCATATTTCAAGGGTGTCATTGGGTAGGATACTGGACTAGATCTCCGATGATATCTTTTTCAACTTGAAGATTTTATGAACTTAGGAATTAAGGACTTTTATACTCCCCTGTTTTAGGGTCATACACCAGTTTAACAGGACTCTAAGGTCAGTCAGTCAGCTAATAAGGACCTATTCAGTGCTTACTGTGTGCTACGCACTGTGCAAAACTCTGAGAATCCAAAAAAGACCAAAAAAAATCTGGATGAAATAAAAGTATTACAAATAGAGTCAGAAGGAACTTTTCCTTCCCAGGGTAGCAGGGAAATGGGGGGAGGGAAGGTGGAGAGGAGGGGAGGGGTGGATGGGGGCATTGAAAATCAGGACAGGAAAGGGGAAGAAAATCTAAGCCAGATCCAGACGTTGGGAACTGATATATTAGAAGCCCAAGAGTATCACAAATCTTCTGACTGCTGCCAAATTCTAGTCTTTCAACAGGTTGATAGCAGGTATTTGGTGAGCTAGGATCCGTTAATCTTTAAAGCACATTGCAACTGAAAAGCGCCTTTCGGAAACACAAGGGTGCTTTCTATCGGTGGAATTCTCTTCTGCGGTTTATAATATGGAGTGCTGATGCCTTTGTCTGGAGGGAATTTTGAGGAGGAAAAAGCAGTATAAATGATGAAGAGGTCAAAGGAGGTGATTTATGGGGAAAGATGAAAAGTCTCTAGCAATGACAAGTAGGCTTAGTGGGAGCATGGCAACCGTCTGCACTTAGGATCCAGGATTGTTCACTGTCCTGCAACAGGCTGTAAGTAAGAATAAGGATGAGAACTGACAAAAAAGGAACTATAGAATGAGGGCTGAGGAGGTTTCTGGGCCTCGGGCCTGCTTAAGAACTGAATCGTCTTCCCCAAAGGAGGTGGAGGGAGTCTGTTGTCTGAGGTATCTGACATTGAATAAGGCCAAAATGATTGAAAATCTGCCTGTCTGGAAGAGCTGGTGCTTGGGTTCAGCTAGGATGAATGAGTTTCATCTCTAACATCTTTGATTAAGGAGGTTCATGCCTCAGTTGAGTGGTGGCATGAAGGGCCCGGGGATAAGTATTTGCCACTCCAATGTGTATACTTGAGACTTCTTCGGAGGTCATTCTCAGAAAGGATAAGGTCTCTAATCTTATTTTCTGCTCCTTACAGGCAGAGAATCAGGAATAAAGGATGGATGGTGGAGGTAAAGAGAGTCTTCCTCCCACAGGAGAGGATTAGGATTGATGAGAAAAAGATATCATCAGCGATCTAGTCTGGTATCCCACCCAATGACACCCTTGAAATATGGCCATCAGTCAGTCAATCAGGTGTCTAAGTGTTAGGAATCAATGAGGAAAGGCCTTCTGGTATCTGGTTCCAACCAAATCAAATCCTGAATTAAACATTCAGAAAATACTCAGTGAATTGACTTTGTCCAAGGATTTTGCACCATATCCATTTAAGCAGCTCCCCCATGTCTGGATCACTTCTGCTTCTTAGAACCTTCAGTCCCCTTCCAGGCTCAGACCAAGTGCCATCTTCCCCAGTTGTTAATTCCTCCCCTGCCCTCTTTTCCTATTATTCAGTGTTTATAGAGTTTATGTGTGTCTGTGAAACACAAATTACATTTAGGTGGCTCAGTGGATAGGACGCTGGGCCTGAGCCAAGAAGACTGGAGTTCAAATCTGGCCTGGGCAAGTCACTTGTCCTCTCAGTGTCCTAGATAGCTCTCCAAGACCAGAACTTCGGAGGAGTTATAGATAATATGCATTAGGAGAGGGCGTTTCCTCACTCGGAGTTCCTTATACCAATGAAATAATGTGTCTAGTGGAAAACAAAAATTCTGTATTTACTTAAAAGCTGTATACATATTCTTCCCTCCAGTAGAAAGCTCTTTGAATGTGTTGTTTCTTTCTTTCTTTCTTTCTTTCTTTCTTTCTCTCTCTCTCTCTCTCTCTCTCTCTCTCTCTCTCTCTCTCTCTCTCTCTCTCTCTTTCTTTCCCTCTTTTTCTCTTTGTATGCTTCATGCCGGGCTGGTCACATACTTCATTGGCACAGTCAGAAAGGACATTAGATGTCAGCTTGGCCAACCCTCTCTTTTTTCAGAGGACAGTCAGGTCTAGAGAGAGAGAAAGTGACTTAGCCCATGATCATCCAGGATTTGACCTGAGGGTCTTTGTCTCTGCCTCCTGTGCTCCTTCTCATCTCTGGAAGGCCCATCCATTGATCTGCTCAGTGACCCCTGGTCTCAGGTGTGGTGTAGCAGGTTTGAGCAGCATAAGCCCCAAAGCCCTGAAACGGGAGTCATGAAGCCTTGGGCCTTCACTGCAGGACCAGATTAGATTAGACCACAATGGCCCTCTAGTCCACTTTACAATAGAGGAAACTGAAGCTTGGTGACTGAAGTGACCTGCCGAAGGTTACACAGATGACAAGTATCAGAGTAAGGATTTGAACACAGATTTTCTGACTTCAGAGCCAAGGATCTTTCAACGGTGGCTCAGTAGAGACAGGGTGTGGAACTTGGAAAGACCTGAGTTAGAAATGCTCAGATGCTGTGGGATGTTAGGAAAACCACTTAACTTCTCTGTGCCTCAGTTTCCTCAACTGTAAAATGGGGATCATAGCAGTGTCTACCTCCAAGAGTTGTAAGGATCAAACGCACAAATCTCTTTGCAAACCTTCATGCTCTATATAAATACTTATTGTTATTATTCATCCTGCTTTATCACTCACTGATTTTAGTAAAGTCTTACTTTAGTAAGACATTCTTTACTGAAGTTTTTTTCTTTTTAATTTTGGTTATTTTTCTCACGATCTCTTCTTCCTCCTTTGTAAAAAGAGGGAGTTGGAATAGATGATCTCTAAGGTCTAGCTGCTGGTAAGTGAATAGAGCTTTGTGTGGAGTCAGAGTTCAAATCTGACCTCAGACACTTAGCTGTGTGACCCTGGGCAAGTCATTGAACCTTGGTTGCCTCAGTTTCCTCAGATATAAAATGAGCTGGAGAAGGAAATGGCAAACCACTCCAATATCTTTGTCAAGAAAACTCCAAATGGGGTCATGAAGAGTTGGACACAACTGAACAAGGTCCTTTCTAAAGTCAACTATTTAACTGTCAGATTACAGAATGTGAATTCATGTAAACAACTAAGCAGAGCTGATCGGCACTTAAAAAAGCTTATTCAAATGCCCTTCACACATGCCTGACTGGCTGAGTGGATGCAGGGAAAATGGCCAGGGCCAAGCACACACACAAAGACACATATGTACACGTGTACACACACACACACACACACACACACATTTTCAGAGGCTTACTGAGACTTTGGGGATCAGGGTGGGCAGGAGGCTTTGATATCGGCTTTCCAGACAGCAGATCCAACAGGGAGCCAAGAATCCTGGGGAAGTCAGATGTTGGTGAAGTAAAGCAGGATGTGGAAAATGGGGGAAAGAAACCAGAGTCTGGGGAGCAGGAGCCGCCACCTGGACGCCTTCTGTTTGTGGAGTTCTGCCTTCCCTTCCTAGACACCCAAGGAGGGGACCTCAGGAGACATCTGAATGTATGAATGAAAGGTCTCAAGAGTCAGTAGAACATAAACTCTTTAGGGCAGGGATAGCTTTGTTTTTGTCCTCATAACCAACCCTAGGGTCAGACAAAGTCCTTGGGGTAGAAAAAGCACTTGTTGTCCACCAAATCTAGAAGACCCAGTTCAAGACTAACCTCTACCAGATATAGGCTGTGTCACCCTGGGCAAGTCAACTTAACCTCTAGGGACCGCTCTCTGAGGCAATCCATTGCAGATAGTTTGTGGATCTGAGTTGGTAGAGGAACCACCAATTTCACCAATGGAATTGCAGATCTGGTCTAAAAAAATACTTGACTGACTGTTTGACTGAACAAGATTGTAGCTATTGCTGGGGACTTACATAAACAAGGTGGTACCTTTTCTGTTTGGAGAAGGTCTGGGTTCAAATCCCTCTTCTCCTTCTTCCCTTCCCCCCACATTAATAACATATTAATTTCCATTTTTTTAAAAAATCAGTATCTATTCCTATCAGTATCTATAACCCTAACCCCAGCACTCACCGATGACTTGAAACCTTTTTAAAAAAGAAAATAATATTAGCTTAGTAAGTAAAACAAATAACTAAATAATAACAACATTATGTGCTAAATGTTTTTCAAAGATTATCTCATCTGATCCCCACAACTGCTGGAATGTAGATGCTGTTGTTATCCCTATTTCACAATTGAGAAAACTGAGGCAAATGAGGATAAGTCACTTGCCCAAGGTCCCACAGGAAGTAAATGTCTGAAGTTGAATTGTAGTGCAGGTCTTCTGGATTTGGGGCCTGGATCTGTCACTGTGATGCCCCCTTGTTGTGTAAGTAAAGTCACAACCTCAATTTCTTCATCTATAAAAGGAGAGAGAAAAACCTCTAAATTCTCTCTAAATCTATCATCCTATAATCTGTGTGACATATTGGGCAAGTCACTGCAGGGCCTTGGTTTCTTTTTTTTGTAAAATGAGAGGGGTGGATGGAATCTCTAAGGTCCCTTCTTTCTTTGAATCTTGGGACTTAGAAGAGCTGTGCTTTCTTTTAGCCCTCTTTCCTCCTCCCCTTTTCCAACCTCCTCTTCCCCTCCCTCTCAATCCCTCTCCCCATCCCCCATCTTCCCCTCCCCACCCTCCATCCTCCCCATCCCATCCCATGTCTCCTATCCCCACTTCTCTATCCCCTCCTCCCCCTTTCCCTGTCCCTCCCCTTTCCCCCCTCCTCTCTGCTCCTCCTGCCTGCCCCAGCTCTCTCCCCAATGACTCAGGTGAGAGGTTCTGTAGACAGCCAGGAGCCTGGAACATTTTCTACAAGGACATGACTCTGCAGTTCCACAGAAACATCTTGTCCTTCCCTGCTTCAGTGCTACTGGCATCCCTGACCATGCTTTATATCCCACTGTAGGTTAAATCATCCTTTTACCTAGAGATGACTTTGGTGGTTTTGTTTCTTCCCTCTAGGAGGAAACGCTTAATTTAAGGAAGGGCGCAGTACCAAGAAGCATGAACTCACTGCCACCCACCAGCCTGTTTGCAAAGAAGCACCTTGGGGCTAAGGGGAGAGAGAAAAATGGAGAGGGCTGGCAGTGGAGATAGTGAGCTCCCTATCACCTAAGGTCTTCTAGAAGAGAGGACCACTTGTCAAATATGTTGTAGTGGGGGTTCCTTTTCCAGTACAGGCTGGACCAGATGGTGTCGGAGGTCCCTTCCAATTCTGAAATTCTGTGAATTTTATTGAGAGGTACTGGATAGAGAGCTGGTCTCAGACTCAGGAACACCTGAGATCAAGACTTGCCTCTGACACAAAACGGCACTGTGACTGTGGGCAAGTCACTTCATCTATCTGGCTCAGTTTCCTTCACTGTAAACTGGGGATCTCACCTCAGACACTTGACGCTCACAAGCTATGTGACCTTGGGCAAGTCACTTAACCCCAATTGTCTCATCCTGGGTCATCTCCAGTCATCCTAATGAATATTTGGTCACTGGATTCAGATGGCTCTGAAAGAAAAGTGAGCTGATGATCCTTCCTCCCTCAAAACAAAGTCAAGTGCTAGTCATGTTATCATTTCTCAGACAGCACAGTATCTTCGGCAATGAAAGAAGAACACACATCTTGCAGGGTTGTTGTGAGGAACAAATGCTATAATATTTGTAAAGCACTAAACTGCTTGTTCACTGCCTGGAACACACTGAATGCTTAATATACCCTTCCTTCCTTCCTTCCTTCCTCCCTCCCTCCCTCCCTTCCTTCCTTCCCTCACCTTAGGTAAGTGACTTCCCCTTTCAGAACTTCAGTTAGCTCATCTATAACATGGATACAACACCTATCTGCCTATCAGAGCTGTTTTGAGACTCAAATGACATAATGTACATAAAGAGCTTTTAATATGAACTATATAAATGCAGCTCATAAATACATGTGTGTGTGTGTGTGTGTGTGTGTGTGTGTGTGTGTGTGCTTTCTCCAGTTATACTGGCAAATTGAGTCCCCAGAGAGAAATTGGCTACCTTTCCCCATCAGTGTTCTAGGGGCACACTTGATGGATTAAGGGTGTCTTTCTACTACTATTTCTCAGCTCAAGTCCCCATTGTGGGATGTTGTCCCCAATGTCAATAGAGAATATTCCTCATTTTTCATTGGTTGACCTAGTGTTGGGCACCTAGTGATAGATAAATAAACTCTTATTGCCATGCCTGCCAGCCTGATGAACATTCCCAAATCACCTAAACAATGAATGTCAATTAGATTTAACAAAAGGCTTCTTACTGAGAAAATGGACCAAGAGGAGATGTGACAAAGTATTTCTCATCAAAGGAATCCTTTTCTTTTCACCCCCTTAGTCTCTGGGGAAAATGGGTTGAACCTTAAACCATTTGCTATAAAGCAAACTTTGGTATGGATTCCATTTTGTGGGTCTTTGGGAGTTGCTCTTTTGATCTTTGAATACTTCTACTGTTGAGGTCTAGGAGTGCTAGGAACCCCAAATTTCAAGGGCAAACAGGACCTATGGGTCCTGCCTTGAAAGAATTTTACCGAAGCCTTCTTTCAGTTAGAGAGAGGGTTTGTTGAAACGCTGGTTCAGGTGGGCAAGATTTTAAGAATCCGCCCCATGACAGACAAAACTAAGACTTTTGTAGGAAAGGATCTGTGAGAAGATTTGGAATGGGAGTGGACAGTAGGCTGAGGTGACTTGGAGATAACAGAAAGGTAGTCTAGATGGAATTAAGGGTGGGAAGAGGTGGGAGTGATCCAGAGGTAACAGACTATGAAGGGCTGGGCTAGGTTAGAGGTAACAGTGGACTGGAGATCAGGTCCCAGTCAAAGCCACAAAGGCACATCAGTCAGAAGGATTATTGGGAGGAGTTGATGCCTCAGGCAAACTCCAGAGACTTGGCTATGTGGGAAAGGTCAAGGAAAATTGGGGAAGGGTGTTTCCGGTGCATACCCCATCCCTACCACCATCACTACCACCACTACTATACTATTATTACTTCTACTACTGTGAGAAATAAATGCTTATCCCTTATGTTGAATAACTAATTATTTTATTTGGACCAAAGTTCTTCCTCTTTTCTACTTCCTCTTCCAGAAACTAACCAATGTGGGAAATCTCTCTTAAAGATTTACCCAGATCAAGATCTTAACAGACAGTAAAACACGTTCTAAGTTTGGGCTAATTCTGGCTCATTGTATTTACTCTGACAGATCTGGGGACATGTTGATTTTCTTTTTTGTCTTAATAAGTGATAAAGAAATTGATGTCTCTGTTGACCAAGATTTAGGTGACTAACTCAAGACCTTCATTTTAATATACCTTACTTTCCATTGTGTTATCTAATCAGAGTTGATTGCCACAACTCAGGAACACATTCTCTAAAGGATATACGAACTGTGAGCCATGATTGTCTTTGGTCTCAGAGACATGGCCAAATGACCATCCCTTTATTAATAATGAGCTGGCCTTATAAATAAGATGATTAAATTTTCCAGAAACTGTCTTTCGAACCTTTTAAGTCATCCATTACTACTACTACTTTTACTACCACAATGACTGATGATGATAGCTAACATTTATATAGTGCTTTAAAGTTTGCAAAGCACTTTACAAATGTCATTAAATGATATTATTAATCTCCATTTTAGGAAAGGAAGGGGAAAGAGACAAGCGCATATTGAGCACCAACTATGTGCCAGGTAACTATGCTGAGCACTTTACAAATATTATTTCATTTGATCCTTAAAACAACCCCATGAGATAGGTACTCTCATTATCCCTATTTATAGTTGAGTAATCTGAGGTAGACTGAGGTTATGAGACTGGCCACTCAGCAAGTATCTGAGGCTAGATTAGAACTTCTTGACTCCAGTGCTCATCTGTTGTGCCACCTAGGAGTTATCTCTTGTCATAGCCATTTCTAATACTCCACCTAAGAGCAGTGATGGACACAAAAATATAGAAGCAACCGCAGGTATGGATGATGGTCCAGATAAAGGTCCTTTCTCTCTCCACCTGAGGCTTACATCATTTCATCCTACTCATTTGAATGCAACCAAGGGGAGGAATTCCATTGGAGGGATGATACCTTTAGCATGCCCAGTTCTGAGTCAGACTCCAATCAACAAGTCCCTCTTTGCCATACAGTAAGGGGATAGGAAAACAATCATAGCATAGATGTCCATTCTCCAGAGTGGAGAGCAGAGACTGCTTTTACCCAGAGTCATGATCACTAAACTTCTACTTCCTTTCTTTCTCCCATTTCCCGAGTTACCCACAGCCTAGAATGGCTAAGCGTCATCTAGGTTGCCCCCAAGGAGGAGCTTCAATTTTCTTGGCTGCTATATAATTGATTTCAGGATGAGTCTATCTAGTAAGAACCAGAGACAATAAGTGAGTGAATAAATGACAGCCCCTGCCCTCAGGGGAAGATAGCTCATAGGAAACCAGGGCACTTTAGTGTGGAAAGTTCCAGGAATGATGAGTAGTCATTGGGTGGTAGATTAACCTTCCTTTCCAGAAACAACATCACAGTTAATTTGACCATCTTTCAGAACTGGAAGGGTAAGGAAAGGAAGATAGGTAACCATCTGATTTAACCTTCCCATTTCACAGAAATGGAAACTGAGGGGTTCAGTGAATTGTCTGTTTGAGTTCACAAGGTAAGTATAAGAGGTGAGATGTCTTTTTTCCATGTATGTGGAAAATACTCATTTTGCTTGTTTGTGAATAAACATAAATAAAATTTAAATGACAAAATAAGAAATGATAACTTCTTAAAATGTCATGGAAAGTAAATTACAACTGTGAACTCTTTAAAGTTGTTCAAAAAAAAAAAACAACTGGTGTTGAAAATATTAGAGATGTTCTCCTGAAAGTGACAATGGTATGAGCTGACCGCTGGAATGTGAGGGATCTCTTGGCACAGCATGGCATGGCATGGCACCCTCTACTGGCAGGTTTAGGTTCCAGGCCTGCAGGGAGCCTTCCGCCCTAAAGGGGTCCTTCCAAATTATTGCCCTTAGAAACACCTTTCCCCAAGGAAGAGCCCTTATTTCCAGAGCCTTGAAGGATTTCAGGGGTTGTTTGGACAGTTGATACCCCCATTCTCCATCTTCCTTTTTTCTTTCATCCTTCTTTTCCCCCAAAGGATTTTTTTTAAGGCAAACATCAGACTTTAAGCAAAAATCCCAAGAGTTGTTCAATGGTAAAATCTTATTGGTTGAGGAAAGAAAAGGGAGGGAGTGGATGCTAGATGTGTTTGGGTGATTTTTTTTAATGGGTCCTAGCAGAACAAGCCCCCACCAGGCGCCAAGAACATATTGTTCAGAGGAAAAGATTTGTGAACGGGTGGCTGTCCAGAGCCCGGAGGTGCTGGGTGGAGGCTCCCACCAGCTGGTACCTGTTTTCTTTTCCACTAGAGGGAATGAGTGCATCAGCCTCCAGGCCCTATCCCAGTGGGAAGAGGGGCGGGGATTTTTTCAATCTCAGTCACCATTTGGCAGTTGGAGGGGCCCTGATGATGATGCTGTGAGAGAAGACAGTCTCTCAGAGAGAAGCAATTCAAACTGGTGCTAAGGAAGGGGGAGTGGGAGCAGGATTGGGTGGAGGGGCAAGCAAGTTCACTGCAGGCTTTGGTGAGTCCTCCCTGCCAGACCCAGACCTTACTTCAGGCTCCAGTATCAGGACCCAAGGGAAAGAGACTGAGCTTTCTCCCTAGGGTTTGCCCCTGCCCCTGGGTGACAGCCATAGGACCAGAAATTCATTCATTTAGACCTGGGAGAAACTCAAAAGATATCTAGCCCTGTCTCCTTATTTTACAGCAGAGGAAACTGAGGCCCAAGGAGGTCAGGATATCATAAAAATAATCTCAGAGGCCAATCTCCTCATTTAACAGATGAGAAAACAGAGGCCTAGGGATACAAAGCGGCACACAGGTAGGAATCATCAGGAGTAGACTCTGAACAGTCATTGGAGGGACTTTTGACCCCCCTGGCAGAAGGGTTAGCCTGATGCCCATCTGATCCACACATAAAATGGTAAATTGTGGTTTGATGACTCCTCCTCTCCCCCTTTGACCTAGCCTTCACACGGCTTCCAGTTTAATATTCCTGGAAGACGTTGCTCCCCAGCTCAAGAAGTTCCAAAGGCTCCCTACGATTTCTAGCTTAGCTCCAGTCTGCCTTGCCAGGTTCATTACACATTACTTCCATTCAGCCACTAGGCCTCCTTCCAAACTGACCTGTTCCCTCTTTCTCAGAGAGGTGAGTCGGTTACCACCTCCACCTCCATTGTACAAATGGCCCCTTCCCCACTGCAGGGCATTCCTATCCTCATCCCTTTCTCTAAGAATTCCTCACTTTCTTCAAGGCTCAGCTCAGATGCTAACTCCTAGACAAAGTTCATGCTAATCTCCTACTCACTAGATAGTCAACAAGCATTTATCAAGTGCTGGTTATGGGGTCTGGCATTGTGCTAGAAATGAGCAGCCAGGTGGTGCAGTGGACAGAGCACCAGTGCAGGAGTCAGGAGGACCTGAGTTCAAATCTCACCTCAAACCTTTGACACTCATTAGCTGTGTGACCTTGGGCAAGTCACTTAACCCCAGTTGCCTCATCCTGGGTCATCTCTAGTCATCCTGATGAATCTCTGGTCACTGGATTCAGATGGCTCTGGAGGAGGAGTGAGGCTGGTGACCTGTACAGCTCTCCCTCATTCAAAACAAAGTCAAGTGCGGGTCATGTCATTATTTCTCTAATGGCATGGTCTTCTTTGGCAACAAAGGACAAACACACAAGTCCTGGTCTACAAAAAAAGACAGAAACACTACTTGCACTCAAGGAGTTTATAATCTAATGGGGGAGAAAACATGCAAACAACTGCAAGCCAACAAGATGCTTCTAACAGACCTTTGCATTATCTTTCTTGGTCCCACACCTCCATGATACTTCCTGGTGGGAACTCCCCCTTCCCCTCCACCAATCCCTTACTAATATCCTTTTCCTGTGTGGATTTCTATTAGAATGTAAGCTTCTATTTTGCTTGCTTGTATTTTTATCTCTGGGGGTGACTAAATGACACCATAGTGTAGAGAGTGTCAGGAAGATCTGAGTTCAAATCCAGCCTCAGATACTTACTAGTTTGCCTCAGTTTCTTCATCTGTAAAATGAGCTGGAGAAGGAAATGGCAAACCACTCCAGTATCTTTGCCAAAAAATACCCAAAGGGGGAGAGGGGTCATGTAGAGTTGGACACAACTGAAAAATAACAAAAATCACACAGAAAATCACATAATAATGGCTTTCTTTAATATCTTCAGTTGGGGATGGGGTGGCACAGTGGACAGAGTCACTGATGGAGTCAGGAGGACCTGAGCTCAAATCCTTCCTCAGACACCCAACACTAGCTATATGACCCTGGGCAAGTCACTCAATCCAATTGCCTCAAAAAATCTGGAGTTGGGTCCCAAGGCACAGAGATGGAATCCTAGGAGATTCTGAAGGCATTTCACCTGAACAGTGGGTGGCTCTGTATTCCTCCTCCAAATGGTGCTGCTCTCTTGGATTTATTTATCTAGATCCCTGCTATTCTGCCCCAGTATGATGTAAGCTCTCTGAGGGCAGGGACTTTCTGTTTTTTGTCTCCATATTCCCAGGCTCCTACACAGTGCTTGGTACATAGGACATCCCAGCTTCTGAAGAATGAGTGAAAGCTTACTGCATTGGATTGAGGAGGCTGAAACCCAGAGAAGGCCACAAGAGCATAGACTTGGAGCTGGGAGGGAGTTGGGGGCACCTTGCCCACTTCTGTGTTTTATAGAGAAGGAAATTAAGGCATGGTCATGAAGTCCCGTGTGTTACAGCTTGGATTTGAACTCAGGCCAGGTTCACATTCCCCAGAGTCAGTGTGTATTCTCCCACCCTCCCTCCCTTCCTCTTTCTGTTTTTGTTTCTGACTCTCTCTGTCTCTCTATCTCTCTCTCCCCCTCCCCCCTTCTGTCTCTCTGTCTCTGTCTGCCTCTCCCCTCTGTCTTACTCTGTTTCTCTCTCTCTCTCTCTGTTTCTCTCTCTTTCTCTGTCTCTCTTCCCTCTGTCTCTGACTGTTTCTCTCTGTCTTTGTATGTCTTCCTTCTGTCTCAGTGTCTCTGTGTGTGTCTCTCTCTGTCTCAGTCTCTTTTTCTGTCTCTGATTCTCTGTGTCCCTTCTGTCTCTGTCCCTGTGTGTGGGTTTCTCTCTGTCCCTGTTTCTCCTGTACCTTGCTGGTTTGAACTGAGACTACCTCCCTGCCAGAGCAGCATCCCTTCCTATCGTCCCTGGGGCCCAAAGGCCTGTTTCTGGTAAGTCCATCATTAGCTCACTCTCCCTCCAAGCCTCTCCCGCTACAGCCCCGTGCAGAACCTCCTTCTGTTTTAAAGGCAGGAGAGAAAGCAGTTCAGTGGGCAGAGATAGTGGCCAGCTCTGTGTGCTTATGGTCTTGCACGAGAAATGATCTCCCATCAGTGAATCACCACACTCCAGCCAAACATTTGCTCAATGACATATCCCACCCAAGGGGCGAGAAGTCGGGTGACCTAATGCTGGTTGTCCAAGGCCTAGGAGTCCCTCCCAGAACTACCTAATGCTTCAACATTGCTGGTCCAGAGGGAGCTGTCCCCACCCCCTTCCCCAGGCTGTTCATGCTCCCTGGGCCTGAGCCCTGAGCGGGCAAGCAGGCAGATCCTCCCAGCCAGAGCTGGAGTGACCATTTATTGTTCAAATGGCTTCAGCCTGGGCGAGGCAACATTTTTCCACTTTACTAAGGGCTGTAGAACCAGCAGCCCTGAAATTCGGGTCATACATCTGCTCAATCTTCCCTGGATGAAGTAGAAAGGGATTTCAGGGCTAGGACCCCAAACTACTCACCATAAAATAAAATAGAAACAACCCCGAAACATTTAGAAATAGTGTCACCATTTTACAGACAGGAAAACTGAGACCCAGGGACATTTGTCAGGATCAAAAAAGCTTCATGGTGTCAGAGACAGGATTAGGATGCTGGCATTCTTCCTGGACAAAATGTCTACTTGTTTAGACTAGGGATCCTTAAATGGGGCTCTGGGGACTTGCTTTCAGAGATCCATAGGCCTCTGCAGATACTATCAGAGGGTTCCATGACTCAAAACAAGTTAAGGACTCCTGACCTGAACTATGTCTTTCTACCATTCAAAGCCTTACTTGGGCAAAAGAGCCAGGGTTGTTTAGTGAGTGGATAGAGGACAGAGGACTCTTGGGGTCAGGAAGACCTCCTGCCTCTGACACATCACGGCCGTGTGACTGTAAGCTGGTCGCTTTAACTCCCAGGATCTCAGTTTCCTTTTCTGTAAAATTGAGGGGGAGAGTGGTTAGAATAGATGGCCCTGGTGTTCTATTCCAACTCCCAATTTAGGACCTTGTACCCTCTCTCAGAGCTCCAGAAAGCAAGCTCTGTAAGACTATAAGAGAAATTGCTGGCAGGTATCACTGAAGTTAGTTTTCACATTGTCAGTTTCCGATACTGATGAAATCATAGACTCCACACCACCCCTCTAAAACATAACATCTCTGAACAAAACTAGGGCAGGGCAATCAGGGCTTTGTACTGAGGTGCCAGTATTTAGACAGTGCTAGCGACACTTTTTAGTAGATAGTGTTGAACTGGACTCAGTTTGACAGTTCCAGGTGTTACTCTCCTCACCTCTTCCATATTCCTAGCAGCAGCTTCATATATCCAAGGGTCTATCCCTTTCATGGGGCCTTGTATCTTGAGTTCTAACATCTTACCACTCAATTGAACATGTCTCAAAATGTGATTTGAGAAGCTTTTCCTGCTGCTTGCCCTGAGGCTCATATTGAAACCTAACTTGGGTACTACCATTGCTAATAGGGTTTTGATTCCATTCCCTGCTCTTCTGGAGGACTTTCTTTTAAAGGGTATCCCCCAGACTATGGTGTACACAAATCTAGGCACTCTGGGGATAGCTTTTTAAAAATTTTTCTTCTACATTTAAAGAATAAATGGGTCTACTTAGCTATACAAGATTATAGGGAAAAAAATAGGTCGTCAAAAGACCTGAGTACAAACCCTAACCTTGCCACATATTACCTGTTTGACCTTTGCCAAGTCACTTGACCTAGATAATAAGTTCTTGAATCCAGAACTGGAAGAAACCTCAGAAGCCCTCTTTTTACAGATGGAGAAACAAACCCAGTGAAGTCATAGGACCATAGACCCAGAGCTGCTAGTTCAACCTCTTCATTTTATATAGGGGGAAACTGAGGTCTAGGGGGGTTGTAACATCGTAGATTAAGAGCCAGCAGCAATCTAAAAGGTCATCTAATCCAACAGGATAAGGAAAATGGGGGAAGGTAGGTAACTTAATGTATAGAACACCAAACCTGGAGTCAGGAGGATTTGAGTTCAAATCTGGAGACAGACACTTATTAGTGTGACCTTAGGGAAGTCACTTAATCTGGATTGCTTCCAAAAAACAAATGAGAAAAATGAAATTCAGGAAAATCGGGAGACTTCATGAGGCTGGCCCAGGGAGGGTAAGTATTTTGCCCAGTGTCACATGGTTAGTAAGTGTCAGGATTTGAATTGTGAACCTGTCTTGTCCTCAGTTTTTTCCGTTGGAAAGTGCCCAGGATTTGGCCTTGTACCCACCATTATATCATGACTGGGTTATTGAGGCCCTTCCCAGCAGTCCTAGAAAACATCTTTCCCTGTGTCCATCCCTTTGGGTATCCTGCTCCTCCACCTGCCCTTGCTCCTTCCAGGGGAAGATTGTCTTTTCCTCAGAGCATGAGTCAACTTGGCTCCTCAAAGTTTTTATGGGAGTTCTGGGAACAGTGGGCAGGGCTAGGCTGGGATCCCTGAACCTTCTGCTTGTTGATTTTACCACTGGATGCTGCAGCCAATGTTTAAGCATTTCCCAGGCAACCGCTCAACCCTCCTGGGTCCCTGGCCTCTACCCAACATTGCACAGTGGGGATGAGGGCAGAAAAGAGTTGGGGAAGAGATGGAGAGAAGAGGGGTGGAGTGAGGGACAGAGGAAACTGAGTCAATCCTTCTCCTCCCACAACCACCTGGGAAAACAGTAACCCAACAGTCGGTCCTGGCTTCTCCCAAGGACTGGCCTTTTATTCTATGGTGGCTGTATTCAGGGGTTAGGTTCTCCCTGCACTTCAGACCTCATACCTTTTTGTTGTCCTTGGATCCAGTAATGCCGGAGGTGGGGGTGGGGTGAGGAGAGGAGGGTGGGCACTGGAAAAGAAACTGGAAAAAGCCCCTTTGGTTGGGGCATTTCCCTAATAAGTCTGCACAAAATGATTTCTTGTTGGTTGTGGGAAATTCATGGTCTCAACTTTTCTGAATTTCTGAATCCAAAAGTTGGTTTTTGTCTCTTTTCAACCAGGCAAGAAAACGACACTCACCACAGAATGGCCCCAAAGTCTGAATGTAGTTCTAAGTTTTAATCGCTTAGTAACATGTTGCATGTTGTCTCCACTATTCAACCATGAGTTCTTGAAGAGCCAGAAATGTGTAATAATAGCTTGACCTTAAGGTTCAGAAAATGCTTTCCTTACAAGCATCTAGTGAGATCTACAAGTGTACAAGTCTTATGATCCTCATTTACCAGATGGGGAAACTGAGTCTCTGAGAGAGATTATCACACAGAAAGTGACTTGGACCATACCCATCCTAAAACTCTGCCATACTATAGTGCTGTTCACACACATCTCAAACTCAAGCTACCCCAAACAAAGCTAACCTTCTCCTTAAAGCCCCGTCATCTTTCTCACTTCCCATTTTATGTAGAGACAGACTCCTGTTCTTCTAATCCTCCAAGTCTGCAACCACAGAGTCATCCTGGATTCTGCGTTTTCCCTCAGCCCACATTACCATTCATTGGCCACATCTTGTCAGTTAGCCCTCGGTGATATTTCTCTTCTCCATCTCTCTCTCTGTTCACACAGGAACTTCCTGAATTCAGGACCTCTCCGTGGGGCCTCTTGATAGGTCCAGCCTCTCTCGTCTCCAATCCATTCTCTACACAGCTGTCCAAACGAAATTCCTAAAGCACAGGGTCTGCCACAAAATGGTCATGCTGAAATTTCAGTGGCTTCAGGTTACCTCACGGACAAAACAGAAACTCCTTCATTCGGAATCCAAAGCCCTCCATACCCTGATTCCAACCTATGTTTTCATTACTGCCCCTTATATACTCTATGGTACAAACAAACTGGCTCAGTTCTTGCTACTAACATTCTGTCTATCTGTCTGTCTCTGTTTCTCTCTCTTCCTCCCTCTTCTCCCCTCTCTGCCTCCATCTCACCTCTCTTTCCTCAATCTCTGTCTCTCCCTCTTTTCCTTTCTTTCTCCTCTCTACTTTCTTCTCTTTCTCTCTTCTCCCTTCCTCTTCTCTCTTTCTTCTCTCTGTCTCTGTCTTTTTCCTCCGTCTTTCTCTTTCCTCTCTGTCTTTGTCTTTCCTCCCTCTGTCTATCTCTCTCTTTCCTCTCTCTATCACTCTTTCCTCTATCTCACTGTCTCTCCCTTTCCTCTCTCTGTTTCTCCCTTTCCTCTCTCGGGTTCTCTCTTTTCTCTCTCTGTCTCATTCTGTCTCTCCCTTTCTTTTCTGTCTCACTCTGTCTCTCTTTCCTCTCTGTCTCTCCCTTTCCTCTCTCTGTTTCTCTCTTTCCTCTTTCCATCTGTCTCTTTCTTTCCTCTCTCTGTCTCTGTCTCTCCCTTTCCTCTCTTTCCTCTTTCTGTCTCAGTCTCTTTCTTTCCTCTCTCTGTCTCTCTCTCCTCCATGCCTTTGCACGAACCATCTCTCATGCCTGGCATCCTTTTTCTCCTCCTCATTGTCTCTTGAAAGTCTCCCCTCCCTTCAGGGCTCTGGATGCCACCACCTCCAGAATGCCTGTCCTTATCCAAGGGATTGTGGTTGTGATTCCCATGCCACCCCTAAAATTACTCTGAGTATATTTTGTGTTTGAGGTGGCATGTGCCTCTGGACAATATTTGAAAGCTGGGAGTTGCAGAGCAGGGGCTGATGTGTGTGGGTGGTGGTGTTCCCTAGACTGATGAAATAACAGGCTCCTGTTCCCTGGTCTCTTCGCCAATCCCCAAATGATCAATATCTTACACTTATTTATCTTCAAACATACTGCTACCCCTTAGTAGAATATAAGCTCCCTGAGGACAGGAATTGTTTCTTTTTTTTGCCCCCATTACACATTCTCTCCAAGCCAGAAGCACATTGACCTCCACACACACAGGATACTCCATCTCCTGACTCTGCATTTTCACTGACTATCCCCCATATTTGGAAAACTCTCTCCTCAGCCCCAGCTTCCCTGGTTTCCTTCAAGTTCCAGCTAAAATCTCATCTTTGCTGCTCCCCCCCCACCCCAAATCTAGTGCCTTCCCTTTATTGATTGTCACCAATTTATCCCATCTCTATATTGTTTTTACATGGTTGTTCGCCTGTTGTCTCCCTCCATAGACTAGGAGCTCATTGAGGGCAGGACAGTCTTTTGCCTTTCTTTGTATCCCAGAGCTTAGTACAGTGCCTGGCATACAGTAGGTGCTGAATAAAGGCTTGTTGACTGCTCTTATCTTTTTCTCCACAACACCTAGGAAAATACCTGCCCTAGAGTAGGTGTTTAATGGATGCTTGTTGAGTTTCAGGGAAATTCAGAAGGGGTTAGTGAGACCTGAGTAGCTGGAGGGAGAGAAGCACTCTGATGCAGGAGCACTTGAATTTACGAGTGGTCATTCGGCTGACTCTTACACAAGACTCCTCATCTCCTTCTCCTCATCCTGTTGGTATCTTCTTTTTCCCCCCCTTTTAATAACCCTGACTGCATATTTTCCCTAAACCAAACCATCTGTTTACTAGGTTTTATAAGTGGTAATAAAAACATCGGAGACCCTGAGAATCATGGAAGACCTGACACTTTCTCCAGCAAGCTTTAGCTTGGAATATTAAGTCTTGTGCAGCTTGGAGAGGCCTGTCAGCCACTAGGTCTTTCTGTTGTCTTTCTCAGGATGCTAAAGGACAGGAAAGCTCAAACAGGGCCCTAGGAAATGGTTTGGGCCCACTTTCCAAGCCTTCAATGACTCTTTTCTATACAATTCCAAAACGGCTTTTCTCAGGAGAGGGGTGGTGGCTTATGGGTCCAGAGTGAAGTATACACTTTTAGACATAACTAGGGTGCTGATTTACTTTGGTCAATTATGTTATTTGTTACAGGGTAAGGGCTCTATTGACAGAGGATGAGGGACAGTCATTAAGAAGTGCCAGGATGTTAAAATAAAGAAAGGAGCATTAATGAAGCATTTTAAAATTGTGTTTGTATGGAGTCATTTGCATGTTGTCTCCCACATTAGACTGTGAGGTCCTTGAGAGCAGAGACTGTCTTTTGTCTTTCTTTGTATCCTTAGTGCTTATAACAATACCAGGTACACAGTATGTGCTTAATAAATGCTTGTTGACTAAATCAAAAAGGGAAAAAAAAGAATGTGTCCATCCTATTTCTTTTGTTTGTTTTTGGAGGCAACTGGGGTTGTGACTTACCCAGGGTCACATAACTAGTAGTATCTGAGGTCACATTTGAACTCAGGTCCTTCTGACCTCAGGATGGGTATTCTATCCATTGCACCACCTTGCTGCTCTTCATACTAGCTTTTTTTTGAGGCTACTAGTCTATCATAGCTAGGTAACCGGGTAGATCAAAAGGCTGGACTTGAAGTCGGAAGACCCGAATTCAAATCCTGCCTTAAATACTGACCATGCCACCCCAGAAGCACACATACACTGTCTCAAAAGTCTTGGTGCCCTTTTAAGCCATTCAAGCTCTTGGGATGTGCCAGGGCTACCATATTAGGCTGTGAGTTCCCTGAGGGCAGGGGCTGTTTTCAGCTTTCTTTGTATTCCTAGTGGTTGGTACAGTACCTGGAAGCTTTTGAACCATCAAAGCTTAAACTTGCCCTAGGACTGTGGAGACACCTAATAATTCACAAAACCTCCACTTTCTTGAACTCCCTCCTGATTATTAATCATCATATTAGCTCACATTAATATAGTGTTCTAAAGTTTGCCAAGTGCTTTCCATATGGTCTCATTTGATCCATTCAGCCTGTGAGAGTCATTTATCATTTGTATCTGATTCTCTGTGACCCCATTTGGGGTTTTCTTGACAAAGATACTGGAGTAGTTTGCCATTTCCTTCTTCAGCTCATTTTACAGATGAGGAAACTGAGGCAAACAGGGTTGAGTGACTTGCTCAGGGTCACACTGTTGTTAAGTGTCTGAGTCTGGATTTGAATTTGGCCCTTCTTGACCCCAAGGTTTGTGCTCTGTCCAGAGTGCCACCTTCTTATCCCCTTGCCAGAGGAAGGTGCTCTTGTTATTCCCATTTTACAAATGACAACACTGAGGCAAACGCCAAGGAAGACATCTCAGTGCTTAGTACAGTGACTGGCATATATTAAGTGCTTAATAAATGTTTGTGGTCTTGACCAAAGGAAGGAAAAAAACCCAGTGTTTATGTTTCTGAGGATATTAGTTTGTTACAGTTAGGTAGCATAGAGTATATATAACTATAGGATATATATCTAGATATATTTCTATGTCTATATTCATACATTTCATTTCAGAGAATAGCCGCTATCTGGCAGAAGTAAAGGAAAGATGGCAAGGGGAATGAGACCCAGAGCTGAGATGAGGCCAAGATTTAAACCCAGATCCTCAGAGGCCGGATCCATTGCCCCACACTGTTTCAAGCTTCCAAGGGGTTAGTCATTCAAGCAGTAAAAAAATGAAATGGTGACTTGGAACATTATGGGGGAAAAAATCCTATAATGATGTCCTTTTAACAGCTTCCATCATCAATTTCCTCTCCTCTGTGAGTCTAGCCTGCTGTTTAATTGTAAACAAAGGAGACTGCCTCCTGACTTCATGGCATCAGCCAGGCTCCATCAATTCGCTTTCATGGAATGTCTAATGTGGGAGGAGAGATGCTCTAGGCAAGCAAGATCTGACACCAGCAGCTCTAAGATCCCAGAGTGAAGGAGTGAGGTTTACCCTTCCATCAAAGGGAAGAAGAAAACTCAGAGAATCTTAACAGTTTGGGAATTTAGATGGGGCCTTGGAGGCTACCTGGTCCAACCTATAACTGGAAAGAAGGGAGGGAATGAGGGGAGAGGGAAGGAAGAGAAGAAGGAAAGAAGGAAGGAATTGAGAAGAAAGGAGGGAAGGAAAGAAGGATGGGATAAGGGAAGAAAGGTATGAGGAAAGGAAGGAAAGAAAAGATGAAGGGAGGGAGGAAAGGAAGGAATGAAGGAAAGAAGGAAGGAAAGAAGGAAAGAAGGAAAAAAGGAAAAGGAAGGGAAGAAGAAAGGAAGAAAGATATAAGGAAAGAAAGGATGAAGAAAGGACAGGAGGTAGGAAAGAGGGAAGGAAAGAAGGGAGGAAGTCATAAAGAAGGAAGAGAAGGAAGAAAGAAAATAGGCATTTTGAAGTTCTAGCTATGTTGGTAGACAGGAAGTAGCACCATACTAATAGGATCCAAATAACACTCCAAAAGAAGTATGCTGTTATGTTGCAGAGGGGAAAACAACTCCTAAAAGGGAACTGAAAATTGGAGAATGAGGGAGGGAAGAGGGTGAATGATGTTGAAGTCTGGAGAAAGTCAGGAACAGGGCAGGGAGGGGCACAGAGGCAGGTTGACCTGGGTTCTTTCACAAAATAGAGGTGCCAGAGGAGCTTATCAATGGAAGAAGGGGGGTAGAGTCTTCAGAAGGGATTCTCCAGGGTCCACTGAGGCTGGGTTTGAGGATGGCATTGGTTCTGAAGGCCACAGAAAGTCAAGGACAGGGCTGAGAGGGGGAATGAAAGGGACTCCCTACTACAAGAAGCCCTCCAAGCAGTAATGCAACCTGTGCTTGAAGCCCTCCAGTGATGGCAATCTGTTCTCTTTTGGGCTGACTCTCACTGTTAGGGAACTTTTCTAAATTAAGATCAAATTTGCCTCCTGGCAGCTTCTCCCCCTGTTGTTCTTGGATTTCTGTCTGCTTGGGCCAAATAGAACTAGTCTAATCCTTGTGCATGACAGCCCTTAAAATACTTGAAGGTCATTATCATGTCCTCCCCTCTCTCGCCCTGTCCCAAACAATCTCTGTTTCAGGTTAAGTCTCCCCCATTTCTTCAGTCTTTCCTCATATGGCATGAAATCAAGGTCCTTCCTCCTTCTGGTTGCTCTCCCCCAGGTAAACAATGTCCTCTTTAAACTGTGGTACCCAGTTCTGAGCCCATACTCCACTTTTGTTCTGAGCAGTGTGAGTGAGGGGGATTTTCACTTCTTTATTCTGGAAGCTAGTGTAGGGCAGCCCTATCCCATTAGTTTCTGTAGCTGCCATTCCACACTCCTGACCCATATTGGGTTTTCAGCCCACCAAAATCCCCCATCTTCTTGAGATAAATTGCTATCTAATCACACCTCCCTTTATCTGTGCTTAGGACATTGAATTTTTGAATCCAAGGGTTCAAAGACTTTCCACTGATTCTGAGAAAAGAGATTTAGATGAACTGTACAGAATGCTGAATTTTGCCATCTTTAGGAAGAAAAGGAAGTGAAGATTCTTGTTCTGAGGACTAGAATCCCCAACTTGGGGGGAGGAGAGGGGATGAGAAAGAGGAGCTTGGAGAGAGGGGGATGGGTGGGAAGACCAAGCCTTTGTTAAATCAAAAGAAAACAATTTTTCTTTGAATGAGGTATGGTTGAACCAGCACTGGACACTTGGGTACAATCTGGCCTATCACTAACTAGCTGTGTGGCCTGGGGTGGATCACTTAAATTTCTCTGGGCTTCATTTACAAAATGATGGGTTAGGAG
This sequence comes from Potorous gilbertii, assembly GCA_028658325.1. Classification (NCBI taxonomy): domain Eukaryota; kingdom Metazoa; phylum Chordata; class Mammalia; order Diprotodontia; family Potoroidae; genus Potorous; species Potorous gilbertii. Next base: position 36,218,388 of record CM053771.1, on the reverse strand, counting down.
GAGATAATCTCTAGTTTGTGCTAAAATTCTATGATTATCCAGAAACCTGCTAATCATAACCCTCAATTAAATGAAAATGAATTCTGCATTTTTAGGAGAGAAAAACAAATAAAAACATAAGCTATTCATGCAATTTATTATAGAGAGTCATTTTCCCTCAAGTGTTCAGGTGTCAATCTTCATTCAGTCCATTGTCCTTTACTATTTACATCTAGTTGTTATGTAACAATCATTAATATTTGTGAAGAGTGACTTGAGACATTGCAAAATCCTGAATCCTCATAGAAGATAAGATCATCTTTGACATTTTATACTTCTTAAGACATGACAGTGTACTGTACAATCAATCAACAAATATTTATTAAGAGTTTACCGTATGGGCACTGGGCATAAATCAGTTGACAAGTATTTACTAAGCCCCTCCTATGTACCAAATGGGCAGCTCTGTGGCACAGTCAATAGAGCACTGTAAGGGTAAACAAAGTGGGATTTGTTGTTGTTTTTTTTCCTGGAGTTCAGTTTCCTGGGCTCAGGCTAAATTGTAAACAACTGAAGGATTAATCTTCTTTGAACCTTGATAATTCATAGCTGTGTTGAGTCACTTAGATTTTATGCCTTCTGGCTCTAAGCCAATTAGGGACCAAGTCTTTGCTATATATCTGGGAGGTTGGCATTTTGCTTTGGGGGCTTGCTCATGAGAAAGACCTTTTGATTCCCTGGATGAGACTCTGAGTAGCCATTTGTTAAGAGCCACTCTCCCCCACCTCCTGACTACTCAGATGTTGGTGCTCTTTTGGTCTGGTGGTGTATGTAGGTGGTTGTATTAGTTTGTTCAGACCCTGTCTGTTGAATCTCTGTGCTAATTTCTCTGCTTGTATTTTCTTTACTCATTACTTTCCTCTTATCTGTAATTAAAGTGAAATTGTTGATCCCTTTAAAGTCGTCTTTCCTTTAGAAAAGCAGATCAAAGAACCTGCGCTAGCAGGTCATCCTGTGTGCTAGTGGGTCATCCTGCATGCTAGTGTGGTTGCTAATGCAAGTGCCAGGTTTGGAGTCAGGAAGATGGGTTCAAATCTGGTCTCATATACTTACCAACTATGTGACTCTGGGCAAGTCACTTAATCCTGTTTGTCCCAGTTTCCTCATCTGTAAAATGAGCTGGAGAAGGAAATTGCTTCAGTATTTTTGCCAAGAACACCCCAAATGGGGTCATAAAGAGTTGGACATGACTGAGCAATAACAAGTGTGCCTGGTGCTGTCTAAGGGCAGGGGATACAAAAGGGGAAAAGATAGTCCCCACCCTTAAGGAACTTACAAACTAATACAAAGTCAAAATTGAAAGAGCTCCTACCCTCCAGAAGTTTTCATTTTATCCAAGAGATTTTAGGAAGCTTTTCAACAAATTAAAACCAAAAGAATTTTCTATTTAGCCACTAGACATCAAAAGACAAAACAGTAACAATCTAAAGAGATTGTCTTAGATCAGTAGAAAAGTCCAGAAAACCAGAGTTCACTTTCACATTTGTCATTTACTGGCCTTAGGATCTTAGACTACTCCCATAAATTTTCTACACCTGTTTCCTTATCTCTGAAATGTAGTTAATAATAACATATTCCCCAATACAATTCCCTTATTTTACAGATGAGGAAACTGAGGCCCAGAGAGCATGGTTGACTTGGCCAGAATCACACAGAATCTGTGGCAGGATCTGAATGAAGGAAACAAGCATTCCTGGCACTGTGCTAAGTGCTGGAGATATAAGGAGAGACAAAAACAATGCTTGAGCTCAAGGGGCTCATAATCTAATGCAAATAACTATGTACAAATATGATATGCATAGAGTAAACTGGAGATGATCTCAGAGGGAGGGAAGGTACTAGTCTTAAGGGGGACTGGAAAAAGTGGAGAAGACGGGATTTTATCTGGGACTTGAAGCAAGCCAGGGAAGATGAGGAGATGAGGAGGGGGAGTGAAAGCCAGGGAAGATCAGGAGATGAGGAGGGGGAGTGAAATAAAAATTACTATTCCCTAAGAAATGATGAATTCAGAGAGTACAGAGAAACCTGGGAAGGTTTGTATCAATCAATGAATAAGTACTTTTTAACACCTACTATATGTCAGGCACTGTACTAAACTCTGGGGCTACAAAGAGAGGCAAAAGACAGTCCCTGCTCTCAAGGAGTTTATAACATGCAAACAAAGATGTAAACCAGTTGGATACACTTATCTTAGTAAATGAGAGATAATTAACTGAGGGAAGGCACCATAACGAAGAAGAGATGGGAAAAGCCTTCCTGTTGATGGTGGGATTTTAACTGAGCCATAATGAGGAGGGAGAACATTCCAGGCATTTGAGACAGTCAAGGAAAACGCCTGGAGCTGAGAGATGGAGCGTCCTGCACGTAGTGCAGCCAGGAGGCCAGCATCACTGCATCAAAATGTATGTGTTGGGAAGTCAGGTGTAAGAAGATTGGAGAGGTCCTGGGTTAAGAAGGGCTTTGCATTTGCTCCTGGAGGCCATAGGAAGTTGCTGGAGTTAAGGAGAAGGTTGGTATGATGATGGGTCTTGTACTTTAGGAAAATCACTTTATGGCTGAATGGAGGATGGATTGGAGTGAGGAGAGACTTGAGGTAGGCAGACCCATCAGCAATTATGGCAATAGTTCAAGTATAAGGTGATGAGGACCTACCCCAGAGGGATGGTATTGTCTGAGGAGAGAAGGGGGCATATTTGAGAGATGCTCCAGACTGGATATGGTGGGGACAGGGAAAGTATGTGAGAGATTATGAGGAATCAAGGGTGACACTTGCATACCTGGGGGACTTGGATGATGGTGTGGCCCTCAAAAGTAATGGGGAAAGATAATGAATTCAGTTTTGGAAGTGTTGAGCTCAAGATGTTTGACGGGTATCCAGTTAGAGGTATCTGAGAGGTAGTTTCGTAGAGAAGATGGGGCAGGGTAGGTAGATTTGAGAATCATCAGCATAGAGATGGTAAAGTAGTATGGAGGGAGAAGAGAAGAGGGCCCAGGACAGAACCTTATGGGACGCCTGTGGTTAGTGGGAGTGATCTGGAGGATGATCTAACAAAGGAGACAGAGAAGGAGCAGTAGATGGGCAGGAGGAGAACCAGGAGAGAGCAGAGTCCTGAAAAACGAGACAGAGGAGACGATGGAGGTAAAGATCATTTATCTGAATGGTTGTAGGACAAAGAAGTAGAGACAAGAGAAGACCATGAGCACTGATGGCAGAAAAGATAATGAGATCCTCAGAATGATGTCAGACTCTATCACTGGGAAGCCAGATAAGAGCAAAGGACAAAATATAACAGGTCTCCCTTAAACACAGAAAAGAAGTGTCAGACCATCAGGACAGAATAGTGTAGATGCTGTCATTGCAAACATTGCATCCAATGACTTTGCATGTCATTGCAATAGTAAGTGTTGACATTTTGTTTAATTCTTTCCCTTTGCCAACCAATTCTCGGCATTTATTATAAATAATTATAATTTATTTATGAAGTCTGCTATATGTCACATCCTCCTCTAGGCATTGTTTAGACATTTTCAGTCATGTCTAACTTTCTGTGATCCCATTTGGGGGTTTCTTGGCAAAGACACTGGAATGCTTTGTTATTTCCTTCTCTAGCTTATTTTACAGATGAGAAAACTGAGACAAACAGGGTGAAGTGACTTGCCCAGGGTCACTTAGCTGGTAATCGTCTGAGGCTGAATTTGAACTCAGATCCTTCTGACTCCAGGGCTGGCACTATTCACTTCATCACCTAGCTGCCTCATTCTAGGTTTTAGGCAAACAAAAACAAAAATGAAAAGTCCTGCCTTCATGGAGAGTTCAATTTGGAGAATGGGAAGTTGTAAAGTGAATTCATTGTAAAGGCAAAAGGTACTGATACAACATTAAAAATAAAATGTGATAGATTTGGACTAGATGGCCTCTAAGGGACCTTCCATGCTTCTATGGCTGATTTCCCTATTTACTGTTTATCTGGGAAATCAGCTAAAACCTGGAACTGAGATGATACAGCATAACATGTCTTCCCTCAAAGAAAGAGGTGGCAGACAATTTCTACTTTCCTACAAAGAGTTCTCTGAAAAGACCACAACATTGAAGCCATCGAGGGCACAGGGCCCTTATCCAGATTCCAAAGAGAAGAAAGCTCTTAATTTCCTGCCCCGATGAAACTAGGAGAATGTTTTCAAGTTTGGGTCACTGGTATTCTTATATTTCAAGAAAAAAAGAACGCTAAAATTTTGAGCGTCGGGGCCAGCATGTAATTGAAACCTTCAGGATCTTCCCATGTGGGGATTGGCGATGTTGGGGAGGGATCTTTTGAATTTCCTCCTGATGAGTCCCAGATGAGTGCTCAGATATAGCTTGGCCTCAAACGATGCCAAACTCTTTGCAGGTGATGGATGTCACATTGTCCATTGAGTAAGTCCAGGACTGTAGAGTTTGACCAACTGATCCTTCGTTGCCTCCCTTTGATGGTGCTCTGAGTCCTGCCCCCTTCCTAGACTAGCAGGGATACTTGGAAAGGACCCATCACCTGGATAAAGTGAATGTGGAGTGGAGGTGGGGGAGGAATTCTTTTCCAATCCTCAGTGCCCATCAGTGGAGCCTTCTGGAGCCCTGCTGTTGCAATCTGAGCAGCACAGCGGCAGATGTTATTAATGGGAACCAAGTCATCCAGCCTGTGATAGGAAGTCTTGGTATTAGCTCTGGTAATGTCAGGCATGTTGTCTTCTGAGTGTGGGGGAATTTTTGAAACATCAGGGTGGGCATGAATTCTGAACATGCCGCTCTTCATCCTCCTGGGCTAGAAGACAAGACTCCGAGAGAAGATAAGCTTTCCTTTTGAATCTTTTATGCAACCATCCACCAATGCTTGATAGTAATAGCCAGCATTTACGGAGTTCATTAAGGCTCACAAGCCATTTTCTATATGATCTTTATTTTGACCTGACAAGGTAGGTAAAATTATTGTCTTCCTTTTACAGATGAGACAGCTGGGAGGTTAAGGGGTTTGCCCAGAGTCACACAGCTAAGTAGAGTGTCAGAGTTGGCATTTGAACTCAAGTCTTTCTAATTTCACATGTTTCACTCTATATGCTGTGCCACCTCGGACCACATGGGATCCCTTCCTGATCCTATATGGAACATCATGACATTGAACTGTGCCTTGACTAGGGGTGGGGGACCTGTAGCCTCAAAGCCACATATGGCCCTGATTCAGTCAAAGGGCCACATTTGAGGACCTAGAGGTCCACATGCGACCACTAGGTCACAGGTTCCCCACCTCTGGTAGACCATTAAAACTTTTGTTTGAACATTTTATTGGTGACTTTTGTTTTTTATGTTAGCTACGTTAGCCTTCCCTCACTCAAAATAAAATGTCAAATGTAAGTCATGTCATTATTTCTCTGATGGTATGATCTTCTTCGGCAATGAAGGACAAGCACACTCGTTAGTAGGTCTTTCTCAAACCAGTAATCCTTCCTTTGTGACAAGAAAAAAACCCAAAACAAAAAGAATTTGAATTCAATCCCAGTTTTCTACTTATCTTTGTCAGTAGGTCCACAAGCATATACATGGTGCCTACTATGTGCCAGGCACTGCACCAAGGGCTGGGCATACAAAAAGAGGGAATAGACTATCCTTGCCCTCAAGGATTTCAGTTTAATGAAGGAGATGATAGCTAACATTTATAAAGGGCCTACTATGTGTCAGGCACAGTATTAAGTGCTTTCTATTTACATGCCAATTTTGAGAGGTAGGTGGTGGTGTTATTCCCATTTTACATTGGTGGCAAACAGGGGTTAAGTGACTTGGTCGGAGTCATAAAGCTGGGAAGTGTCTGAGGCTGGATTTGAATTCAGGTCTTCCGAACTCTAGGTCCAGTGCTCTGACCACTTAGCCACCTTGAGGCCACTGTGTGATCCAGGCCAAGTCACTTAATGTCTCTAGGCATCAGATTAATAAGATTGAAGATCTATAGCTGAGAAGGACTTTTTCAGAGATCACAGAGTCAAAATGACTCATTTTACAAAGGAGGGAAATGAGGCAGCAGGGTAATTAAGAGACTGGTCATCAAAGTCAGAATTGGAACCCAGGTCCTCTGACTCTAGAGTCTGGATGCCTTCCATTATACCACACTGCTTTCTCATTTTCAAAATGAGGGGAGTGTAACTGACCCCTAGGTTCTTTTCCAGCTGTACATCTGCTGACACAGTGACTCCATCTGACAGCGCCTATAACATTCCACACCCATGGTCCCCCACCCTTTCAAGGAAACGCGAGATGTACATTTTCTCATCTCTTTTCCCTGGGCCAAGAATGGTGTAGACCACACCCTTTTGCATGCATTTAGATTTTTGGCTCTTTCTAGGGACTTTCAATGATCCGATCTGCCAAGGACTATTATTCTGTATCTTTAGAGGAGCCCAGTCCAACCCAAAGCCTTCTTAACTTCAGAGCAGTGCTCAACTAATTCCCCTAAGTGGAAAAACCTACAGCTGCAGCAATGAGTGGTTTCATGGGAGCCAAGACACACTAGTGAGTGGAGTGACCTTTTTAAGGCCATCTTCACTGAAGCTGTTAGGTTAGGAGCATGGGACCACATGGCTTCTGTGGTCTTGTCATGAGAGCAGCCTCAGTGGTATGAACTGACCTTAGTTATGCACATCCCATAACCACAGGTATTCCTTCCATCCTTTTGCCTTGGCTTTCTCTTTCTAAATCCAATATGTCCCCCGGCCCTGACTTCTAAAAAATCCCTGGGACCCATACAGAAGTACCCTTCTTAAATTTGAAGCAATATGGTGTAATGGATAAAACACCTGGAGTTGAAAAGAATGAGGTTTAAATCTGGCTTCAGACACAGCTGCATGACTCCAGGCAGGGGATTGGACATGGTGACCTGAAATGTCATTGACTTTCTGACTCTGTGATCTTGTGACCATTCTGCGGCTTTGCGCAATGGCATGAGATGTTATGGGGTGGGCATTCTTGAGACAAGAATTTCACTTTGACATTGATTCAGTTCCAACCAAAGCCAGACTGGGAAGGGATGCTGACTTTGCGGTCCGCTAGAGGGCGCCATCCACCTCCTCAAACATCTGAACCTGACTTCTTACGCAATCCACATCATGGAGAATGGGATGGGGAATCCAGTTCAGTGGAGCAAGCATCTATGAAGTGCCTACTGAGCTAGGCCAGCAATAGAAAGACAAAAAGAAACAGTTTCTGCTGCTCTCAATAACTTTACATTCCACGAGGAAAGCAAGATGGTTACAGAGAAGCAAATGGAAAATATATACCAAGTAACTAGCCTGGAGAGGGCCCAAAGAGGGGGAAAATCAGGGAAGGCCTCATGTAGGAGGTAGCCTTTGACTGATCCTGGAAGGGACCTTGGGTTCCAGAGTTCAGGTGAGGCATAAGGAGAAGTACCTCTGGAAAGGTGAACTGGAGCCAGGGGGGAAAGGGCTAAAGATGCCCAAGAACACCGGACATTGGCACAAGACAGCAGATGGGCCTCCTTCCTCCATGAGAGGACCTTCCTGGGGGACCCCATCACTCCTTGAACACCGGGCTATGTGGAATTCTACAATTAGGTCTACACTTAGTTATTTCCAACAAAAGGAAAGTCACCTGAGATACATTTTTTTTCTCTTTCTCTTTCTCCCTTTCTCCTTCCCCTATTTTCTCATTTTTGTTTTCCCTCCTCTCTCTTCCTTTCTCCTTTCATCTCTCTCTGTCTCTCCCTCCTCTTTCTCTTTCCTCTCTCTTTGTCTCTGTCTCTCTCTCTGTCCCCCTCCTTCTCCTCTCTCTCTCCCTCCCTCTCCTCTCTCTTTCTTCTCTCTCTCTCCCTCCTTCTTTCTCCAGCACGTTTCAAAAATCGTAGCATAGTTTTAAGTTTATTAGAAGAAAACTGCATTAAGACTTTAGGCTTTTTTCCTCCAGTCTTCAATCTTTTGCAGTAGACTTTAAGACTGTATAATATATAGTAAATACTATGTGGTAATATAGAACACATACACAGTATATAAATAATACACATAATATATAGATGCATTTTTGTTGGTTTATTCTTTTAAAAATTTATTCATATCTTTCATTGTTACATTGACTTCATTTTCTTCCTTCCTTCCTTCCTTTCAAAAGGCAGTTGAGGTTAAGTGACTTGCCCAGGGTCACACAGTTGGTAAATGCTTGAGGCTGGATTTGAACTCAGGTCTTCCAGTTGTCTATCCACTGTGCTGTCTAAGTGCTCCCATTGCCTTTGTTTTCAAATATACTGCTCTCCTTCTCTTCCTCTGAGAGCCACCTCTTATAATGAAGAGTAAAAGTGCAATTTAGTAAACTCCCCAACACATCCAACAAAGCTGGTCAACCTGTGTGATGTGTGATGTTCCACAGCCCTAGCCCTTCCCTGACTGCCCCCTTGTCCCACCTTGGCTCATGTCCTTCCATCCCAAACTATCGTGTGTGTGTGTGTGTGTGTGTGTGTGTGTGTGTGTGTGTGTATTTTGTATACATGTCTGATTATTATGTAAGCTCTTTGAGGGTAGAAACTTTTCCTGTGTCTTTGTTTCTCAGGCTTAGGATAGTCTTTGTATGCAGTGTGTGTTCATCCTTTATTGCCCGAAGAAGACCATGCCATCAGAGAAATGATATGACTTGCACTTGACTTTGTTTTGAGTGAGGGAGGGCTGTGCAGGTCACCAGCCTCACTTCTCCTCCAGAGCCATCTGAATCCAGTGACCAGATATTCATCAGGATGACTGGCAATGACCCAGGATGAGACAACTAGGGTTAAGTGACTTGCCCAAGGTCACACAACTAGTGAGTGTCAAGTGTCTGAGGTGAGATTTGAGCTCAGGTCCTCTTGACTCCTGCACTGGTGCTCTGTCCACTGCACCACTTAGCTGCACCTGGTATGCAGTAGGTATTTACTAAATGAACAAAGGAATGGAAACACATTTATCAAGTCAGCTCGTGCACTTGTCAACAATCATTAATTAAGTGCCTACTATGTTTCAGTCATTGTACTAAGCTTCCAAGGATACAAAGAAAGGCAAAAACAGTTCCTGACCTAAAGAGCTCCCACTCTAATGGAGGAGATGACAGGGAGACATCACTGATAAACAGAATGTAGAGAAGATAAACTGGGGGCAATAATCAGAGGGAAGGCAGTAGCATTAACAAGGGTTGTTGTTACCTCTGACCTCTCAACAAGTCAAATTAACAAGTGTTTATTAAGCACCTACTATATGCCAGGCACTGTACTAAGTTCTGGGGGTACAAAGAGGAGACACCATGCAAATAAATATGTATAAAGAAATGCAAATAAGTATGAATAAACAAAATATGAGGCAGGTGGTACTTAGCTTAGGAAGACCTAAGTTCAAATCCAGCCTGAAGCACTTACTAACTGAGTGACCCTGGGAGAATCACTTCACCCTGTTTGCCTCAGTTTCCTCATCTATGAAATCAGCTGGAGAAGGAAATGACACACTCCAGTATCTTTGCCAAGAAAACCCCAAATGGGGTCAGGAAGTCAGAAATAACTGAAAAATGACTGAACGGTCAGAGTAACATAGAAAAACTCTGCCTGAAAAATAGATTTTAAAATCTTAGAAACAAAAATTACTTCATTCTACGTTTCTCAAATGACCCAAATTGGTTAATCAATAAACATTTCTTTCCCCCAAAAAATTGGTAGACAAAGGAAAACACTGACTATTTCTTATTTTCTTCATTTTGAGGTAAAGTCACTAGGAAAATGGAAGATAACCATGATCCAGAGAGGAATTGGATCTGAACATTTGACACATAACTCAGTATTATAGGCTTCCTTTAAAAAAAAAAAAAAGAGTCAGTATAGCTACATAAACTCTGCCAAACACTAGAACAGCTGCTCTTCCAAGAAACTCCATCAATTTTTTTTTTCTTGGTAACTGTGGGTTTCTATGAGGTCAGAATGGAGACTATTACAAATGCTTTCACCCGGACAAGAATTGGGCACCACTCACCCCTCCTGTGGTGGTTCTTGATGAGAGTTGTTCTAGGGCCTGCATGCTACCTAAGCAGCCTCCACGAGGCTGGGGGAAGCAATGGAAGAAGCAGGTCAGGCTTCCACTGGAAGGGGACTGGTTGGAGGGTGAGCAGAGGGGCTCAGTCAGGGGAGAGCAGGAGAAAACTGAGTGGAGGAGCACCCACGGATTCCCACAGGAACACATGGCTGACAGAGACAGAGGCTGTATGGGAATAATAGGAAGGCATTGGGGGTAGTGGGGATGTGGGTGGGGAAGACCTGTCAGTGAGAGGGAAAGAATTATTATAGTATTAGAAACAATAATGTGACCTCATGGGTCCAATGCCCACCGTCCTGACTGTGTGACCCTGGGCAAGTCACTTAAACCTTTCATTTCTCCAGGCAATTCTCTCTAAGATTGGAAGTAAGTTTCAGATCTCCCTTGGTTGAGGGAGTTCATCATTTATCCTTTTCCAAGGAAATCACTGGCCCATTCTCCATCCCTAATGCAGTTAATCAATAAACATTTGTTAAGCATCTGTAATAAGCATTTGCTAAGCACGGAAGATACAAAAAGAGGTAAAAGACAGGCCCTGCCTTCAAGGAGTTTTTAATCTAATGAGGGAGGCAACATGCAAATAAATATACAAGAAGCAATTTTCATCCATTATCATTTTTTTAAATTTTTTTATTTTTTCATCCATTATCATTTAATCCTAAAAGCAACCTATAAAAGAGGTACTACAGGCATTATTATTTCTATTTTACATATGAGGAAACTGAAGCGCAGAAGTTGTGGGACTTGCCCATGTTCACACAACTAGTGTCTGAGGCAGACTTCAAGCTCAACTCTTCAAAACTCCAAATCCAGCACTAAGAGGCATTTGCAAAATTTTTGTTTGGGAATCTGAATTTTAAACTTTCACCACTGGTCCCATGACATCTAAAAGAAATTCAGAATTTGACCTCGGGCCTGGAAATGGTAGTTCCTTGGGTGTGTTTTGTATTGACAAGTTTCATTAAGGTTATATGACTCCTCTGTCTCACACTATTTATAATGACAACACAAATCTATGTTTACATCAGATTCGTTTATTCTACTGCCATTTATTAGGCACCTAGCATGTTATATGAGCTGGAGAATGACATGACAAACCGCTCCAGTATCTTTGCCAAGAAAATTCCAAATGGCACCACAGAGAGTCAAACATGGCTGAAATGTATGAACATCAACAAAATATGTCAAGCATTGCTAGCCATGGGGGATACAAAATCAAAGTGAAATAGGCCCTGCCCGCAGGCAACTTGCATCCTACTTGGGGGAAACGTACATAGAGAAGTAAATTTCAAATACATGAAGAAGAAACAGCAAATAATTTGAGGGGAGGGAGAGTTAATCATTGTGGGAAGCAGGAAAGGCATTTTGCCAGGCACAGCATTTGAAATGAGTCTAAAAGGGGCCTAAGAACTCCAAGAGAGGAAAAGGAAGGAAAACTTTCCAGGCATGGCAGACAACCTGGGCAAAGGCAGAGAGGTGGTAGATAGAATGAGGATTAAGAGGAAACATGGAATAGACCAGTTTGGTTCCATTTTCTGGCTCTTTAAAGTCTACATTGCTTTCTCCATATGCTAATTCTACAATATTAATCAATCAGGGCAGCTAGGTGGCACAGTGGAGAGAGAACACTGGGAGTCAGGAGGACCCGAGTTCAAATCCAGTCTCAGTCCATGTACTATGTGACCTTGGTCAAGAAACTTAACTGTTGCCCTCAGTTTTCCTCAAAGAGGCAAAAGCCAGTCACTGTCCCTGTCCTCAAGGAGCTTATAAAAGGCAGACCACTCCAGTTTATTTGTCAAGAAAACCCCAATGCAGTCGTAAAGAGTCAGACACAACTGAAATGGCTAAACAACAACAAATCAATCAATGAACATTTACTAAGTGCCTACTATGTGTCAAGGACAGCTGGGTAGTGCAGTGAATAGAGTTTTGAGTCTGAGTCAGGAAGACTCACTCTTGTGAGTTCAGATCTGACTTCAGATACTTACTGGTTGTATGACCCTGAGCAAGTCACTTCACCCTGTTTGCCTTAGTTTCTTCCTCTGTAAAATGAGCTGGAGAAGGAGATGGAAAACCACTCTAGTATCTATGCCAAGAAAACCCCAAATGGGGTCACAAAGAGTCTGAAACAACTCATCCACATGACTCAGGCTCTGTGCTAAATGCTAAGGGAATATAAAAAGAGGTAAAAGTCAATCCCTGACCTCCAGGAACTTATAATCTAATGGGGGAGACAACTTGCAAACAAATATATACAAAGCAAGGATAAATAGGAGATAAAAAAAGAGGGAAAACATGGGAATGAAGAGGGGTTGGGGAAGGCTTCCTGTAGAAGGGGGACTTTAGTTGGGTATTAATGGAAGCCATGGAGGTCAGTAGGGCAGAGACGAGGAAGGAGAGCATTCCAGGTGTGGGGAGGCAGAGAGAGTGTCTGGAGCTGCCCCTGGTTGTCAACCTAACCCACACTGAGGAGTGGGGGCAGGGGGAGGCCCCAGAATCCCAACAATGACAGTTTAATGGCGGCCACATCATGGCATGGCCACATTCCCAAGAGTTTCACTTCACAGAGGGTCCCAACATTTCTGCCATTTGCCCTCTGGGGAGTAGCCCTTAGCCGCTACTGCTGCTGGTAATGTAAACAAACTATGCTCACAGTATGTATCTAATGTAAACAAACTATGCTCACAGTATGTATCTACATGGTCTTAAATCAAAGGGCCTTTGTCCTTTTGTGATTCTTCCTGATAGAGACTCCATGATGTGACAGATAGAGAGGGCTCGTGCAGGGAACGGCTTTTTATTGGGAAAGGAGAGGGAAAACCTCCAATGATCCCAAATATATATTATATATATGTAAATATATATTTTATCATCTCTTTAGAGCTGAGAGGCCACTGAATCTGACTCCCTCATTTTGTGGGTGAGAAAACGGAGGCACAGAGGGGTGAAAGGATTTGTCCAAAATCACGCAGAAAGTCAGGATATGAATCCATGTCCTCAAATGCTCTACCCGTTGGACCACCCTGTTTCTTCATCTCTTAGCTAGGAAGCTTGGATTGGCAAAGTGGTCAGAGAAGGAGGTGTCAGAGATGCTTTCCTCTGGGTTACTCTCCTATGCTCAATTCCAGATCTGCGTCAGACTCAACTGACCCTGAGGGCTGCCAACCAGTCCCAAGAGTGGTCTGACCCTGACCCCATGTCTCTTTTCTTTCTGGAGATTTTTCCTGAAGCAGCCTGAAGTTACCTAAATAACATGACTCAGGGACTTGTAGAAGGCCAAACAGAGAGAGCAGGGCTGCCACCAGACAGAGAGAAATCAAACTGAGTGGTGAATATGAAGTATGCAGTGGAAAATCCAAGAGACAGAAAAAAAATCCACCCTCCCCTGGAAAACTTCGCAGAGTCACAAGAAGAAACCAAGAATGTTCTTCAAATACCATGGGGTAAGGGACATGCCAGGCCATGATTGCAGGGACCTGGTTCCTTCAGAAAGGCCAGTCCCATCAAGCAGATGATGGGCTTGGGTTGGAAGGAGCCGTGGATGAGAAACACCAATGGACAAGGACGGTTACGGTAGCAGGCACAAAGACATCATTCCTTTGGCTGGGTCTGGCTTTCTCAGGCTATAGGGTTTTTAAATTTTAAATTTGCCACTTTGGAGGTTTTTTCAGCTGCTCATAATTCTATCCTCTGGGGTCTGCTAAGATAGATTTCATTGCTGCTGCTCTGTGGGAGAGCCTTTCAAGTACATGGAGGCTGCCCTCATATTTCTGTAAAGCATCTTTTCTCCAGGCTGAAGGGCTCCAGTCTCTTTGACCTGTCCTCATCTGATACCACTGATGCAGACCTTTCATCCTCCTGGGGAGTGGGCTGAGTCACTACAATCTCCTCCTTGAGGAGGTTCACTACCTTCTCGACATTTTTCCTAATAAAATGCTATGCCCAAACTGTATCTCTTCCTAGCCTCTGTTTCCCTTTCTCTGTCTTCTCTGTATGTCTCTCTGGATCTCTTTCTCTGTACCTTCCCTCTCCCTTTGTTTTTCTCTTTCTTTCAATGCCCCTGTCTCTCTTTGCTCCCCCATCCTTGTTTCTATCTTTCTCTCTCTGCCTCTATCTCTCTCCCACTGCATCCTCTTTCTATGTGTGTCTCAGTCCCCTCTTTCTCTGTTTCTCTGTGTCTCTTTCTGTCTCTCTCTGTCTCTGCCTCTCTTCCCCCGCTTCTCTTCCCCCTGTACTAGCCTTACTCAGTCTTCTCATTCTATGGTTAATAAATAAGCTGCTGTACTGACCCCTGCATTTTAGATCCTGTAATACCAACCCCCCCATAATATACATTTGTATATGTTTTGTTTTTAATTTTCTGTGTACCCTTTGTTCCCTCAGTTCCAAACATCCCCCTAAAGTTACTTTCTGCCTTTTTGGGGGGTGGGATGGGAGATGAGGGGAAAAGAAGGCAGCACCCAGTGCTATGATTTCATTGGTTCATTTATGTAGGCAAGGTAACAGAAGGGATCCCTCTTCACCTTTGCCTTTGCATCCCTAGCATCTCACACAGGGCTTGGCACATAGGGTAGATGCTTGAAATGAATTGAATTCAATCAGAGAATAATCTGTGAGATGTCTTGTCTCCTCAAACTCCACATTTCTGAAACAAAGTTCATCTTTTCAACCCCTGCTGCACCCCAGCTCCCCTTCCCCTCATTTACATTTCAACAGCCCCACCATTCTCCCCTCTCAAAGGCTTAGAGTCCTCCAGAACTTCTGGCGCAGTTTCCTTTTCTCTTTTAATCTCCTATATTCATCCAGTGGTGGAGGCTTAGCCACACTTCCTTAGCCAGGTCTCCTGTCTCAGTCTCTTCTCTATTCTTATGCTCTCCAAGCCCCAAAGACTCTACTTCTTTCAGTCTATGTTGCACGATGACCCCAGCACACACGGCCCTTAGATGCTGCTTTCCTCGTTCTACCTCCTGTTTAAGGATCTGCAGTGGTCACTTGGAGACCCCAGTCGTTTTGAAAGCCAGCCTCTCCATTTTACCCAAGGTCTCTAATCTCCAGATATCTCTTCCTAATGTCTTTTCTCCTTAAGCATCTCTTCCTACTGTGATCTGTCCTCAGATAATGCTTGCTCAGTCCCCTCTGCTTTCATTCATCATGCTTCCCTATTCTATCACAACTTGCCTCTCTCTGACTCTGTCTCTTTCTCTTTCCCTTCCCCTCCTTCTCTCCCTCTCTCTCTCTTCCTCTCTCTCTCTCTCTCTCCCTTCCTCCCCTTCTCTTCCTCCTTTCCTCTCTCTTTCTCCTTTCTCTCTTTCTTTTTCTTTTCTTCTTTCTCCTGATTATTCCATTCTGATGAAGATCTTGATGAAGAATCCAGAATTTGAAGTGTCCGTTAGTGATCATCTTGTCCCTTCACTTCATTTTACACAGGATTTGTTAAATCCCTGTTATGTTTCTTTGTGTCATTTTATCTCTCGCTTGTCCCACTTTTGCTTGGAATCCCCTAGTGTCCTTCAAACTCAGCCTAAGGCGTCCATTCCAAAAGAGATCATCCATGATCTCCCCTTTTGCTAGTATCCTCCTGAAATTATTCAGTACTGTAATTTCATTTTCTTTTTTGGTGGTGGTAGGACAAACCAAGCCTGTGCTTTCATTGGTTTAGGCCGGGAACTCCTGGAAGGAGAAGTTCCCTTTACCATTGTCTATCAGAACCTGCTCTCTGACTCATCTCTAAGGAAGGAGACTGGGAGTACTAAGAAATGACTTGCCCAGGGTCACACAGGTAGTTTGTGTCAGGGCTAGGACTTGCCCTCAGATCTTCTAGAATCAGAGGCAAATTCTCTCTCCATGACATCATAGGGCCATTGATTTAGACCTGAAAGGGATCCAGTGGTCACTGAGTCCAATCCCCTCATCTTGTGGACAAGGAAACTGAAGCACAGAGGGGTTAAGGGAAGTGATGTACCCAGGGTCTCAGAGTTCTCAAGTATCTAGGGTAGGATTTGAACTCCAGTTCCCTTGATTCCAAGACCAGTGCTCTATCCATTGTGCTACTAAGTCACCTTTCTATACAATTAGTTATCTATGTATATCTTGCTTCCCTCAAGAGGGTTGGAATAGTTTCATTTTTGTCTATGAATCTAGTGCTCTTACTAAGGCACTGGAATATATGTTTATTGAATGAATGACAACACATTACAAAGCAAAGTCCCAACTGTCTCTTCTCATGGGGCCATCTTGTGGCCTCCAAGACTGAGAAATGCAACAGATATTTAAAATTCAATGGTGGGCTTGGTTAAGTGTCTCATTTTAGAGAGATCACACATATATCATGTCAGTGGGTGAAGTCTCTGGGTCCAATAGTCACTCCTCTACATCCTGTAGTTTAAAAACAATCTTTCTATTCTCAATCAATGCACTAGCATTGATTAAGCTCCTACTAGGGACTCAGAACAGGGTTAGGTGGTAGAGATCCAAAGACAGGAATGACAAAATCCCTGCCCTCAAGTAACTTATATTTTCTGAATTCTTATAACCCTTAGAGGGTATTATACCCAGCTGAATACTTGATTTAAATTATACATACATACATATATTTTAAGCTTGGGTTTCTCTATCTTACCGAGGCTAAAAGATCAGTCCATACATTAAGTAGAGATCTGTTGTTCTGGAAATAAATCTTCCCAAGTACAATATAAAGGTAGTCATAATAGCCAACATGTATATGTCACTTTCAGGTTTACAAAACACTTTATAAATGTCATCTCATGTTATCTTCACAATATTCCTGGGAGGTAAGTACTTTCCTTACCCCCTGCATGTTAGATCCTGTTAACCTCCCCCTGCAATATATTTGTATATATTTTGCTTTCAATTTTCCGTGTACCCTTTGTTCCCTCATTCCTAACATCCCTTTAAAGTTACTTTCTGCCTTTTTTGGGGGGTGGCATGAGGGGAAAAGAGGGCAACACCCAGCGCTATGATTTCATTGGTTCATTTTATGTAGGCAAGGTAACAGAAGGGATCCCTCTTCACCTTTGCCTTTGCATCCCTAGCAATCTCACACAGGGCTTGGTACATAATGCAGATGCTTGAAATGAATTGAATTCAATCAGAGAATAATCTGTGAGATGTCTTGTCTCCTCAAATTCCATATTTCTGAAACAAAGTTCATCCTTTCAACTCCTGCCCCCCAACCAGCTCCCCTCCCCTCATTTTCATTTCAACAGCCCCACCATTCTCCCCTCTCAAAGGCTTAGAGCCCTCTAGGACTTCTGGTCAGTTTCCTTTTCTCTTTTAATCTCCTGTATTCAACCTTTGGTGGAGGCTTAGCCATGCTTCTTTATAGATGAGGAAACTGAAGTAGAGGTTAATGGACTTGCTTGGAGTCACCCAACTAATAAGTACCTGAGACTGGATTTGAACTCTGGTCTACCCTACTCCAGTCCTGGAGCTCCTTCCACTCTCTTTGAGAGTAGGGAATTGTTTTTTGCTTCTTTTTGTATCCCCAGACCCTGGCATAACACCTGGCCCATGACAGGCACTTAACTCATGCTTGTGGAATCAGGGCTAACAAAGTCTTTTGCATGAGTACCCGCTTGCTGCAAAAAGAGAACAGAAACACCAACCACCTCCTGTCTTGCCAGTTTGCATCTAATTCATTCAAGAGTATAAATAGCTATTTTTCACCGTATCAGAAAACATATGCACCCATGAGCTGCCCAGTCATGTACCAGCACTATAAATAGACAGGCTACGTCTAGCCTGCTTCTAAATGTGGTCTGAATGCCAAGATAACACTAGAAATCACTGGCACCCAGAGAAGTGGGGTCAACCACAGTGAATTTAACGGTCAGAAAATATCCAAGGCTCCCCAGCTCCATGGCTTTCAGATAAAGGCCACCATTGCTTCTTAGCTGGGTTCAGAGATTCCCTCCTCCATCCCCCAGAAGATTCCTGAGAACTCTGGAGAGAAAGAATGCAGAGTAGCTAAGAGTTGGCCCTCTATAAATTCCTGTTGGATTAAACTGAAGAACAAATTTCATCAACTCACCGTCTGGTCCATTTCAACACCTTGTCTAGTATAAAGACCCAACATATCCCTTCTCTAGTCAAAACCAGCTTGAAACTTGGTTTGGGCCAACATTCTCAACTCCAGAAGGATTCATGGAGGTTGGAGAATATAATCTTTCACAGACAAGCATTAAGTATCTACCGTGTGCCAAGGCATCATGGTAGACACTGGGTGACAAAAAGACTTAAACCAAGTATTTCCTGTCCTCAAACAGCTTCCATTCCATTGGGAAAAACATACACAGCAGAGAAAATATAAACCATATGTCAAGTAAATACAAATAATGAGAGGCAAGGAGTTATAGCAGAGAGAGAAGCCATCTTTGGAGTCTGGAGACCAAAGTTCAAATCTAGTCTTTGACACATACTGGCTGTAGGACCATGAGTAGGTCAGTCCTGTCATTTCTCAGTGTTCCAGGTGAATTTCTAAGATGCTAATTAAAGGACAAGATGCCTAACTGAATCAGTGGAAGGAATTTCTACCTGAGTTCCCCCACACAGATAAATTGAAAATCCTAAGTTTACACATTTAAAGCCAGAAGTGACCTTAGAAACCTCTCTGTCTAATCCTGTCATTTTACAGAAAAAGAAACCAAGGTCCAGATAAGGGCAATGGATCAGTCAGCCAAAAGGCATGTATTAAATACTTATCATGGGCCAGATGCTGTGGTAGGTGTGGGGGATACCAGGTAAGGCAGAAACATGGCTCCTGCCATCGAGAAACTCACAATGTAATAGGGGAGACAGGATGTAAGTAACTCGGTGCCCACAATGTACACACAGTGTAGATGGCAACTCATCTCAGGAGAGACATCAGTTAGCAGCTGGAGGGAAGACACACAAGTCTCTAGTCAGTGGCAGAATCAATATACAAATTCCAGTCTTCTGGTGCCACGTCTAGGATGCTTTTCTTTGAACTATGATGTTATGCTGTTGTTCAGTCATTTTTCTGTTGTATTCAACTCTCCATGAGCCCATATGAGGTTTTCTTGGCAAAGGAATGGTTTGCCATTTTCTTCTATAACTCATTTAAGAGATGAAGAAACTGAGAAAACAGGATGAAGTGACTTGCCCAGGGTTGCAGAACTAGTGTGTCTGAGGCCGCATTTGAACACATGAAGAGGAGACTTCCTGAGTCCAGACCTGGCACTCTATCCATTGCACTGCCTAGCTGGCCCAGGATGTTATGGGTCCACAGAAAAATCAGTAGCGAAACCAACAAAGCATTATTGGGGACAGAGGTTGGGCTTGGGGAAAAGGAAGATGGAAGTATGGAGAAGGGTTTCAGCAGCTGGAAGGGATAAAGATAGGCCTAATATGGGACTAAGATGAGCCTTGAAGAAAGAAGACATTCTAAGGAGGAATCCCACTGCAGACATAAGGGACAGTCTGGGCAAAGGCAAAAGGGTAGGACGAAAGAGGAATGCCAAGTAAACCATTTTCATTGGATCATAGACTATGTGAAGGGGAATAATGTGCAAGGAGCTTGGAGAGGTCAGGTCTTTCTTTTTGATCCCATTCAAAAAAATATGCCTCTCCACTTTATCTATGCATAATGGGAGACAAGCTATTTTCTCCCTGCTGCGCCTACCCTGAGTCTCTCACTACTTCAGTCTGTCCTCCATTCAGCCGACAAAGTGATTTTCCTCAAGTATAGGTAGAACCAAGTTACCCAGTAAACTGCAGTGACTCCCTATCATCTCCAGGATCAAATAGTAAATATAAAAATACCTAGGTTCCCAGCACCACACACATACCTTTCCAGTCTCCCCCTCCAATGTACTCTTAGTTTCCTTGCTGCTCCCCAAATAAGACCCTCCATCTCTGGACTCTGGATATCCTCTCTGACTGTCCTCCATGCCTAGAATGCTCTCCCTCCTCATCCTTGCCTCTAGGCTTCCTTGGCTTCCTTTAAGTACCAGCTGAAACCCCATCTTTTGCAGGAAGGTTTTCCCTGTTCCTCATAATTCTAGTTCTTCCCTCTTTTCACTATCTCCAACTTATTCTGTATCTTGTCTGTTTGTACATAGTTATTTGAGTGTTGCTTCAACATTAGACTGGGAGCTCCTTGAGGACAGGCACTGTCTTTTACCTTTCTTTGCATTGTCAGAGCTTAGCACAATGCCTGGCACATAGTAGGCACTTAAGAAATGTTCATTGACTGATTCACTGATGGTCCCCCCTCCTCATCTCACACCATTCAGATGTCTTCCTCTACTATTTCCTCTTTCACCTCTGACTCATATGAAGAGGTGTGGCCTTTTATCCAGCTACCCTCTCCATGTACAAGTTATCCCATTTCATCCTGTCTTCTCCACAGATTGTCTCCTCCATCATGACCCCTAATTTCTCCCAGAAACAAAGGTTCATATTTCTAATACCATAGTCTGTGTTGGTATATAGTTGTAAGTTATAGAGGATAAGCCTCTAAAGAATTGAAAGGAAGGCTCACCAGGGAGGCAGAGAAGGGAGGCTTGTGGTACCCCACATAACCAATGAGGAATTAGAGAGGAGAGCTGGAGAAAAGGATGTTATCAAAGAAATATATGATCTAAAATGAAAAAAGTCATAAGGCAAGGGTAAAGGATAGCTGATGGACAGTGTGGAAGGCACCTGGCCCAGTGAGAGGCCTTTCCATGGCAAATTTATGGAAAGGCCTAAACAAAAATGATCCAGGAGAGGAGGCACAGATAGGTTGTGATCTGCATTTTTTGGAGCAAATAATCATATTGAGATTAAGGATCACAAAATCATAGATTCAGACCTAGAAGGGACCTTAGAGGGCGTGTAGTCCAAATCTCTCAGGTTATAAATGAGGAAACTGAGACTCTTTCTGAACCATCCTCCCCATATCCTCACACCTGAAATGAGACTGCCTCTGTGACTCTGGGCTCTAGCAGGTGAACTTGCATCTTACCTTGTCTGGAACCAGGTCTCCAACCTCTTAGAATTTCCAAACCTCCAGATTCCCAGGTCAAGGAGAAAATATTGCAAGCAGCTAGAAAGAATCAATTCCAGTATTGTGGAAATACAATCAGGCTAACACAAGATCTAATAACTTATACATTAAGGGATCAAAGGGCATGGAATAGGATATTCCAGAAGTCAAAGGAACTAGGTCTAAAACCAAGAATCACCTATCCAGCAAAATTAAGTATAATACTTCAGGGGAAAATATGGTCTTTCAATGAAATAGAGGAATTTCAAGCATTCTTGATGAAAAGACCAGAGCTGAAAAGAAAATTTGACTCTCAAACACAAGAATGAGAAGAAGCATGAAAAAGTAAACAGCCAAGAGAAGTCATAAGGGACTTACCAAAGTTGAACTGTTTACATTCCTATATG
>CM053771.1:36137758-36196360 GCA_028658325.1 Potorous gilbertii | reverse complement strand
CAGAGGGAGGCATGCCTTGTCAGCCTAGGCCCACATTCTAATTTATGCTATTTTATTATAAGGGAAAGCTCTACTGAGGATGGCAGGGAGGGGAGTCATTGGGAAGGGGCAACAATATTAAAAGAAGAGTAAAACAGGTCTCCAGCTGCTCCAAAGCCTCAGACAGTGACTTCTCTCTCCCTCTACAGAGGTCATCTTTCAAGCCCACCCTGCATTGGCATCCTGGCACCCTGGCTCAGGGCAGGCACTGGTGCCTGGGCCAGGTTAGCGGGAGAGGCTTATGTCAGAAAAGAAATAGAGACTCTTGGGAGTAACAGCCTGGGTGAGCAGGCCGACTTAGCACTCCACACTTGAAATCTGGCCCCCGTTTGCAAGTTGGCTTGTTCTCAGTGGAAACAGGAGCAGGCATGCCAGGTCTGGATTTGGCTGAGGTACCCCTGCAGCTTGAACTTTCTCTGAGGATACCTCTCACCTCCTGCCCCCCCCCACCCCCACTCCACCCCCTTGCCCTCCCTGGACTCCATCCTTGGGTCCCTCTGTTTCCCTGCCGCTGAAGACACAAGTCAAGCCTCCCAGACCTTTCCAGGGACTCTGAGTACCTAATTGGCTAATTAATACCAACATTTCCAAAGTACAAAATCTCTGTAACCAGCAGGAACCTTTCTCCTTTCAAGTGGTTTTGGCTGCCACTGGCTATAATTAGGGGGGGTTCCGTTCCTATTCCCTGGCTTTCTCAAACCTGGCAGATTTGTCCTCTAATGTTTAGCTTGGGGGCCATAGAACCTCCTGCCCCCCACCCTGCCAGACCCTCTTTTGTCCCTCCTACTGGGCCCAGCTCCTTCCCTTCAGGGCTCAGAGCTCAAGAAGAGGCTACTGCCTCCTGAAAGGACTGCCATCTCTGGACTCCAATCAGCTGACTCATTGCAGTCTACCCAAATCGAGACCACACCTTCCAGGGGGTTAGGCTCAAAGCCAGGACCTCTTGGTTCAAAGGGAGAGGTTTGCCTTTACTTGTAAAACTCCCAAGAATCAGAAAATCATGGATTTTACAGACTAGCCCCCTCTTTTTAAAGAAGAGGAAACTGAGTCCTGGAAATGGGATGTGACTTCCCCAGGCTCACATGGCTCCGATTAAGGGGTCATAGATTTAGAGCTGGAAGGGACATTAGAGGTCACTTAGTTGACCCCTACTTTTTCCAGACAAGGAAACTGAGGCTTAGAAAATTAAATAATTGGGCTAAGGACAGGAAGCATGAGTCGGTAAAAAGAGAAAACGGATTTAGAAATAGGAAGATCCAAAGCCCTGAGACTTTCTAATTTCTAATTGTAGGAGGATGGACAGTATGGCACAATGGAAAGTGAACTGACTCTGACATGAAACTGGCATTGAATCTTGTCTTCTCTGGGTGACCTTGGGCCTCAGTTTCCCTGTCTATAAAACGAAGGAAATTGAACTAGGTAGTTGATGGGACCAATCCAACTCCTTTGAGAGACACTGGGATGTTCATTGATTGAGGAAATCCCCTGTCCTCCTGATGGCTCACAGCTTTGGTTTGCTCAAAGCCATTCAGATGTCCTGGTCCTTAGCCCTTCATTCATAACTCAGGCTGATGGATATAAAGCTGGGAAAGTCCTCAGAGGTCATCTTAGCTCTCATTTTACAGGTGAGGAAACTGAGGCTGGGAGAGGTGGGGAAATGACTTTCCCCAGGTCACCTATATAGGGATTTGAACCTACATGCTCTAGTTCTAAGTACCTTGCCCTTTCCATTACAGCATTCTCCTCCCTGCCCCTGTGGTCACATCTGCCTGGTATGATTCAGTCCATGATAAGATCTTCTTCCATGTCCCTTTCTTTCCTCCCAACCCAGAGAATCCAGGGACCAATAGCTTTCTGATAACCCCTGGTGTAAATATTTGTATGTCAAAAGTCCATGGCTTTAGTTATGGACTTTGGAAGCCTGAGCAGTCTGTCTTTGGAAGGAAGGAGAGTGAATAGGAGGGATGGACTGTCCAGGTTTTCTTGTCCATCATCCACCCATCAGGAGCATGATGCCTGCATTCTGAACCAGGGCTTAGTTAAGTGAACACGTACTAACATGGAGGAAGCAAGAAGTTAAATGATTGGTCCAAGGACAGGAAGCATGGAAGGGTAGAAAGAGAAACAGATTTAAAATCAGAGGCTCCAAAGCAAGGTGGTATGGTAATTAGAGCTCTGGGACAGGTGTTAGGAAGACCTGAGTTCAAATCTAACTACACTTACCAGCTGTGTGATCCTGGGCAAGTCATGTAACCTTAGCCTACCTCAGTTACCTTAATGGTAAAATGAGACTAATAATCAATTGAGAATGGCTGAACAAGTTGTGCTAAATGAATGTATTGGAATATATTGTACTATAAGAAATGATGATCAGGCAGATCTCAGAAAAGCTTAGAAAGACTTACATGAATTGATGCTAAGTGAAGTGAGCAGAACCAGGAGAACACTGTATACAGTAACAGCAACATTGTTTGATGATTGACTTTGACAGATACAAGGATCTAAGGCAACTCCAAAAGGCTCATGATAGAAAATGCTATCCACATCCAAAAAATAAGAACTTGGAATCTGAATGCAGATTGAAGTAGACTGTTTTCTCTCTTTTTCTGTTCTTTCCTGTGGGTCTTCCCATTGGTTCTAATTCTTCTTTATAACACAACTAATGTGAAAATGAAAACAAAGCTAAAATTATTTTTTTTAAATCAACTAAAAACAGCTCCTACCTCCCAGGGTTGTTTCAAGGACAAAATAAGATGATATTTATAAAACATTTAGCACAGTGCCCGGCACTTAGTAGGTATTCTATAAATACTTATTCCCTTTTTCCCTTCAGTATTATTTTACCTCTTTTAAATATTAGGAAACTGAGGCAAAAAATAAAGCATACAATTGAAAATGACCTCAAAAGTCATCCAGCCTGACCCCCTCATTTCATAAATAAGAAAACTGAGGAAAATGAGATTGACTTGCCTAAGGTCATTTGGGTAGTAAGTGTCAGAGGTAAGACTTGAAAAGAAGACCTCTGGCTCCAGAACCAGAAAGAACCACTCCCCATCATCATGAAGCTAGAAAGATTTGGAGGTAAGATTGAAGCTCAAATCTTCCTGATTCCAGATCCGGGATTCTAACTGCCAGGTGGAGTCCAGTGTAATACAATAGAGCTAACTGCCAGTTAATACAATAGAGTCCAGTGTAATACAATAGATCTTATCACCTATTTTGCAGATGAGAAAACTGAGGATCCAAAAGTGGGAAGATTCTTAGAAACACTAAAATCTCAGAATAGAAGGTATCTCAGTGGGCATCTAATCTAACCTGTACCAGAAGGACCTTCTTTTTCCATCCTATGCAGCCTCTGGAAGAAGACCTCCAATAATAGAGGTTAGGTCTTCCCAGTACCCCCTTGGGAAACACCTTCTACTTTTGTCAAGTTTGATTTGTTAGAATTTTTTTCTTATATCAAGCCTAATTTAGCTTCTTGGCAACTTTCTGCCATAATTTCCCAGTTCTGCCCTCTGGCAGAACTTCCCTAAGAAATCACTTCAAATGTGCATCTCTGATTCTGTGTGCTCCAGTTTCTTCAACAGTCTTCATGTGGCATGCTCTCCCATCTTCTTCACCCTAATGGATCCCTTGGGAAATGTTCTTTGCTCTTGTGAGTGTCCATTTGACAGATGAGGAAGCTAAGTCTAAGAGAGATAAAATTTGTTCAAGGTCAAGAAATGGGCCAGTGCTGGAAGCCAACATTCTTTACTTCAGGTAAGCCACTCTGGTGCCTCCTTTCCTCTTCAGCTCTCCTCATGTCTCCCTTGAAAATCCCAAAGGGGTGATGATAGTAGAGTTATGGTTCAGTTTGTTAGGGAGCTATTGTTTTTATTAGAGATAGAAAATGAAAATTGTTCCTCTTCCCTCTCTCTTGCCATCTCAGAATGATTTGACACAATTCAATTCACAGACTTTTATTTAATATTTACTACATTCAATCTAGCATCTGGGTGGTGCAGTGGATAGAGTGCTGGACTTGAAATCAGGAAGACTCTTCATTTAAATCTGGCCTCAGACATTTAATAGCTGTGTGACCCTGGGCAAGTCACTTAACACTATTTGCCTCAGTTTCCTTGTCTGCAAAATGAGCTGGAGAAGGATATGGCACATCACTCCAGGATCTGCCAAGAAAACCCCAAATGGGGTTACCAAGAGTCAGACACAACTGAACAACTGTCATCAGACTACAAGCTCCTTGAGGGTAGGAGCTATCTTTGGTATTTGTACCCTTAGACCTTAGCATGTACTTGGCATATGGTAAATGCTTAATAAATACTTGTCATCATTGTTCACATACATCTATACCTAGGGCAAGATGAGATGCTTTGTCCCTAGCAAACAGGTTTAGAGGGTAATGGAAGTACTAGACCTGTATGTGTGTCCACGTAGATAAAACACATGATATAATATACTCTATTTTAAAAAATAATTTTTAAAAATTCAGTATTATTTTATTTTCATTTCTAAATTCTCTTCCTCCCTTCCCCCTTCATTCAATCCTTGAGAAGGCAAGAAAATAAACCCATTACAAATATGCATAGCCATGCAAAATAATTTTCTGCATCAGCCATGACTAAAAAAAAAGAAAGAAGAAAATGCATTGCAATCTCATTCAGAGTTCACTGATATCTATTTGGAGGTATATAGCCCTTTTCATTGTGAGTCCTTTGGCAAGATGATTGGTCATTGTGTTAATTAGAGTCACTAAGTCTTCCAAAACTGATGATCTTGTTGTTACTGTATAAGTTATTCTCTTGGTTCTGCTCACTTCCCTTTGCATCAGTTCATACACGTCTTTCTAGCTTTTTCAGAAGTCTTCTCCTTTATAATTGCTTGTGACACAATAGTATTTCATCACATTCATATACCATAGCTTGTTCAGCCATTCTCCAATTGATTAATATATCTCACTGTGTAACATGTGGCATCAGGTTGAAGGACCTGGGCCTCAAGCTAAACTGGGAGAGGTAGAACACACAAAACCAGAGGGTCAGAGCACCCGTGGGGTTAGGTGACTCAAGTCTACTGAGCCTGAGATTTAATGCTAAAAGAGACCTTTGAGATTGTCTAATCAAACTCTCAACCCTCTTCTTATTTTACAGGGGAAAAAATAGGTTCCTAATGGAGAAGGATGTTGGCTAAGGTCGTACAGGGTAGTAGCAAAGCTGAAATCGTACTCTTGGTCCTCCATCTCCAGATTGAGTGTTCTGTTACGCTAATAGAGAAAGGCAAAGAAAGTTTTGTTGTGTGATGCCCATATATACAGACAGGCAGCAAACAAAAACCATGAGGGCCCAGAAGACAGGATACGTATATGTGTGTACATATATATGTATATACAAATTATATAATTTATATATAATATGTATATATAATATATAAATAATGATAATCTATATTGCATATTACATTTATAGATATACACACATAGTAGCTAGGTGATGCAATAGATAAAGCACCAGTGCAGGAGTCAGGAGGACCTGAGTTCAAATCTCACCTCAGACACCTGACACTCACTGGCTGTGTGACCTTGGGCAAGTCACTTAACCCCAATTGCCTCATGCTGGGTCATCTCTAGTCATCCTGATGAATATCTGGTCACTGGATTCAGATGGCTCTGGAGAAGTGAGGCTGGTGACCTGCACAGCCCTCCCTCACTCAAAACAAAGTCAAGTGCAAGGCATGTCATCATTTCTCTGATGGCGTGGTCTTCTTTGGCAACCAAGGACGAACACACAACATCCCCTCAATTTCCAGTTCTTTGACACCACAAAAAGAGCTGTTATAAATATTTTTGTACATATGAGTCCTTTTCCTCACTTCTTTTATCTCTTTGGGTCATACAGGCAATATCATCGGGTCAAATAGTAGATACAATTTGATAGCTTTTTGAGCATCATTCCAAATTGCTTTCCACAATGGCTGGGCCAACAGTTCCATTAGTGTACCAATTTTCCCACTGTCCCTCAAGCATGTGTCTTGTTCCCTTTTTGTCACCTTAGCCAATACGATGGTTATGAAGTGGGGCCTCAGAGTTATTTTAATTTGCATTTCTCTAATTATTAGTGTTTTAGAGCCTCTTCCCATATGACTATTGATGGCTTGGATTTCTTGGAATTTCCTTCTCTTACTGGGTTACTCAAAGATGACTGCTCCAGATTCAAGGTACTTTGCAGATCAACATCTCTAAAATCATGGTTCCTGAGCCCCAAACAATGTGTTTATCTTTAACAATAAGCTAAAGGTCCCAGATTACATAAAATAGAAGTATTTACTGAAATTCCGTCCTAAGAAAAGTAGCAACTGAACACCTTTTTCTATATTCAATATCAGTAGAAAGAGTGGTCACACATAGAAATCACAAGTGTTGTTCTTCAGCAGCTAGAAACAATAGAGCTTAGCATCTAGTTTATAAAAATGATTCATTCTAATTACTAGTCAGCAGACAGTGGGCTGGGGTAAGCTAGTTCCTTGATCTACCTCACTGTCCCTGCCATGCACTCAGGGCCATCTTCCCCAAAAGCAGCCTCCTGTCAGTGTTCTGAAGTCTTTCACCTCATCCTGGTTATAGTTTGCATTCTTTATACCAGTCAAGTCACTGCTCAGGCAGCATACTCCTTTCGCCCAGGAAAATCTTTGCAGACATATATTACACTTTAGCTGGATGACTCAGTAGTGTCAGGAAGACCTGAACTCAAATCTGTCCTCAGACATTTCTCAGTGGGGCAAGTCATTTACTCTCCCTAAGCCTCAATGTCTTCATCTATAAAATGGGACTATCAACAGCACCTACCTCCCAGGATGGTTGTGAAGATAAAATTGAGACACCATATATAAAACGCTTTGCAAACTTTAAACTCACGTTGTCTGTTCCAAAGAAGTTCTCCAAGGAGTCCACTCCAGACTGGTCCCCAGCAGGCATGGTGCCTGGGGATAGATGTTATGGATGAATGACTTTTCTTTGTCACACTCACTCAGTTTGTCTGTAAACAAGCACTATACCAGGCAGTGAACTAGTGCTGCAGCTTCAAAGACAAGGTGAGTCAGTCCCTCGCTCAAGGAACTTCTATGCCACCATGGGAAGGGAAAGCTTAGCTTGGAGGTGGGGGAGGGAAGTCACTTTCAGAAATGACCATGATGTAAAAAAAAAGCCAAGGGCATTAGTAAAACTTATTAAAGATAAAAGCAAAACTAACAGCCAAGGGCGGAAAAATGAGAGAAATGTAACTCAAACGATCTTCAAGTCCAGTGTTTTGTTTTTGCTTTCCCTATTTGTGTAAGTTCTCTCTTTGGGGTAAACCAAGAGATTGTCCCTTCTTTTCACTGGATCCCCTGACATCTGCCTTTCAATTACCTTATATCCCAACAAAGCAGCACACACACACACACACACACACACACACCCTCACACTCACACTCACTCACATATATACACAATTATTTTCAACCGGATCCAGTGTTTATTTTAATATCTGGCTGCCGCATCACCAGAGTGATGGGGGGAGGTCTCCTATCTCTTGTTATGGTCTGGTGTTCTGGGTCATGTGCCTCCTGTCTCCATATTATCTTCTTCTGAAGGTCTTTCTGAGAGATTTCTAGCAGAATTTCATTCCTTTTAAAGAAAGCCTTTCCCAATCCCTCCTACTCCTAATGCCTCCCTTCTCTTAATTATTTCCTATTTGTCCTGTTGTACATAGCTTCTTTGTATATATTTGTTTGCATGTAGTCTCCCCAATGAGATTGCGATCTGTTTCATGTCTTTTTTGTATCCAAGCACTTACTACATTACCTGGAAAATAGTAGGTGTTAATAAATGCTTAATGACTGACCAGTTCTGCCAGGTTAGGGGTAGGGGAGGAGGGTGGAGTTTCACTGATGTTTCCAGGCAAAGACAGACTGAATTGGAAGCCTTCAAATAAAGTTTGGATGGCTACCTGTCAGAGATATTTTAAAGGGTCTGGGTTGACCTCTGAGGGCCTTTCCACAGGGCCATAGGTTTAAAACTGGAAAGAACCTTAATGTCCATCTAAAGGAAGAAGTGAAGACCCAGAGGCTGGCACATGGGTACCAACTTAGATTCTGTGACTCTTGGACCTTAACTCAACGCCCTAACATGATGCACTCAAATGTAGGGCTCTCTGCAGTAACCAATAATCTCTTAGTTGCTCAATCCAGAGACCTCTTCTCTATCCTCATTTCCCTTGACCTCTCTGCAGTCTTTGACCCCTCTTCTCCTTGATATTCTCCTCTCTCTAGTTTTCAGGACTCCCCTCTTTCCTGGTTCTCTTCCTACCTGGCTGACCACTTGCTGGATCCTCTTCCAGATGACACTCCCTAAACCATAGATAACCCCCAACACTTTTTCCCGGGCCCTCCTCTCTTTTTCCTTCTATACTACTTCAGTTGTTGATCTTATCAGCTCCCCTGGATTCAGTTATCATCTTTATGTTCATGATTCTCAAATCTCTTTAGCTTGCTTCAACCTCCCTAGGGCCTCCCATCACATATCTCTGACTGCCTTTCAAACATCTCTAACTGGATGTCTGGTAGACATCTTAAATTCACTATCTCCAAATCAGAACTCATTATCTTTCTCCCTCAACCCTCCCTATTACAGTAGAAAGCAACATCATCCTCCCATTCCCGTAGGCTCCCAATCTAGGAATCACCCTAGATTCCTCATTATCTCTCGCCCACTCAAATCCAATCTGTTGCTCAAGGCCTTGATCTCCTCATTTATAAAAACAATTCTGATTAGATAACTTCTCAAGCTCTGTCTAGTTAGGTGACTATATAATTATCAGCCCATGCTTCCTGTAACCAACCTGTCATCTACACCTATTAAATGTCTAATCATAATACACCACCCAGGTGTCCCTATGATCACATTTGGGCCCCACAACAATCTGCGAGTGAGGTACTACAGTCAGTAGTAGCAATTGTAATAGTAGTATCTCCATTTTATAGATCAGAAAACTGAGGTCTAGACTGAAATGTCTTCAAAATGAATTTGAACTCAAGTCTCCTTGGTTCCCAGTCCAGCGCTCTCCACTAGATTTGAGTCCAAATTTGACCACAGATGTTTATTGGCTGTGTCACCCTGGTGAGGTCCCTTAACCTCTCTCTGCCTCAGTTTCTTCATTTATAAGATAATAGTATCTATTTCACAGGGTTGTGATAAGGATCAAAGGAGACAATTAGAAAACTCATTATCATTAGTCCATTCTGTCTCCATTAAGGAAACTAATTTTGGATGAAAGCAATGGCAAAATTTCAAAGCATCCCTGCTGCTAACTATTAAGTTTCTTAATTTATATACATAAATACATTTATGTATTGGGAGATCTTGGTGAATTTGTTTTAAATCTAATTTACATACTTAAGTAGGTAATAGAAATCAGTTGGATCCTAATTCCTTTCACTGTGAACAGATTTTTTTCCTCAAGGACCTCTCAATAGTGTTTGCAGCTTATTTTCTCCTAGTAACATCAGAATTTGTCTCATATCTCTCTAAAGACCTTTAGCTCCTCTGCAAGCATTCAGGCTAACGAGATCCCAAATAAGGGACATGTCTTAGTTAATATGAAAAAGAAAAGCAGAGGAGATTTGAACATGAGCTCTCCACAGACAGAAAAATTCTAATTTCTTTTTTGAGGAAATCGTTTTCCTCCTCTGTCAAGGGCCACTTTACTTCTGGACCCTATATAGTCCGCATGACTCAGGGTACCAATGAAGGGATAGGTCCAGGTTGCTTCTCTGGGAATATTGCTCTCTGCTACTCCAATTCTTCTTTTCTTTTGATGCTTTACAAGGAATGCAGCCTGTGGGCCTTAGTCCACAGTATGACTGGAGGTCTCTGGTCTACTATTTCTGGCCAAGACTATAAACATCTCTCCCCTTCTGTCTCTCTCCCATTGATGTTGGTGGTTCTGCTCAGGCCTCCGTCCACATTCAGGTGTCACCTGGCACCTCTGTATCTGCATTTGCATCTCTTTTCTCACTGCCCTCTCCTGCACAAAGACCTCTCAGGAATTTTTAGTGTTCTTTCCCTTTAGATTACTTCTTTTCTGTAATGGTCTGGCCATTGAGGCAAATTTAAGCTTTATATAAGGAAAATATTTTACTTAACTTTCAAGTGGAGAGAGTTGGTGGTCAAAAGCAATGCTGGCTTAGAATACAAATTAATTTACAAAACTATGGAGACCTATGATAGAATTATTGTCACTTCACACAGAAGAGAAGTAGTAAAGGGTAAAACCTTTTAAAGAAAGCTTGGACAGAACATGGTGACATGCACCTGTAATCCTTCTTATTAAAGAAAAAGTAGGCTGGTGGGTCAACAGTTCTGGAGGTGTGAGCTAGAGTAGGGCTAAAGCAGGTTGGGTGTCTGCACCAAATTCAGCACAAATATGGAGAACTACTAGTAGTGGAGGGCCACTGGAATACCTAAGGAGGGGCAAATCATCCTAAGTCAGAGAAAAAGGAGCAGGTTAAAACTTCTGTGCAAATCAGAATTGGGATTATTATTGAGGAGCTATTATACTTCTGATCTAGGTGAGATAGGGAGACTCAGTCTAAAAAAAAAGAAGGGAAGAGGAAGGAAAGAAAGCAGACAAAAAGAGATAGCTAGAGACAGAGAGAGAGAGACAAAGAAAGAGAAAGAAGAAAGAGAAAGGGAGAGAGAAGAAAAAAGAAAGAGAAAAAAGAAAAAGGGAAAGTGAGAAAGAAAAAAGGAGACAAAGAAAGAGATGGAAGGAGAAAGAGAAAGGAAGAGAGAAAGAGAAGGAAATAGAGAAAGATGAAGAAAGCAAGAGGAGAAAGAGAAAGTTAAAGAGAGAAAAAGAAAAAATGACAAAAAAAAGGAGGAAGAAAGAAAGAAGGACAAAAAGAAGGAAGAAAGGAAGGAAGCAGGAATGAAAACAGGAAAGAAAGAAATCTTGGCAAGAGACTCACCCAAATAAAGTCATTTCAGGACATTAAAGTATGAATACAGGAGGATGACAAACAGAAGAAAAATGGAGAAGTTCTGTAATTAAAATTGTTTTCATTATTATGAACTTGACAGACAATATCTCAGAGCACAAAGAAGTGAAAAAGAGATCTGTATATATAGGTGTACCCTTCTATTGTGTAGAGTTTGGCTTGTAAAGTGTATGTGAAATTGGACTTTGTATATGAAACACAACTCCTTGCTTGTTTGTGAGCTTTTATTTTTCTTTCTTCTTCTCTCCTCTGGATATGGACACGTGTTTTTACATAACAAACTTTTTCCACCATCAAGGCCAATAGAGTCTGCAAGGGAACAGATTGTATCTGGAGCCAGAATACACCAAATCTAGAACAATTGACTTTGAATTCAAGGAATTAGGGAGGTTGTCCCAGGAAGTAGACCTTAATGAAAAGCTTGTAAGCTGCAGGGTGGCCTTCCTCTCCTAGATAACCCAATCATG
Source organism: Potorous gilbertii (assembly GCA_028658325.1). NCBI lineage: Eukaryota > Metazoa > Chordata > Mammalia > Diprotodontia > Potoroidae > Potorous > Potorous gilbertii. The sequence continues at coordinate 36,184,826 of CM053771.1, read as the reverse complement.
AGACTGGGCTTCTCTCTCTTTCCCTTTCTCCTTTCTTTTTCCTCCGTCCCTCCTTCCATCTTTTCCTTCCCTCCCTCCTTCCTTCCTTTTTTCTTTCGTTCCTTCTTTTCTCTTTCCTTCCTTCTTTCTTTCTTCCTTCCTTTCTCTCCATCTCTTTCTGAATGGAAATGCTGAATGGGGAAAAATGTGTTTGACCCCATGTCTATGTGTGATAGGTAATACCCTTGGGAAAAGAAGACAGAATGTCTAGCCTTCTGGGATGTTGACTTCATTGTGACCTTGGTGCAAAAGCTAGTGATGGATGAATATATCTTCTCTACAAAATTCAAGAAGGAATTCCCCAATTCTTGAATCTCTAATAAAGAGCCCATAGACAACTAGGTATACCAGTAGATGGAGCAGGCCTAGTGTTAGGAAGATCTGAGTTCAAGCTCTGATTTAGACATTTACTATCATGCGACCAGTGAGTGAGTGTCAGTAAATATTTATTAAGTGTCTACTATGTGCCAGACATTGTGCTAAGCTCCAGGGATACAAAAAGAGGGAAAAGATAGTCCCTGCAATCAAAGAGGGCAGTATAACCTAATGGGGAAGGCAACATGTTACACAAAATAAGGAGTTATCTCCTCAGTGAATGTAATAAATACTAGTTAGCTAATGTGCTTTGTTTTAAGACTGGAAGAAATCCCAGAAGAATCCTTAACCTTATTGTTGGCTTTGAATTCTTCAATCAATCAATGTTATATTTATTTATTTGCTTGTTTCTTCATTTATTTATTTGTTTATTAAGTGCCTGCTATGTGCTAGGCATTAAGCTAAGAGCTAGGGATACAAAAAAGAGAAAAAGGCAGTTTCTACCTTCAAGGAGCTTATAGTCATGAAGGAGACAACCTACAAATACATATATGTATATATATATATATATATATATATATATACATATATATATCTACATCATTTTTGGTGAGTTGTTTCACTTGTATCTGACTCTCTGTGACTCTATTTGGGGTTTTCTTGAGAGAGATACTGATTTTACAGATGAAGAACCTGAGGCAAACAGGGGTAAGTGACTTAGCCAGGATCACACAACTACTAAGTGTCTGAGACTGGATATGAACTCACAAAGATGAGTCTTCTTGATTCCAAATCCAGTTCTTTATCTACTGCATCCCCTAATTGCCCCCAAAGCAAGCTCTATACAAGGATAATTGGGAAATAATTAAGAAAGAGAAGTTAAGAGGTAAGGAAAAGCTTCCTATAGAAAATTGGATTTTAGATGGGTCTTGAAGGAAGCTAGAAGGCAGAAATGAAGAGGGAAAATATTCCAGGCATGGAGAACAGACAGAAAATAGCCAGAGATGAGAGATAGAGGATCTTGTTTATGGAACAGTCAGGAGGCCAGTGTCACTGGATCAGAGAGTACATGTCAAGGAGTAAGGTGTAAGAAGACTGGAAAGGTAGGTGGGGGCTAGGTTAGAAAGAGCTTTGAATGCCAAAAAGAGCATTTTGTATTTGATCCTGGAGGCAATAGGAAGTCAGTGAAATTTATTGAGTAGGAAGGTGATGTGATCAGATTGGCATTTTAGGAAAATCACTTTGGTGGCTGAATGGAAGGTGGAAAGTCATTTACACTCACAGCAAGGGCATCCTTGACCAGATTCCTAATAGGAAAGAGGCTGGCTTCTTCATATCACATCTTAATACCACATAATTGACAGAGAGGAGGAGAACACAAGACCCCATGGTAATGATATCATGTCCAAAAAATATTTACGATGTACCAGGTACTGTGGTTAGTGCTATGAAGTCAAAAACAGGCAGAAAAAAAAAGACAATCCACATGAATTTTGTTATTATTTTTTCTAGTTTTACAAAGTAGTTCTTTGGCAGTTTGATTGACATGGCATTGACTAAATGAGTACTATTGTCATTTCTACCCTATTGACTCCACCTGTCCATGATTAATTAATATTCCTCCAATTATTTAGGCCTATTTTTATGTTGGTAGTGGTTTGGAGTTATATTTATAGTTTTTGTGTATATCTTACTAGGTAGACTTCCATGTGAGCCACATTTAGATAGATTCATATTCATATGATTCATGGGGCAACACACACACATATACCCATATGTATCTTTCAAGGAATCTTGAACAATTTTGATATAAGGAGCCCCCTTGTTGGATAACAACCTTTAAAGCCTTGTTTTTTCCCACTGATTGAATTTTAATTAGTAGCCATAATCAACAGACCAGTCATGTCTTCCTCTTCAGGTCCTACTTCTGACTCACTGGATCTTTTTTACCAGACCACAGAAACCTCCTCAACCTCAAAGTTCACCCTGGGACTTCTCACACTGGAAGCACCTTCTGTCCCCTTTGGCCCCCTTCCTCTGATTGGCTGACTCCTTCCAGAACCTCCATTTTAAGGAAAATGTCCAGGCCAGCCAAGTTTTCACTGCTCACCAGATATCCTCTGTACTCTCTCTCCCATGCCACAGCCACTAGTTTTTTCATTTGTTTATTCTCTCTCCTTCCTCAAGTGATCTGGATGTATGAATCTCTTTACATGTAACCTCTCCCCAGTAGTATCAGTCAGTCAAAAAACATTTATTAAGCACTTACTATTTGCCAGGCACTGTGCTAAGTGTTTAGATACAAAGAAAGACAAAAGACAGTGCCTACCCTCATGGAGCTTATAGTCTAATGGAGGAAACTACATGGAAACAACTATGTACAAACAAGTTATTTATAGGATATATAGGGAATAATCAAGAGAGGGAAGGCACTAGAATCAGAAAGGGTGCAGAAAGGTTTCCTGTCAGAGGTGGGATTTTAGCCAGGATTTGAAGGAAGCCAGTGAAGCCAGGAGGTGGAGATGAGGAAGGAGAGCATTCCAGGAATGGGGGACAGACAGGCCAAGAAAAATGCCTGGATTCTGCAGGTGGAGGGTCTTGTTTGAGAAACAGTCAGGAAGTCAGTATCACTGGATCTTAGAATACTTGGAGCAGGGAAGCATGAAATATAACAAGACTGGGGAAAAGGAAGGGACCAGGATTTTGTATGTGATTGGGAAGATCATAGGAAACCACTGGAGACTAAAGTGGGGCAGGTGGTTGATTTGTTCAGACTTGCACTTTAGTAATATCATTTGGACAGCTGAGTGAAGGATGGATTGAAGTGGGGAGAGACTGAGGGCGGGGAGAACAACCAGGAGGTTATTGTAATGGATCAGTAGTGAGGTGACAGCAGTAGTAACATCAGGGTGTAGAGAAGGGGGCCTTTAGGAGAGATGTTGTGAAGGTAGAATTGGCAAGAAATAAGATATGGGAGGTGAAATGGGAACAAAGAGTTAAGGATACTGATGCTCTAGATGACTGGGAGCATGGTGATGCTGTCTACAGTAAAAGGAGAGGTCAGAAGAGGGGAGGCTTTGGTAGGGAAGTTTTGTACATATTGAGTTTGAGATGTCTCTGTAGGATCCAGTTTGAGATGTCCCATAAGTAGTTGGTGGCATGAGAGATCCCTAAGGGAAAGTTACACTTAGGAGTAAGAAAGCAACCAACCAGTGGTCACTAAAAAGGATTGGTCAGACAGGAGACCTAGGACAAAGTAATGTCACAGAAACCAAGCGAATGTCCAGAAAGGAGGACACAGTGGTCAACACCCAGCACCAAAAAGGAAATGGAGAATGATGAGTACAAAGAAAAGGCTTTACATTCTTTTCCCAGGTGCTTGTTCAGGTGATTGATGGTCATGGTCATTTGGGAACCATCATGACCATACAAATGTAACTGGGTCAGTAGATGGTGTGTTTTTTGTTTTCTGATTTTACTATGAAAATATCAATATCTCAGAAAACTTTTTTCTTTTAAATATTATTTTATTTTTTCATTTACACATAAAGATAATTTTAACATTCATTTTTAATAAAAATTTGAGTTCCAAATTTTTCTCCCTCCCTCTTTCCCTACCCCTCTTTCTAAAATGGTAAGCAATTTGATATAGGTTATATATTCACAATCATGTAAAACATATTTCCATGTTAGTTATGTTGGGAAACAAAAGAAAAAAGCTATGAAAAAATAAAGTGAAAAATTTTACGTTTCAATAGGCATTCAGTCTCCATCAGTTCTTTCTCCAGAGTTATCTATTGGCTATCTAACACTTTTTATTGTGAGTCCTTTGGAAGGATTATTGGATTGCTGAGAAAAGCTAAATCAATCCTGGCTGATCATTGCACAATGTTGTTACCGTGTACAGTGATCTTCTGTCTCACTTCAATTTGCAACAGTTTATATAAGTTTTTTCAGGAAACTTCTAGAGACACAAGTTGGCATACCTGATCTTCCTCCAAAAAGCCATCAAAGCAAACTCCTCACGAGGCCATTAACAACAAGCTCTCTGAAAAAGAGAATGTACACACAATACATTTTTAAGTTTAATGTGAATTAACAATTTCTGTCTCATTTTCTTAAGTCTTAACAATCAAAATAATCATCTTGATTTGTAGTATTTGCTATTTTTCTGAGGTGTAAATGCTCACTATAAAAATTAAACGATCTTTTCTCTTAAGCCAGTTAGAGTTATTTCCAGCGCACTCTTGCCCCTGTTACTTCTGAGTCCTAAGTTACTTCTTCTGGTCCACAGTACCAAGGATGCTTCCTGACAAGGCCAAGAGGGTCGGACTGCCTTGGAATAGCTTAGGATATTTGATGGTATCCCCCTCCTTAGGATAGGCTTCAGAAGCATATGGGCCTCCCATTGACCCTCAAGGCAATCCAATTGAAAACATGACAAAACAGGAAAATTGTAAAGGTTGGAGTAGATGTGGGAAAATTGGAACACCAATGCATTGTTGGTGGAGTTGTGAACTGATCCTACCATTCTGAAGAGCAATTTGGAACTATGCCCAAAGGACTATAAAAAATGTGCATACCAGTTAGGATTGTATCCCAAAGAGATCATACAAATGGGAAAAGAACCCACATATTCAAAAATAGTTATAGCACCTCTTTGTGGGGCAAAGAACTGGAAATTGAGGGGATGCCCATCAATTGGGGAATGGCTGAACAAGTTGTGGTATGTGAATGTAATGGAATACTGTTGTTCCATAAGAAATCGTAAGAAGGTGGACTTCAGAAAAACCTAGAAAGACTTACATGGACTGATGCTGAGCGAGGGACCAGAACCAGGAGAACATTGTATGCAGTTACAGCCACATTGTGTAAGAACTAACTTTGATAGACTTGGCTCTTCTCAGCAATGCAAGGTTCTAAGACAACTCCAAAAGGCTCATGATGGAAATACTATCCACATCCAGAGAAAGAATTACCAAATCTGAATGTGGATCTAAACACACTATTTGCTCTCTCTTTTTTGTTTTGTTTCTTTTTTCTTGTGGTTCATTCCATCAGTTATAATTCTTCTTTGCAACATGACTAATGTGCAAATGTGTTTAATTTGAATATATATGTAGAGCCTAGATCAGATTGCATGCTATCTTGGGGAAGGAGGGGAGAGATGGGGAGAAAATTGGGAACTTAAAAGCTTATGAAATTGAATGTTGTAAACTACAAATAAATAATTTTTTTTTTAAAAAAAGGGTAATCCAACTGTAGTCAGCAAGTTTGCTTATTTGGAGCACCTGGCACATGATTCTGGCTGGTGGTATCAGGCTGTGACTGCTCTCCTGGCAGAGCAAGTGGAGGAAGAAGAGGTGTATCATTAGAAAGAAGAAATTTCTAGACCTTGGCAAAGAAGCTGAAAAGAATGTAGAAAGTAAAATCCATAAATACATAGAGATGCCAAAGAAACCCGGACCCATCCATGCCAGGCCAATCAAGTACATACTCTCCAGAGAAGGGAAAACATAAGCATTGGGGTTATTTGACAGCAGACTGAAACCAGGCCTCAAGAATTTGAGCTGTGACCAGGTGGTGAGGAAACAGCAACTTTAATAAAAACCAGGTAATAACAGTTCACCTTTTCACAGTGTTTTCTCCTCCCAACAGCCTGGTGAGGAATCATGCCAGTGGGATTATCCCCATTTCATAGATGTCATAGCATCCCCAGGAGATGGAGAGCTCATTCACTCTACAAATATTTATTGACTTCCCCCCATAACTGTCTCCATGGAGATCATCAAAATCAATCAGTTGGTTAGTAAATCAGAGAGAGTTCTGGGATTAAAGCCTTCAACACCTGGCTGCCAGTGCTTTGTTGTTCCCTGGGGACCAACCTGCTCTCTCCCTGTTCCTCCCACCCTCCAGAAGAGAATAAGACATTTAGGAAGTATCGACATTCCTTAGTTTACATCTAGAAAATAAAAGAAAATGGAAAAAAAAAACCCAAACAGAAAGCTTTTCACCAGATATTAGTATTACCTTCCCAGTCCTCCTAGACTACGCACTCTGGAAGAGACTTTTGAAGCTATCCCTCTCATTTTACAGGTGAGTAAACTGAGGCGCAGGAGGGTGGAATAACTTGCCCAGAGTCTCACAGTAAATGTTTGAAGCAGTGTTTGAACCAAGGTCTCTCTGACTCAAGTCAAATGTCCCATTTATTAGAAGATTACACTTTTTTCCCTCAGTAAACATTTATGAAGTGCTTTCTATGTACCAGGCACTGGGCTAGGCAGAAACCTCTACTCCAGATTGTTTGGTCCCTCAATGAGCAAAGTAAATTCTGGGGGATGGAGGGAGGGTGCTCACAGATTTAGAGCTGGGCAAGGACCATGGGGATCATTCTTCCTTTGACAGACAACAAGACTGAAGTCCAGAGAGGATTGGAACTGAGCCCCTCTCCAGGAGAATGTGAAGGTTTGGAAGTGGCTAGAGCCCAAGAGCCTTCTGATGCCATCTTGGCACAACGGAAAAGGGACTGAACTTGGAATCACCAAACCTCAGCGACAAATCTCTTTATCTCTCTGGGCCTCAGTTTTCTGATTTGTAAAAGAGGGGACTGGACTTGATAAGTTTAAATAAGGACGTTTTCAGCTGTAGTTCAGATGGGAAAATTGAGGCCCAGAGGGATGAAGCCACTTGTCCAACTGGTAGGTCTTAGAGGGATCATAGATGAAGAGCTGGAAGGGACCTTAGAATGTCTTCAGACCAGTATGCTTTCATTTCACAGATGGGGAAACTGACGCTCACTGAGATGACCATGTCTGACTCGAGATCACCCTGGTGGCAAGCCTCAGGTTTCCCCTGTGAGCCCCTCTGCTTCCTAAGCAGAGCAGGCCAGGGCCAGGGGGCTGCTGCCAGCTGAGTGAGCTCAGAGGAGGGGAGAAGGCAGAGGAGGAATTCGTCCCTTCTCACACTCGTTGGAGAGGAAAATGCAAAGCTCTGTTGGATGAAGTCCCTGCTGGCTCATGAGGCTGGTCATGTGTGTGTGCTGCTAGGAGACCAGGTCCCAAACACACTGGCCCCTCAAACCTCCCAACCTGTGCCTTGGGGGCTCACGGCCAGGGTTGGAATCTGCATTAGGGCCTCTGGTTTGGGGGCAACACCTGGGAAAGTTGGGGAGGGTCCCATCCCCTCACCCCCATTTGGGGGATTCCATTTCAGTAAAACAGGAAAGCCCCCTCTCCTTTGCAGCTTCCCCTCCCCTTGGCTGGCCAGGGAATAGGCTTAGATGGTGCTCCCCACCCCCAGCCCCTCCTTGGCCTGGATCTAGGTGTCCCTGTCATTGTCTCCTGCCCCAGCCACAGAGGCAAGGGTAGGATAGCTACCCCAGAGAACCCCAGAAACACAGGAAAACATAAACCGCCAGAGGATGGCGGATAGAGCCCAGGACATGGTTTAGGAAGACCTGGACAAGGGAAGATGTTCTCATCTGTGAAATGGGGATTCCTATATTGGTATGATCCATTCACTAGACTAAGTCTAGCAGACAAAATGATGAACCTGGAGTCAGGACACTCTATAATGTTGCTGAATCAGAGTCAGAGAGAGCTGGGTTCGAATTGTCTCTCTCCTTTATCATCTAGTGGCTAAAGTGCTTGGCTTAGAATCAGGAAGACTGGGCCAAGACATCACCTCTGCACCAGCCATGGGAGATTTCTTAGCTGTCTGAGTCTTGGTGTTCTCATAGGTGAAATGGGGGCGAAGTCATGCCCATGCTATTTTTCATGCACTAGATTATATGCATACTATATTATATAGATTCCCTGACAGGAAGACCTGAGTTCAAATCCAGATCCTAATGCTTGCTAGCTGTGTAACAATAGGCCAGTCATTGTCACGCTCTCTTGGTCCCAGTTTTTCATCTGCAAATGTGGGTCATAATAAATACCTATGGAACTTCACAGGATTCAAACGAGATAATGTATGTCAAAAACGGCAGATTTTGGAGAGAAATAGAAACGTATATTATCATTTTCACAATCCCATCACCCCGCCTGGCATGTGGGTTTAATAAATGATTGTGAAAAATGAATTAAAATGAAACATTGAGAACAAGAGAAGGAAAAGAGCTGATGACTATGACTGACTTTCCTCTATTTCTCCATCACTTCTATCTTCACCTGCTTCCTGCCCTTTATGGTTGGGACAGCTGATTTGCCCTGAGCTGATCAAGGCCCTTTGTTTCATTTCCTGCCAGGCCAGCCCCTGGACCCTTCCCAAGGGTTTAGTCAGGTGTTTTTTGTTCACTTGTGTCTGACTCTTCATGACAACATTTGGGGTTTTCTTGGCAAAGATTCTGGTGTGGTTTCCCATTTCCTTCTCCACTTTATTTTACAGATAAGAAAACTGAGGCAAATGGAGGTTAAGTGACTTGCCCAGGGTCACCCAGTTCATAAATATCTTCAGCCAGAATTGAACTCAAGAATAGTCTTCCTGATTCCAGGACCAGAGCTCTATCCACTTCATCAACTAGCTGCCTCTTCCCAAGGGTAGGCTGCCTTCTTGGATGGCCAGGGTCTGGGTACTTGGGTGCCCTGTGTTTAGGCTGCTAATAGTTCAGTCAATGGTGGTTAAAAGGAGGTCCCCATCTCCTACAACTCTGCTTGGTCCCAGGTCAATAAGAGTCATCTGATGGATCCTTTTGTCCTATGGCTCAGTGGGAGCCTAGCTTCCCGACAGTATCCTCTCCTCAGGGTTTGAGGTTGCCTCTCTTTCCACCTCTGGAGGAGAACCAAACCTAAGTCTGCCACAGAAACTTCATTCATTAACAAATATTTGAGTCACCTACTGTGGGTCAGACCTGCACTATGTTATGTAGATTAATTAATTTGTTAAATACCTACTATATGCCAGGCTCTGGTTTAGTGTTGGGGAGTCATGTACTAAGATTGAAACAATCCCAAATCCATTGCATTCTAAGCCATCATGACCTTAGAGAAGGAAGGAACTTTAGAGATCATCTAGTCAGTCAGTCAGTCAGTAAGTATTTACTAAGCACCTACTGTATGCCAAGCACTGGGTTGGTGCTGGGAATACACATACACAGAATGTAATAATCTGATCCCTAATCTATTACATTCTAAGAGATTATGACTTTAGAGCAGGATGTTTCCTTGGAGATCAATTAGTCCAAATTTCTCATATTTTTGAGAAAGTACCAAGCCCAGATATGTAGAAGTACTTGCTCAAAGTTACACAGGTGGCAATGAATAGAGTCCAGATTTGAACCCACGACCACTGATACCAGGTCCAGAGTTCCTTCCTTGGCATCACAGCTGACCATGTTGATACAGGTCTTGCTCTCAAGTTACGATTTAATTGGGGCTATAGTATTGGAGAGGGAGAGAAGGGAGGTAAACAAATATGGGAGGGAAAAGTCAGTGAAAAGGGAAGGAACCCAACAAAGTATTTCATGATAGCTGAGGATCCATTTTGGGAAGGCTTCTCAGAGAATGCCAATGCTGGGCATTGTAGGAAGAGTGGAATTTCAACAGACAAAGGTGGAGTAGGAGCAGGGAAAGAACATGAATAAAGGCCTGGAGGTGGGAGAGGGCAGGGTGCATTGAGACCCAGGGATAGCAAGGTCTCCACAGAGTGCAGAATGAGAAATATTGTAGACAAAAGGTGGAACCAAGGCATATTGGAGTCATATTGTGGAGGCCACTTATGGCCAGGCCTCTTCCCTGTGGGAGGCCAAAGGTGTCCCCAGAGTCATGCATTCATAGGCAGGAGGAAGGGTATAACAATCTACACTCCCCAGATAGGAGAATAATGCCTGCATTGGGATTTGAACAGAGCTCTAGGCATCACAGTATGGGCAATCCCAGGACCAGCGATTTAGATCTGGATAGATCCTCAGAGGCCATCAGGTCCAGCCCCATCAATCTCACAAATGAGGAAGCAAAGACCCAGGGAGATGAAGGGACTGCCACCTGACTGTGGGTGTTCCTCAAAGCTCTGTCCTGGGGCCTCTTCTCTCTCTACCTTCTCATTTGATGACCTCATCAGCTGAGGGTCCAAGGATCATCTCTATACTTATCACTCCTAGATCTATTCATCCAGCCCTTATCTCTCCTGAGCTTCACCTACTAGACGCTTCTCACTGAATGTCCAACACAATACCCTATGCCCAATTCTGTTAAAGGTCCTACCTTCCTTCTTATCATCCAGGTTCATAATCCTGCAGATATTCTCGACTCCTTACTCCCCTCCACTCCACATATCTAATCAACTGCCAATGCTTGTTAAATTTGACTAATGCTGCACCATCTCCTGCCTCCATCCCATCCTTCATTCATGGAGACACTTGGAGCCTTTATTGACTTTCACAGGGATTGCTCAAACAGGCTTTCTAATTGACCTGCCTGTCTGAAATTTCTCCCTTTTCCAGTTTCTTTCTTCCACATGACTGCTAAAGTTATGTGCCTAAACCATAGATCTGACTTTATCTAATTCCTTTTTTAAAAAAAAATATTTTGTTTTCCTGCCACTTACTAGTATTTTATTTTTTCCAATTACATGTAAAGATAGTTTTCAACATTCACTTTTATAAGATTTTGAGTTACAACTTTTTCTCTCTTCCTCCTTCCCTTCCCCCCTCCACTAGACAGCAAGCCATCTGATATAGGTTATACATGAACAATCATATTAAACATATTTCCACGTTAGTCATGTTGGGAAAGAAGAATCAGAATAAAAAAGAAAAACCACAAGAAAGAAAAAAGATGAGAAAATGGTAAGTTTCTCTCTGCATTCAGGCTCCATAGTTCTTTCTCTGGATGTGGATAGCATTTTCCATCATGAGTCTTTTGGAATTGTTTCAGATCATTGCATTGCTGAGAAGAGCCAAATCCATCAAAGTCCATCATCATGCAATGTTGCTGTTACCCTGTGCTATGACTTCTGCTCACTTCACTCTGCATCAGTTCATGTAAGTCTTTCTAGGTTTTTCTGAAGGTCACCTGCTCATCATTTCGCACATTTCCATACATTCATACACCACAACTTATTCAGTCATTCCCCAGTTGGTACGCATCCCTATCTAACTCTTGATCAAAAAGCTTTAAGAGAGTTCTTGCCTCTAGGATCAAATACAACTCCCTCTAGTTTGACATTTAAAGCTTTCCCCAACTCCTTTTCCAAGTTTGTTACACATTACATCACTCCTCACACTCTATGATCAAGCCAAACCAACCTGCTTTCTGTCCTTTACGTATAACACCCCATCTTCAGCTGCCGGGCATTGATATGGGCTGCCCCATTGCCTGGATGGCTCTTCCCCCTCACCTCTGTCTTCCTTCAAAGCTCAACTCAGATACTATCTCCATATATGAGGCTTTTTCTGGTCCTCCCCCTAGATACTAGTGCCTCCCCACACCAAATTACCTTGTATTTGCTCTATATTTATTTTGTATTTACTTCATTGAATTGCAGAATTTGGGAGCTGGAGGTACCTAGGAGGCTCATCTACCCCATACAAGAAAGGGGTTCAAATATATATATTTATACATAGTGTGTATGTAGGTAGGTATGTATATATGTATATGTATACATACATATGTATATATACAAACATATACATTTATCATCATATACGTGTATATGTATGTGTGTGTATGTATATATATATATATGTGTGTGTATATATATATATATATATATGTATATATGTATGTGTATGTGTAATTTTCCACACCTTAGAATGTGAGTTCCATGAGGGCAAGGACTATGTCATGTTTTGTCCCGGCACACAGTAGGCTCCCAATAATGCTTATTGATTAGATGACCATCCAAGGGCAGTTACTGGCAGAGATGGGATTTTCACCCAGAGCCTTGACTCTGGCTCCCGAGCTCTCCACACTAAATGATGCTCCCCCTCTCAGGGGAATGTGCCAGGTCCCTCCTCTAAAGCCAAACTCTGTCTGAATTTGGGCTAAGGTGTTCCAGGATATAACATGACCAGCCAAGCATTTATTAAGCACCTTACTCACTAGAGAAACTTCTCTGCTTACTTCTGGACTCAGTATGCAGCTCCAAGCTCTAAGTCTTGGACTAATCCCAGTATTCAATGACACAGTGGAGTCAGCTCCAGGCTTGGTGTCAGAGGACCTGGACTCAGAATCCTGGATCTGCCTCTTGCTATCTACACGTCGATAGGCAAATGACTTTCTCTCTATAGGCCTTCTTTTCCTCATCTGTAAAATGAGAGTGTTGGACCAGATGACCTTAAAGCCCTTTCCAGATATACTCCTGATATGCTTTGTGCCCCAAACGCATTTCCCCAGGCACTAGGAGTATGTGTGTTTGTGTATGTACATGGGGCTAGTCATGCAGGCCTGGTGTGGTAAGGCCCTGTGCCTGATTTCCCACACCCTGAAATTTCTCCTGACATCCCACCTTTGCCTCAGGGGAGGCACCAGCTTGCCCAGAACAATGCCTGATGCTTGCCCCAGGGACCTCTTGGAGTGGGGCATGGGTGGGTAAGGTTGGGTTGGGTTTTCCCTGAGAAGCTTGCTCCACATTCCTTCCAGCTCTACCCAGAACAATGCCCACTGTTTGCCCCAAGGACTTCCTGGAGTAGAGCATAGATAGGTAGGGTTGGGCTGAGTTTTCTCTGAGAAGCTTGATACACATTCCTTCCAGCTCTGTGGGAGCTTGTCTGTGCCCAGGAGAAAGGCTGGGCCCAGCACATCCCAGGTCCCAGGATGCCCCTGGGAGGAGGGCAGGCACTTGTGTCAAGGCTCCCTGCAATGGAAATCAGCTGCAGGAGGGGTAGTGCTGCCAGAATGGGCAGCTGGCTAAATAATGTTCCCCTCACTCTTCCTCCAAAGCTAGGAGCAAGGAAAACTTCCAGATGGCTCCACACTTGCTTGGGAGGGGGCAGCTGGGATTCCCTGGAGCTTGAGAAAAGTGCTTTTGGTGAGGGGTATCTGTGTGTGTGTGTGCATGAAGGGACAGCCTTCTATCAGATGCCAAGAATGACATTAGACCCTGACTCTCTTTGGGGATGACTGGGATGGGGAGGGGGACACATTACATCTGGTTCAATGGGCATGGGCCAACCTGCGTGACCTTGAGCAACGCCCTGGATGCCAGTTTCCTCATTTTTAAAATCGGGGGATTGAACAATTCCCATTGGATCCAACTGGATCAAGAGGTCTTGACGTTGGTCAGGCTTGTAAATGCTCCTCGACTTTCACTAAAACTGCCTCATAGCTTCTAATTGGAATAAAAGGAATAAATTTGAGAGTTTACAATGCACATGCACATAAGAAATAAAATAGGTTCATTAATTTTCCATAAAGAATATTTTATTTAAGACTTGGAAATATTTTTTTGGCTTCTTAAAGATGTTCGATGTACTTTTCTCCCTCCACGAATACTATTGCCTTGGGGCTATTTCCAGAAGCCATTCCAGAACAGAGTGGTTTGCCAGACATTCTCCCATACCCTCAATGAGTTTCTCCTAGCCTCAGGGGAACATATAGCTCACATGGGGAACCCTTGGAAGAGGAGATCTTTGAGATCCCTTACAACTCAAAGTCCTGTGACTGATACCTACATTGGAAGAGGGTCCTGATTGTGTCAACACTTCCACAGTCATTCAGTCTAGAAAGCTCAGATAAGTCAATCAACAGGTATTTTTTTAAAGCACCTACTATGTGCCAAGCATGAACATACTGAGGATAAAAGAACGAGAGAAAGAGCCTGCAACCTATTAAGGAAGAGACATTTATATAAATAAATATACAAAGTGTCCCAAAAGTCTTTGGGAGCCTTTTAAACTCTAATAGCTTAAAACTGCATTGACTTCTTTTTAAACAACCGTTTCAATTTATAATTTCTTTATTTTTAGCATTCATTTCTTTTCAAATTTCGAGTTCCAAATTTTCTCCCTCCCTTACCCACTCACTGAGAAGGCAAACAATATGCTATCAATTATACATGTGAAATCATGCGAAAACATTTCCATATTAGCCATATTTTTTTTAAAAAAGCAAGAAAAATTAAGAGAGAAAGTTATACTTACATTTGCATTAAGAGTTCATCAGTTCTTTTTGTGCAAGTGATAATACTATTTCATCATGGGTCTTTTGAAATTGTCTTGGACCATTGTATTGATCAAAATACCCATCTTTCCTTCACAGTTGACCATCATTACAACATGGCTATTAGTATGCACAATGATCTTCCAGTTTTTTTCACTTCACCTTGCATCAGTTCATATAGGTCTTGACAAGTTTTTCTGAAACCACCCTCCTCATTTTTTTAGGCTATACATATATTAAACATTTTTTCACATTAGTCATGTTGTGAAAGAAGAATCAGTACAAAAGGGGGAAACCACAAGAAAGAAAAGAGAAAATAGTATGCTTCAATCTGCATTCAGATTCTGGATGTGGATTTTCCAGCATGAGTCCTTTGGAATTATCATAGATCATTGAATTTCTGAGAAGATCTAAGTCTATCAAAGTTGATCACCACACAATGTTGCTGTTACCATGTTCTCTTAGTTCTGTTCACTTCTCTCAGTATCAGTTCATGTAAGTCTTTCCAGGTTTTTCTAAAGTCTGCCTGTTCATCATTTCTTATAGCACAATAGTTTATCATCACAATCATATGCTACAACTTGTTCAGTCATTCCCTAATTGATGAGAATCCACTCAATTTCCAATTCTTTGCCATCACAAAAATAGCTACTATAATTTTTTTCCACATAGGTCCCTTTCCTTTTCTTTTATCTTTTTTTTGGGTACAGTCCTAGCAGTGGCATTGCTGGGTCAAAGGATATGAACAATTTTATAGGTCTTTGGACCTAGATCCAAATTGTTGAGAATGATTGGACCAGTTCATCAGCAGCTCACTAGTGCACTTATTTTTCCTTCTTCCCCTTCAGCATTTGTAATTTCTGGTAAGTATGTACCTCAGAGTTGTTTTAATTTTATTTTCTCTAATCAATAGTGATTTAGGACATTTTTTATATGACTATAGCTAACTGATTTCTTCTGAAAACTTTCTGTTTATATCCTGTGACCATTTATCAACTGGGGAATGGCTCTTATTTTTAGAAATTTGACTCAGTTTTATATTCAGCACGTATTTGAGAAATAAAACCTTTATCTTATAAATTTGCCGTAAAAATTTTGGTGTTATTTCATTTTCTTTGGTTCCTTTTAGCAAAATGTTGTATCCCTGACAGTTTCTTTCACTTAGGTCTATTTTTGCTTTTGCTTTGATCCTAAGATAATAGTTGATAACCTGGCCTTTTTTTTACTTCAGTTAAAGCATATTAACCTCTGTACCAGCCCTTTATTTTAATTCTGTGTGTATCTTTTTGTTTCACATGTGTTTCTCATAAACAATATATTGTTCCATTCTGGTTTCTAATTCATTTTTCTATCTGCTTCCATTTTATGGGTGAATTCATATATTCACATTCATAATTATGACTATTGTGTGTTTCCCTCTGTCCCATTTTCTTCTGTTTTTTCCCTTCTCTCTCTTTCTATCTTGACCCTCCTAAAAAGTCTGCTTTGCTCCTAACTACTGCCTGTCTTAATCTACTCTCCTATCATACTTCCCACCACCTTCCTCTTATCCTTTTCTCCTTCTATTTTCCTATTGAGTAAGTTACATTTCTATACACAACTGAATGTGTGTGTGCATGTATATCCTCCCCTCTTTGAATGAATTCTGTTGAAAGTAAGGTTCAAGCATTGCCTTCTGTCCTCTCCCCTCATTTCCCCTTCATTGTAAAAGCTCTTTTTTATGTCCCTCTTTTATGTGAGAAAATTTTCGCCATTCTGCCTCTCCCCTCTTTCTTCTCCCAGTGCATCCCTCTTTCTCACCCCTTCATTTTTTTTGGAGCTCATTCCAACATAAAATTGACTCACACCTCTTCCCTCTATCTATATACACTCTTTTCAACTGCCCTAACAATAATAAAGTTCTTATCTTTATGTATCATCTTCCCATATAGGAATTAACTTTATTGAGTCCCTTATGAACATTCCTTCATTTTTACCTTTCTGTGCTTCCCCTGAGTCTTGTGTTTGAATGTCAGATTTTCCATTTAGCTCTGATCTTTTCCTCAGGAATACTTGAAAGTCATCTATTTCACTAAATATCCTTTTTCTCCTTGAATGATTACACTCAGTTTTGCTAGGTAGGTTATTCTTGATTGTAATCCTAGCTCCTTGTCCTTACAAAATATTAAATTGTAAGCCTTCCACTCTTTCGGTGTAGAAGTCACTAAATCTTGTGTGATCATGTGCTTCCATGGCATTTGGATTATTTCTTCCTGGATGCTTGAAGTTTTTTCTTTTTGATTTAGAAGCTTTGGAATTTGGCTGTAATATTCCTGGTAATTTTCATTTTGGGATCCCTTTCAGGAGGCGATCGGTGGATTTCTTCAATTTCTCTTTTACCCTCTGGATCCAAGATATTAGGGTAATTCTCCTTAATAATTTCTTTCCTTGATAATTTTTTGAAATATGATGTCTAGGATCTTTTTTTGATCAGGAATTTCAAGTAGTACAATAATTCTTAAATTATCTCTCCTCAATCTATTTTCCAAATTAGTTATTTTTCTAATAGTTCACATTTGCTTCTATTTCTTTTCATTCTTTTGACTTTCTTTTATTGTCTCTTGATGACTAATGGAGTCATTAGTTTCCACTTGCCCAATTCTAATTTTTAAGGAATCATTTTCTTCAGGAAGATTTTATGTTTCCTTTTCCATTGGGCCAATTTTGCTTTTAAAGGCATTCTTCTTTTCAGTGGATTTTTATGTCTCTTTTGCCATTTGGCCAATTTTGTATTTTAAAGTATTATTTGCTTCAGTATTTTTTTCTACCTCTTTTACCAAGCTGTTCATTCTCTTTTCATAATTTTCTTATATCACTCTCATTTCTGTTCCAAAATTTTCCTTTACCACTTATCCTTTTCTTTAACTTTTCCAGGAATTCTAGTTGGGTTTGGGTCCAACTATCATTTTTGAGGTGTTTTTTGATAGCTGTTTTCATTCTGTTTTCTTCCTATGAGCATATGTCTTAGTCTTCCCTGCTACCATAGGACCTTCTTATGGTCAATTTCTTTGTTGTTGTTGTTGGCTAATTTTTCCAGACTATTAAACAATATGTAAAAGATGGCTTCAGTTCACCTTGGGGTGGGGAGGCACTGTCCCAATTTTCAGGCTTTTTTGTGCTGCTACTTTCAGAGCTAGTTGTCCTGGGGGTTTGCAAATTTTTAGTGCTTTCAAGGTGCTGTTATCCTGGGAGAGGTGTGGTCACTGATCTTCTGGTTTGTACTCTGGCCCAGGAAGGCCCCCTAGTCCCCTGTAGCTGCTGGCACTAACACACCTCTTGGTCCTGGTACAGTGACTAGGTCCCCTGCAGTGGTAGCTATTGCCACTGCTACATGTGTTGGGGGTCCACACAAGCCTCTATGAGGTGTCACAGACTTCTCTTATGACCTCTTAAGTTTTCTTAGGCCAGAAAGACGTCTCACTCTGACCTCTTTTTGGCTCTGCCGTTCCAAAATTTGATTTGAGGCATTGTTTTAAAGTTGTTTGGAAGGGAATATTGGTAGAGTTCAGCTAAGTGGCTGCCCCTAATCTGCCATCTTGGTTCCACTTCTACAGTAAGACTTTTGGGACATCCTATATACATATATATATAATATTAAGAATAAATACAAAATAAAAAAATAAGGGGGAAGGAAGGGCATTAGCAATGGAGGAGGGGAATTGGGAAAGGCTTTAATGTAAAAGGTGTTGCTTCAGCCTAGTTTTGAAGTATTGTCAATCAATTAAGCATCTGTTGTATCTAGGTGCTACTTTAGGCTCTAGGGGTACAAAGATGAACGTGAGACAATTCTTACTCTCAAGGAGTTTACATTCCTAATGGGAGAGGGAAATCACTCCAGGCTGAGAGTTATGGTCATTGGGATGGGGAATAGATAGAGCCAAAAGGCAAAGAATGGTGATGCATTTTTCAAGAACAATGGTCATCTTGGTTTGTTTACTGTTCTCAGTGGAAGGGGTGGAAAGTCTGGGTGGGACAGGGAGAGGTATATGTGTGTAGCAGCAGGTCAGAGGGCAAGATGCACTAACTGGGTAGACACTAACTGGTGTCCATATAGATAGCTGGGTGGGAAATGGAAAGGTAAGAAACAGATATAAAACGTTACTATACGAGTGGAGAGAAGGGGATGGATGAGAAATGTTAGGGAAGACAGAATTGACAAGACAATGTCAACTGATTAGATAGAAGGGATGAGGGAGAGTTTTGGAAAGTATGTGTATAATATCTCTGCCTCTACAGGAAGGGTGCTGCTAAGGGATTAGCTTGGGAACAGAAGGCTGGGAAAGTGAAGTTATTGCCCTGGATGGCAGAGAGGGTGAAGGAGAGTGGACGTCCCCTCACTCAGTTCAGCTCACCTCTGGGAGCCCTTAGAGCTAGCTCACAGTCAGTGGTGGGCTGCCAAGTGATACTGACAGTCACATAAAACAGGGCTCCTTTAACTTTCCCATCCCTTGATAGATTCCATTATTGTTTCATGGTGTCATGGGATGCCCCTACAGGTTCTCAGCTTGGGTGCCAGGGTGACTCAGGGTAGCCCTTCATATACATAGCAATCACAGGAGAAGAAACCTGAATTACCAGAGGGATTATGGGCAGGGTGTGACCACAGACCAGGAGGACTCCAGGCCCCTTGGGGCCTAAACCACAGAAACAGAAGCAGTTGGGTGGGGCAATTTCCCTGGAATAAGCTGCCTGGGCCAGTCTCCAGGTTACTAACTTGGAGCCTGGGTGGGGCCTTGGAAAGTGAGCTTGATTTGACGTCCAGTAGGGGTCTGGGTTCCAGGTCCATGTCCTACCTGTGGGAAGAGTCACTTAGCTCAAAACTTTAAAAAAATGAATGTTTAAAATTGTTTTACATGTAATTGGTGAAAATATTTTTTTAAAAAAGACTTGAGTAAGACTAGAGAAAAGAAAGGAAAATGTTCTGCCTCTTGGGTCCAGTCCCTGACCCGATTCCCCCTCTGGTCAGTTTCATCCCTTAGCTCCTGCCTTCCCTGGACAGTCCTGGAAGTCTGAGGTCTCATTTTGTAGGTTTTGTGCTGACCTTTGGGGAGGGCAGAGATTCTTTCACTTTTCTAGTCTCTGTTTACTCCTCCGTAAAATGGGAGGGAATTGGGCTAATGTGCATTTCAACTCTCAGTCTCAAGCTGCTGTGAATAGAGTGCTAGATTTGGGTTCAAATTCTGCCTCGGATACTTAGGCTTATGACCCTGAGCAAGTCACTCAACTTCTTTTGACTTTAATTTTTTTATCTGTCAAATGGGGGTGATAATAGCTCCTAGATCCTGGGGTGGTTGTAGGATCCAAATGAGGTGATATCTGTACAAGGCTTTGCATAATATGTAAATGATAATTATGAGTATGATCCCATGATATTTTTGCCTTTCTAGCCTCAGTTTCCTCATTTGTAAAATGCAGAATCTATTTTATGTTTCAAGTATCCTGAGAACCTCTACTTCCAGTTTCCCTCATGTGCACAGGGGTGGCCGCCTGCCCAGCTCTCCAGGAGCCCAGCAGGACAGAATGGGGTCTGGGGGATGGGAGCCGGGGAGGCAGATGCTGAGTCCATGAATGAAGTCTACCTACAGTGGCCTTAGAGAAAGGAGAGGTCCTGTGTCTTGGTGGGCGGCACCCCATCAAGGCTTCCAGAGAATCTGGTCTTCTGCCTAGGAGGGATCCCTGGGAGAGATGAAGGGAAAGAGGAAACTGCATCTGGTACAGAGGATACAGCTGCATCCTCCATCCTGGGCTCTTCATTCCAACTTTTCTCTGTTGGCGTTTCGGCTGTCTCTCCTCCCTCTTCCCCGTAATCTGAGCCCAGTCTGGGAACTGGCCCCCACCTCTGGCTGCTTCCTCTCAACACCTGCCTCCTGTTCTCAGCATTCCCGTGGGATTGACCCTGACTCAGGAGGTCTGGGACGAGGAGGACTGACTGGAAGCCTCTAAGCTGCCCTTCTCTCTCCTCATTTACAGTGGATATCTAGATCTCTGAATGAATTTTGGAATCAAAAGGACTTGCCATGTCAATGACATGGAATCTGAACCCAGGTCTCACACAGAGAGGAGGGAAGGTCTAGTGAAAATGATGACTGAATTTGGAGTCTAAAGACCTGGTCCTGAATCACCCCCTGTGTGACCTTGGATAAGTCATTGGGACTCCATTGCATAGCTTCCCAGGTCTGAAATGGTGAAGGATCTTAGAGGTCATCTAGTCTAAGACTCTCATTTTACTGAGGCTAGAGAGAAAAAAAGAATTATAGGGTCATACGTTTATAACTGAAGAGACTTTAGATACCTTCATTTTACATAAGAGGAAACTGAGGCAAGAGGTAAAAAATTTCCAAGCTAAGAGGAACTTGAGAAGCCATATATATAATCCAAGCTCCTCATTTTACAGCTGAGGAAACCGAGGTCCAGGGAAGTTGTCACTTGCCCAAGGTCGCATCTGTAGCAAATGTTAGAGGCTAGATTTGAATCAGGGACCCTCACACTCCAGAGACAGTACCGGTTCCACTATACTATTACATTTTCTCATCTGTAAAATGAGGGTATTGGACAGGATGTCTCCTGAAGTCTCTCCCAGCTCTCGGGGATCCTATGATGAACTTCTGTTCTTTTGTGGGCATTTTTGAGAGACAGCCTGGAGCAGTGGGGTAGGAGGCTGGATTTGATCTCAGGGAAGTCCTGGGTTCTCAGTCTTGCTCCAGATACCTTTGAACTGTATGACCCTGGGTAAATCATGCCACTTTTTTTGACTCAGTTTCTTCATCTGTAAAATAGGGTTAATAAACGCACCCATTACAGGGTTGTCTTGAGGCTCAGGTGAGATTACATCTGTCAATGACTTGAACATCTTGATCAATTTGGGTTGTAATCACTGTCTGTTCCCTGTGTGGTCTTACCCAGTAACAGTAATTGCCATTTCTATGGGGTCTTCTGGTTGGCAAAGTGTTGCATCTAAATATCAAAAAGTTTTCAGTTGTCTGTAGGCATTCACAATACCTGGCACGTAGGTGTGTTCAATGGAATTATTAATTTGGTCGTCACTTCATGGTGAGGAAACTGAGGCTTGGGAGAGGCGGTGGATCAAGATTCAAGCCCAGGTCCTCCTGCCTCTAAGGACAATTCTTCATCCCCTCTGTTCCTTCCGTTGGAGAGGATGGTTTTCCAAGGCTCCTTCTCGCTCAAAATCTTATGAACCCCATAAAAAACCCAAGCTGTGTCTAGGGTGTGAGCTCATACTCAGAGCCTAAGTGCAGGGTGGGAGGCCTGCCCACAGGCCTGGAGGCTTTTAAAACCCAGGCCAGGAGTTCTTCTGAACCTTCATCCTTTAATTGAAAAGTATTTTTAAACACCCCTTGTGGATGGAGGGTGGAAGCGAAAGATCAAAGATTGTAGGCTCAGGAATTTGGTGGTGAGGGGTGTATGTGTGAGGGGGGAAGCAGCCCTGAGCTAATTAAGAGGTTTGTTATGCTCCTGCTGGCTTGAGATGCTCCTCACCTGGGGAGGACTGGCAAATGAGCAGCCCTGCCCCACCCTCTCCCATTGCTTATCCCAGACTAGTAATTACCTGAGCAGCAGACCTCTACCCTCCTCAAGTGTCCCTGTGAAGCCTATAAAATGAAGCGTCAGGCATCCAGGACTGTCCAGGGAAGGAAGGAGTTGAAGGATAAAACTAACCAGAGTGGGAATCAGGAGTCAGGGACTGCACCCAAGAGGCAGGGAACATTTTCCTTTCTTTCCTCCAGTCATTTTTAAAAAATATTTCTCCCAATTACATGTAAAAATAATTTTTAACATTCATTTTTTTTAAAATTTTGATTCCAAATTATCTCCTTCCCTTCCTCCCCTTTCCACTCCCTGAGACAGTAAGGAATTTTATGTAGGTTATACATGTGCAATCATGCAAAAGATATTTCCATAAACTCAAGTCTAATGGTATAAGAATTTGTGAGATATCATTTCTTTTCCTTTGGAGGCAATTGACTTGCCCAGGGTCACACAGCAAGGAAGTATCTAAGGCTGGATTTGAACTCGAGTCTTCTCTCTCCAGGGTTGGTGCTCTATCCAGGGTGCCACACCAACGTTCTTTCTTGTAATATAATTTGAATTAAATTTGGTCCTGGAGAATATTTGAGAAAATGCACCAAAATGAATGTTAATTTTTTTTGCATGTAATTGGGAAATATTTAACAAAATAAAAACTATATATAAAAAAAAGAAAGAAAATGCACCTCCCACCTTTTTGGCAGAGATAGAGGACTAGAACTGAATGTAGAATGTTGTGTATACAGTTGGAGTCAGTCCATTCATCAGTTGATTTTGCTGAATTGATAGTTTTTTTAATTATCTGTTATGGGGGGAGTGTTAACGTGTAGGCAAGGCAGGTAAGAGATATTGGGAAATGAATGTGATGTAAAAATGAAAAGTATCCATTAAAAGTAAATTCTTTCAAATACCATCTAGCTGTAACTTTTATTTTTTGGCAAGACTTTCAGGGTTAAGTGGCTTGCCCAGGGTCACACAGCTTGTAAGTGCAAAGTGTCTGAGGCTGGATTTGAGCTTGGATCCCTCTTGATTCCAGGGCTGGTGCTCTATCCACCTCACCACCTACCCACCCCTCTAGCTGACATTTCTAACCTAGTTTCCTGTTATTTCCTCCTTCATGTGCTTTGTGTTACATCCTGGGCTACCAGCTATTTCTAATACCTGTCAAAACTTTCTCCCTTCGAAGCTTAGCTTAGGCACCTTCTCCTTGGTGAAGCCTTCCAGGATCTCACCCCAGGTTTAGAACGATCATTTCTCCATCCTTACTGGCCCAGAACAGTGCTGGCTTCTCTCGTTTGTCCCCATCATACATCATATGGCATCTTACTCATCTGGACCAATGTTTTCTCCCCTGAGTAGAGTTGGTGGGTTGGTTGTTGTCCTTGTTCTTGAAGGGGACCAAAATGACATCACCATGATAAAGTCAAGTTTCAATGTGTCCAACTGTGGCTGATTAGACCAATATGACAGAATGCTCTACCATAGGTAGGGCACAGATAGTCAGTGTGAATATTTGGAGTGTTTACTCCAAATTTGCATATCCTACTTTTCCTTTGTGCTACCTCAATTCTGCTTTGCTTATAGAACACAGCACCCTTTCTGATGTGGGCATGCCATGCTGAGCGGTCCTGTGCCAGTGTCTCTCATGTCCCACAGTTGAATCCAAAGTTCTTGAGAGAGACCTTGAGGGTGTCCTTGTATCACTTCTTCTGACCATGTGATCACCTGCCTCATGTGAGTTCTCCATGAAATAGTCTTTTTGGCAAGCGGATATTTTGCACTAGAACAACATGGCCAGCCCATCAGAGTTGCATTCTCTGAAGCATAGTTTGAATGCTTGGCAGTTTAGCTTGAGCAAGGATTTCAGTGTCAGGTACCTTATCCTGCCAGGTGATCCTCAGAATCTTCCTAAGACAGTTCAAATGGAATCCATTCAGTTTCCTGGCATGGCTCTGGTAGACTGTTCATGTTTCACAGGCATACAACAATGAGGTCAGCACAATGACTGTAGATCTTCAATTTGGTAGTCAGTCTAATACCTCTTCTCTCCCAAACTTTTCTTCAGAGCCTCCCAAATGGTGAGCTAGCTCTGGCAATCCATGCATCAACCTCAAGGTCAATATGTACATCCTTGCGAAGTACACTACCAAGGTAAGTGAACTTATCTACATCATTCAAAACGTCTCCATTTGTTGTAATTGATGATTCCACATATGGATGGTATGGTGGTGACTGATGGAGCACCTGTGTTTTTTTGGTGTTAATTATTAGGCCAAAATTAGCACAGGCAGCAGAGAATTGATCTATACTTTGTTGCATCTCAGCTTCAGAGGTTGCATTGAGTACACAGTCACCTGCAAACAGAAAATCATGCACCAACACTGCCTCCACTTTGGTCTTGGCTTGTAGACTTTTCAAATTGAAGAACTTACCATCAGTACAGTAGTTGACCTTGATGCCGTGTTTATCCTCACTGAAAGCATTTGTCAACATGGCTGAAAACATCATGCTACAAAGCATAGGAGCAAGCACACAGCCCTGTTTTACTCCATTGGTGGGGAAGGCACAAGAGCATTGGCCACTATCCAGAACCTGGGCAAACATGCCATCATGAAATTGATGTACAATATTGATGAACTTCTCCAGGCAACCAAATTTTGACATAATTTTCCATAAGCCCTCATGACTAACAGTGTCAAAGGCCTTAGTCAGATCTACAGATGTTGTGTAAAGACCTCTGTTCTGCTCCTGGCATTTCTCCTGGAGTTGTTGGGCAGCAAACACCATATCAACTGTTCCTCGGCCCTTTCTGAAGCCACACTGACTCTCAGGTATATGACCATCTTCCAAGTGAAGGATCAGCCTATTGAGGAGGACTCTAGCAAGAACTTTGCCAGCAATGACTGAGAGAGATTCCCCTGTGCTTGTCCCAGGACAACCTATTCCCTTTACCCTTATAAAGATGGATAATGGAGACATCCTTGAACTCCTGGGGGACAATCTCCTCTTGCCATATAACCTGGAAAGTTTCAGTCAGCTTTTGTATGAGCAATAATCCTCCTACTTTGCAAATCTCAGCTGGAATAGAATCAGCACCAGGTGCTTTGCCACATGAAAGGAGCCTAATGGCCTTCAAAACCTCTTCTTCAATTGGAAGTTCATCTAAGGAGGCATTGACTTCAACCTGGGGGAAGTGGTCAATGGCCTCAGCATTGATTGATGATGGTCTGTTGAGAACACTATGGAAGTGTTCAGTCCATCTCTCTAGGATCATGTCCTTATCACTGATCAATGTGGCTCCATCAGCACTGAGTAGTTGTGGTGCACAATAGGTTTTTGGTCCATAAATAGCTTTCAGGGAATCATAAAAGTGCTTTGGATTGTTACTATCAGCATAAAACCAAATTTCTTATTCAGTTTTAATAATAAAACTGCCTTCTCATTGAGCCAGGAATCTTGCATCTCTCTAAGCTTTGCTTGTACTTTGCTTTTGATGGAATTAAATGTTATCTTCTTAGAGGTGGATGAACTATCCTGCTGACAAATCCTGTGGAGTTCTCGTTTTTCATTTAGCAGCTTCTGAATTTCCCCATCATTTTCATCAAACCAGTCTTGGTGTTTGTGAATGTTCTGACCCAGATGAGCAAATGCGGTGCTGTACACCAAATCTCTGAAAGCTGCCCACTCCTTTTCTGCTCCACTGCTCCAACTGTGCGTTGGCTCAACTTTCCCTCCAAGTTAGCAACAAACTGTTCACTCTCAGAGAAGAGCTCTAATTTGTTGACATTAATTCTTCGGGTAGTCATTTTACCTTGTGGGTGGCACTTTTGATGAATGCAAATATTTAGCTTGGAAAGGATAAGTCTATGATCAGTGCAGCACTCTGCACCACACATTGCCTTTGTCACTCTCACATCTTGTCTGTCTCTTCTCCTTACAATCACATAATCTATTAGATACCAGTGTTTGCTGCCAGGGTGCATCCATGAAGTTTTATTGCATTTAGGTAAACGGAAGACAGTGTTGGTGATGAGAAGGTCATATGATGCACAAGTCTTCAGCAGTAAATGACCATTATTGTTGCTGTTTCAAACTCCATTCCTCCCTAGAATCCCTGGGAGTCTGAGCCTACTCTAGCATTAAAGTCACCCAGAATTATAAGTTTGTCCTCTTTTGACACATTGATGATAAGGGTCTCTAGGTCTTCGTTAAATTTTTCTTTGATTTCATCAGGGTTTGTCATGGTGGGAGTATAGGCACGGATGATGGTGGCATGGTGTTTTCCTGCTAGTGGCAATCATATTGTCATGAACCTGTCATTTACTCCTTTTGGCAGGCATACCAGTTTACTGATTAGATTGGTTTTGATTACAAAACCCACGCCAGCTTCACGGCACACCCCTTCACTGCACCCACTCAGAAAAAGGTGTATCCACCTCCAACCTCAGTAAGTTGGCCTTCATTTGCCAACCTTGTTTCACTCAGGGCTGCTATTTGGATGCAATACCTGTTGAGTTCCCTTGCAACAACAGCAGTTCTTCTTTCAGGTCTACTGGATTTTATGTTATCTATTAGTATGCACACATTCCATGTGCTGATGGTGAGTGGAATCATCTTTGCAGATGTTTTCATACATTTTTTTGGGTTTCACCTGCATAGTGGGATTCCCTGCCTGACGTGGTAATCAGGCCAGGGTTGGGTAAGCAGGCAATGTTTAGGGCGCCTTTTCTAGTCCCTTCCCTCACAGGAAGGTGAGTAGTGCGATCCTTAAAAGGCTGCTCAGGCACCCAGGGGTCTGCTGAGTCCCACTGCTACTTCCAGTGAGAAACAACCCTATGGCCTGGGTCGCCTGTGTGCAGGGTTGTGACTACAGCTCCCAGTGTATGCTGCTACTTCATCACTTGCCTATTGCCACAGGACTTTGAGACATAATAGTGAAATGGTATGGGTGATGTCTTTTGATTCACGCATAAATTGGATTTAAGTGAGACAGAGTTGCACAAAGTCATCAGCCTCACTCTCTCCTCCAGAGTCATCGTAGTCCAGTGGCAGGACAGAGTCAAGACAGCTGGCGATGGCTCAAGATGCAGTGGATGACCCTGGCATCTTCAGTGTCTAACCAAGCTCTAAGCACTCCACATCCCCCGCTTCATCTGCCTTCATGGCCATTGGAGCAAATTGTTCTCATCCACCCATTCTACCAGATGAAGTCTTCACATGCTTGGAGTAGACACTCCCCTAATTCACCAATGGGTTTGAGAACCCTTGGTTACCCTCAACCTGGTTTGGCCCGTCTGCCGAAATGGTTTACCAAGGTGTGGCCATTGCACATTCTGCAGCTTCTTGGAGTCACAGGTAAGAGTTAGGTGGAACAGGTGGACACCAAAGGTGGAAGAGCCTTGAAAAGAACTTGGCAGCCATCACACCAAAGGTACTAGTACTGGTCCTCCATGAACACACCCTACATCCCCCTGAGTAGAGTATGAACATCTGGAAGGCAAGGTCTGTGTTTTCACCTCTATATCCTCCATATCTAGAAAACCTCTTAACTATTAATCAGTCCATTTATGAAGCACTTTCTGTGTGTCACACACTAGATATGCCAAGAAAAAAAGCTAAGTAGCCCTTGCCTCCTGCAGTTTACACATAATCATTAATTAATTCAATTATTTACTAAGTGCCTACCTCATGCCAGCTTCCAGGTGTGTGCAGATACAGGGACAGAAGGGAGGCAGTCTCTGCCCTTTAGGAGATTATACTCTTCTGCAACATATACACAGGTAAATAAATGGAAAATGTATAGGAAGTAATTTGGGGGCAGGATACTAACATCCGAGGGGCCTCAGGGAAGGTTTCTTAAAGGAATAACTTTTGAGCTGACCCTGGGTTTCCAAGACTTGGCAGAAATGAGAAATGAGAGCATTCCATCCTGGGGGAGGGCCTACACAGAGACAGAAGAGGGAATATCATATATGGTGCCTTCAACACAAATGGAAGGTTTGGAGAAGGAATGTCTTTGCAGGAGCATTGAGGGGGAAACATAATGAGTTTTGTCTGGAATGTGTCAATATTGAGATGTCATTGGGACATCCAGGTGGAGATATCTAGCTGGGAGTTGGTAAAAATGGGGCTGGAGTTTAAGGGGGGTATACCATAGGTGCCTAACAAATGTTTTTTGAGTTGAGGTTAACTGTTGTTTGGGATCTCTTTACTGGACTGTTACGAGGGACGGCATGGAGTATATGGCTATAAGCCATCCACATCAGGAGTTTCCTTTGTGAAATTGTTACATATCAGGAAACAGGATTTGACTGCAATAGGACCAAAGTCATGTGATGATGATTTCACAATGAAACATAAAACTTTAAATTCGTTCATTCAACAAGCATTAATTATCTACTATGTAGGTGGTGTGGTGAATAGAGCCCTAGGCCTGGAGTTGAAAAGATTCATCTTCCTAAGTTCAAATCCAGCCTCAGACACTTACTAGCTGGATCACCTTGGGCGAGTCACTTCACCCTGTTTGCCTCAATTTCCTCATCTGAAGATACAAAGGCAGGGACAGTACAGTCCCTACCCTCAAGGAGTTTATATGAAATGTATCAGTGGACCTGACAACCTAAAAATGCAGTCAGTGCTTTTTCTTTCTTTCTTTCTTTCTTTCTTCCTTCCTTCCTTCCTTCCTTTCTTTCTTTCTCTTTCTTTCTCTCCCTCTCTCCCTTCCTTTCTTCTTCTTCTTCTTCTTCTTCTTCTTCTTCTTCTTCTTCTTCTTCTTCTTCTTCTTCTTCTTCTTCTTCTTCTTCTTCTTCTTCTTTCTCCTCCTCCTCCTCCTCCTCCTCCTCTTTTGATATAGGAAACTCAGTAAGGAAACTCTGTCTACTAATGCTGGTTCACACCTTCTCTGAAACTTAGAATGTTGGAAAGTGACCTAGAACACTGAGATTCTGCTCCTTTTCTAACTGGGTGGGCAGAGGGGTACAGAGGAAAGAGTCCTGACTCTAGAACCAGAGGATGTGGCTTCTAATTCCACCTTCCACAAAATCTGTGGAATCTTGAGTAAGTCCTAACTTTGCTGAGTCTCAGTTTCCTCACTTGTAAACATGAGGGGGCTGGGCCCCCTTCAGGGGCCAACCTCGTCCCTGGCTTGCCTCTGCCTCCTCTCTGCATCTGCACCCCACCCCAGAACACCCCTTCTCTCTCAGGCCTCCGGAATCCTCAGCCCTGGTCAGATTTCATCCAGACTGGGTCAGCATCTTGTGGCTTTCTCACTTTCCAGTGGTCAGATTTCCCAGGCTCTCCAGGATGACATTCTCAGGTCCTTGGAGCTTTCCCCATATTTTCCAAAGCATCCTTTCCCAAGCTTGAATTGCCGGTGCTGTTCCCTTTCCTTCCCACCCTGGGGGAGCAGGTGCGGAGCAGGGAAAGACAGCTCAGCAGCAATGCTGTGGGGGACCAGAGAATCTGGCCCCAACTTCACTCTTCTCTCAACTGTTCCTAGACAAGCCCCAGATGCATCCGTTTCTGCCAACAAAGTACTCACAGTCTCCCACTCCCAGTTCACTGGCCTGTCTTTTCCTTCTCCTCCCCACATCCACATACTCCATTTTGCAGGCAAAAATTCTACTTTGTACCAGTCTGAAATGGCTGTTGTGGGGGAGAGGTGGGGAAGACAGAAAGGAGAGTAGGAGGGAAGGGGAAGCCCTGAGTGACCAAACTCTCTGGGGCTGAAAACTTCTCCCAGCTCTGGCCCAGCCAGAAGCACAAATCAGTCCTAAGGTACCTTAAAGGTCATCCAATCCACTATTGAATTCTTAAATAATTAATTGAATAATTTAATATTCATTTAATGAATAATTAAAGTATTTATTTAGGTATTTACTGTATCAAAGTACTAGCAGTACAAATAGAAAGAAAGTCTGCTCTCAAGGAGCATAGATTCTAATGAGAATGTACACATGGTGGCAAACTAGATGGGAAAATCCCATAGTCCTTTGGGTACAGTCACAAAACAGTCCAGAAGGCCTCTTTGGTGACATTTCCACTGAAGATGTAGAAGAGAACTTTCTTGCCACTGAGGTTATCAGTTTCTAATGTTGAACCAAGTACCAGAGACCTCGGAAGCAACAATGTTCTACTCTGGGTCTTCAGTAGCTGGGCTGGAGTGCCTGTAGGAGTGGTTTCTAGGGTTCACCTTCTCAGGGCAATGGCTGAGGGCTCTGGGGTGGAGGCATTTACTATTCCCAAGGCTCGTGACCTCAGGGTCTGGCGTTGTCTTGGCCAGGGTTAGATATTCACCCTCCACAGCGAGACTTCATCCAATCTAAATGGGGAGGTGAGAGTTGTCTTCAAGTATTTGAAAAGTACTGTAAAATGGAGATAGTGCTAACAGCACTTTCTCTCAGAGTTGTTGTGAGGATGAAATGAGATAAAAATTGCAAAGTGCTTAGCACAGTTTCTGACACATAGAAAACCCTATAGAAAGGTTTTGGTTGTTCAGTCATTTCAGTTGTATATGACTCTTCATGACTCCGTTTGGGGTTTTCTTGGCAAAGATACTGTAGCAGTTTGCCATTTTCTTCTCCAACTCATTTTGCAGATAAGGAAACTGAGGCAAACAGGGTGAAGTGACTTGCTTAGGGTCACATAGCTAGTAAATGTCTGAGTCTGGATTTGAACTCAGGTCTTCCTGACTCCAGGTCCAGCAGTGGATAGAGTGACAGAATTTCATGAAAGGGCTGCACTTGAGCACCTAGAGGGTCACATATGACCTTGAAGCACCCCTGGAAGACTGTCTCAAACCCAGAATACCAAAAGCACTCACACTAGAGTCCACAGACCCCTGAAGTGGTAAGGTTCCCACCCCCTCCCCCTCAGCCCTGTGACTTAGAGGAAAGCTGGCATGTGTCCCTTCCTCTGAGGGTTGCCTGGTCTCTGAGGCCCCTTGTACTTGTGTCTGTACCTACCACGCACTACTGGGGTTTGAAGGATACCTCTGCCCTCTCTCCTTTTGTCTCCTGTCCTCCAGGGTGGCCAGGTCTGGTTGGACAAACTACCCTGGGCTGCTCCTCTAGAGACCTCCAAAAGGGAGATGTGGAAGGATGGGGACAATTCTCAGGTCCTTGCAGGGAGGAAGAGGGACGAACCTGAGTAGCCTGAGTTTTAACCATTTGGAGTAGAGGAGACTGGGGATAATGGTGGTGATAGATTTATGTGAAACTTGGAGTCCCCTCATGGCTGGACTCACTCATTTAGCCCATATAAAGCCCGAAAGAATTACAAGCTGAAATCTAGATCTCATCGTTCATCCAGGCTAACGCCCCCATTTTATGGACGAGGAAACTGAGGGGCAGAGAGTTGTTCCAGGGCATGCAGGGAGCCAGCAGAACTAGAATTCAGGTCTAGATTCTGGGACTTTATCCCAGTGCCCCTTCCTCAGTACCCTGCTTCCTCTTGTATGCTTTGGCTGGTGGTTGGTGAACAGTATTGACCTCTGGACTCCAAATGGACTCCATGCAAGACTAGCGAGGAATCCTGTTGTCCCAAGAAATCCAGAAAGGGTCACAAGAGCCTAGGGAAGAGACAGAGATGATGGTCTAGATATTAAAGAAAAAAAGTTTTCGAAAGGCCAGAGGAATATGACTCAGAGATGAGAAAGCTGTAACATTGATGGAAGGAACGTAGGCCTGTGGAAGGTAGCATCCTCCCAAGGAGGACTCCCTGGGCAAGTCAGAGGAGCCAGAGTTCTTACCTAAGGGAAAATGCGGATTTCTGGGGTAGGTGAAATTTCCCTAGGGCAGAGATTTGGAAAGAAGGAAATGAGATGGATCTGTAGCTAGAAACAGTCTTGCTTAGGCACAGGGAGGGACCTTTCTGGCTAGGAATAGTCCTGGACTTTTCTGTGTTGGATGAAGAAGAAACCACAAACAGCCATCATGTGGCATTATGAGACTTAGTTCCCATGGACTTGCTGAAACCTCATGATGGAGCAGATGAATTAGACCGTCTTGGACAGCTTTGTTGTTGCTTCAGGCTCTCCCTCTTCCATCCCTCCGAGCCAGGAAGTTCCCCATCACACCATAGGAATTCCCCTAATTACGACAGTCTTGTGTTAATCCCTAAACACTTTTAGATCCATTAGTGGTATCTCCCCAGCCAATCAAATGAGTATTTTTTAAGCACCAACTACGTGCCAGGCACTGTTCTAGGTGCTGAGCAAAATCCCCAATCAGATTGGGAGTCCCTTGAGGGCAGGAGCTATGTCTCAAACTTCCCTTCTATGTCCCACAGTATCTAGCAAAGGATTAGGTACTGGGAAGGCCACTATGTGGTCTTCTAGGTCCTCAGGTGCAGCCTTCTGAGTGAGTCCAAGTTTTACAGAAAAAAAATGCTTTTCTTAAGGGCATATATTCTGTAAAGTTTGGATTCAGTCAAGGGGTGACACTTGAGGACCTAGAGGGCCACCCGTGGCCTTGACGTCATAGGTTCCCCATCCCTGATAAGGTGTGATAGTGCTGAGACTATTTCCTTTACATCTTTTACCCCTCTCTGGTTTCTTTGAAGTTCCTGAACTTTTACTCTTCCGAATGAACTGTTATTATTTTTTCTAACTCAGTAAAATAGTTTTTTTTTTTTTAGTAATGAACCCTTTCTTCTTTTGACTTTGTTTAGATAATACTCTCACCTGACTGTACATGTGGATTTACAGCATCTAATTCTTCCCCCAAATAACCAATTCTCTCCTAGTGTCAGAAATTATTTTCTCCTCTTTGAGGAATTTTTTTTAAACTTCCCATCTCTCAATATAAATCAATACCCTCCTTTCTTCTTTATACTTTTTTCTTCTGCCCCCATATTTTTATTTCCATTTTCTACCATGTAGGAAAAAAGATTCCACATTTTTCTTGTTTTCTGTATTCTTTATTTCCCGGAAATATTTTTTCTGGGTGTTTTGGTTGTTCTGATAGTGGTTTTAAGGGACATATCCTTTTCTCCGAGAAGAATGGAAAGATGCTCCTGGAGCACAGGTTCCCCCAAGCACCCTCTCAATCCTTGGGTTTGCTTTTAGCACTCAGTCAGATGCCCCTTCCCAGGTTCTTAGGGATCCTCACTGAGCAGTCAGCAAAGACACCAAGTAGACTGAATGAGCTGGTAATGTCGATGGCAGAAAGAACATTCCTTGGTCCTGTTTTGTAAGTTAGGCTCTTAAGTTCTGAGTACTACAAAGGGCCCAGAGGTGTTTATAATGGGAGTCAGGTTGCTTAGTAAACTCTTGACCAGTCTGAATTTGCCCCATTTCCTCTGGCTTTCCTCCCAAAGGCCCTAACATTGGAGATGGGGAAGGAAAAGCCTAGGAGAGCTGCAGAGTTATTGAAGAATGGCCTAACTCTGAGGCTTCCAAATTTAAAAGGCAGAGGGCCTTAGAAGAGAGAAACATCATATAGGATGGCATTGTGACTAGCCTGGAGTCAAGACGACCTGAGTTCAAGTCTGGCCTTAGACATTCAGGTGCTATGGACAAATCACTGAATCTCTGACAGTCTCAGTTTCCTCATCTATAAAATGAAGAATAATACTATCACCTCCCTCCCAGGATTGTTGTGAGGGGTCAAATGAGATATTTGTAAAGCACTCTGCAAAATCTTAAAACACCACATAAATGCTAATGATTATTAGTATAAGATGCACTGGAATAGAAATCTGGAAATCTGAACTCCAACCTTGGCTCTGCTTTGGCCGCATGAACTTGGGCAAGTAATGTAACTTTGTGCCTCAGTTTCCTCTTCTGTAAAATGTGGGAATTAGATTAGAATGCCCTCTCAGCTCTAAAGTACTATGATTCTCTAAGTAGGAAATTCATTTCACTCATGCAGGCTACCTCAGTTTCCTCCTCTGTAAAATGGGGGTAATGGTAGGTCAATGAGATCAAATGAGTTACTATTTGTAAAGCAAATAAGAGAATTATGTGCAATATTAACCTGCTTCTGCTAATCCATTAATATTTTTCAATGTATTGAACTCTTATTTTGCTTGTTTATTTCTATCTGTGTATATTTCCTAATGTCCACTTCCTCCTGAATATCTCTTCTACATATGAACCTTTGGGGTATTTCTGTTTCTTTGGAGGTAAGGTTTGGATGAATTTAGTTCCTCTTTGGTTTCTTACTCTGCCGTCGTCATAGGGTCATCGGACCACAAGTAGCTCTGGAAGGCAACTCGGAGGCCATGTATTCCAGTTTCCTTATTTTACACATGAGGAAATTGAAGCCCAGAGACATTAAATTTTCTGCTTCAAGTTCTCCTGGTAATCCTTCCTCAGTCTGAATTCAGCATCTGTGATGACACTCTTGCATATGTGGCCCCCTCCAAAGGGCATGTCTTCTGGGTTCTCTCCATTCAGAGTAGATATCAAATGAGATCACACACTTAAAATGCTTTGTAGGTATAAGAGTGCTCTATAAATGCTAGCTATTGTTATCATAGAGGGAAGTCAAATTTCTTTTGGTGAATTGTCTGAGGTTTCAGGATGGTGGTGAGCTCTGGGTCCGACTGACTAACTGTGACAAGAGCAGCAAGGCTCCCAACCGTGGGACAGGCTACTTTTTCCCTTAAAGGCTGGAGATCTGTCCAGGGCACAAGACTCGGACCAACGATTCAGTTTCCTGGTCACTCAGGACAAAAGAGTGCCACAAAGACCTGATGAATGTTCCACTGCTATACAAGTCAGCAAGCCCTACTGACCAGAATCATTTCTGTATGGAGATTGGATGGGGGCGTGGGTCAGAAGGGGTGTTGCGTCCACTTGTCTGCTAAAAAATAAAAAAATAAACCATTAGTATTTATATAGTACGTATTATGTGCCAAGTACTTTTTACAAATATTATCTCATTTGATCCTTATAACATTATGAGGTAGGTGTATTATTCCCATTTTACAGATGAGGAAACTGAGGCAAGGGGAGTTAAGTGATTTGCCCAAGGTCACACAGCTAGTAAGTATTTTAGGCTGGATTTGAACTCACACTTCCTGATTCCATGTCTAGTGCTATATTCACCACACCCTTAGCTGTCCCCCACCCTCCTCTTGACCCCCTACCTACCCCTACCAGCAATTATTAGAAAAAGAACTCATTGAAGGCAGGAACTATTTTTGACTTTCTCTGTATCTCCAAAACTTAGCCCACCAACTGGCACATAGTAGGTATTTAATAAATGCTGATTGCCTTGACCAGCACATGCCATTCAATGCCTTTGTAAACCTCCTTTTGTTAACTGTCTGATGGACTGGCTACACATATTTCATTTTGTTCCCATCCCAAACATGTATTATTGGACCAGCCTAAGTCTGACCTGGTCTATAAGGGCTCACTTTGTGCACAAAGAATTCTCTTCCTTCTTGGGAGTAGCTATTGATTCTCAACAGAAATTAGCACTGTTATGTGGCAGCTAAACTAAGCCAGTGTAGTCCAGGGCTAGTAAGAAAAGCCTAACATCCAGGAATATGGAGGAGATGGTCATCCTGTCTTCTGCCCTAGAGTACAATGCTTGATAAGCTCAAGAGTATACAAAGAGGGCAAATTAGATGAAGCGTTTGAGTCCATGTCACAGGAGCATTGGTTAAAGGAATGAGGTGTGTTTATACCTGGAGAAGAAGACTCAGACCTGTCTTCCAGTGTTTGAAGGGCCTTCTTCCCTGCTTGGAACCAGAAAAGTTGAGGTCAGGAAGGGCTTCTAAACAATTAAAAGTTGGCCCAGAGTGGAACAGACTGCCTAGAGAGGTAGTGAGTTCCCTGTTCTTGGAGGTCTCCAAGTGGAGGCTGTATGACCATTTATCAGGCAGGCTGTAATGGGGATTCATTTTTCAGAGTATGAATTGGATTTGGTGGGCAGCAAGGGCCCTTCCAACTCTCCAGTTCTAGGATTTTGGGATCAGACTGGCACTCCGGGAGTGAGGAAGTTCCCTCCTCCCTGCCCCCTTGCCTCCCTCTCTCCTTTCTCCTCTCTTTTTTCTTTCCTTTTCCCTCCAACTTTCTCTTTTCAAAGTTGTTGTTTTGAATGTCCCTGGAACCCTCGAGTGAGAGCTGCTCACACTGGGGTAACGTTTATGTAACATGTTCTTCACTGGGCTTGCCTCGTGCCAGGTCCAGCCCTTGGCTCTTGGCGGCCCTCCTGTTGACTATCAACACTGAGTTCTCACATTCTGAGAACTCAGGCTTCAGGAAGCTGGCTTCAGTTCCCCTGGAGCAGCCCAGTAGAACTTGCTCCCCCAGAGCCCTCTGGGGCAGCCTGAGAAGACAGCGGAGGAGGGATTCCATGCACGTGGTAAGGGAGTTCCTGGTGCCACTTTGGGTCTGGTGGTGTTTAGTTTTGTGCTCTTGAGAGCAGTGGGGTTGCAAGCACAGGCATACACACACACACACACACACACACACACACACACACACAAACTTGGAAGTGGGAGGGATTGGGTAGAAACAGGTGTGCTAATAGACATGATCTGGCTGTGTTGCCATGGGGGAAGCAAAGCCTCTCTGCTTCTGGTCTCCAGGGCTCCTGCCCCAGAAGAGCTGAGGTGCTGAGACATGCCTAGAATTTTAGTACAAGGAAATGCAACAGAGAAGAAACCTCCTCCTTTGGCTTTTCTCCCAGGGTGCTGGGGGTTGAGCTAGGAAGAAATCTGAGTGAATAAAAAAGCAGGATGGAGTACGAGAAAGAGTGTTGGAGAGACTTGGGTTCGAACCCTGACTTTGCCATTTATAGCCTGAAAAGATCATTTCTCTGGGCCTCAGTTTCTGCCTCTGTCAAATGGAGGAGCTGGATTGTATAGCCTCTTAGGTGTCTCCCAGTTCTAAATCTAAGATCCTAAGGTGTTGATAATTCACCTAGTTCCAGTCTGAGATCATAGAAAGACAGATGTAGACCTCCAGGAGTTCTTTATTTGGGGACCCATGAACTCGCTTTAAAAATTGTAATTGTATTTCAAGAGAAATTTTTTCCTTTGTAATCCAATGTGTTCTGTCTTATATTAAGAACATTATTCTGCAAAGGGTCCACAGGCTTTACTAGACTGCCAAAGGGGCCCCAGATACAAAAAAATCTAAGACCCCCCAAGCATTGGTGAATAGTAAATTTATCCAATTAGAGGGCAATACCAATCAAACTCCTGACTTGTTCATTGAGGGGCAGAGGCTGGCAGGTAAATGATCCCTTGAGGGTTATTTGCTTCACCTGAAGGTGCTTTGGGGGTAACTTTCAAGTTCTCTACAAATTCTCTCAGAGAGCTGGCCACCCCTACACACCTGGACCTGCTCCTTTAAAGGTGATAGAGCTACTCTTATCATTCTAGGGAGTGGTTCATGTGGCTATATCCAATTCTATTCTCATGGCTCAGGCCCCTGCACAATGGGAGACTGTATCTTCCTGCTACTGAGTCAGTGGAATTCAATCATATGAGAATGTTATAATGGAGTCTGCCACACAAGAATACCTTCATTGTGGTAGCTCCTTACAATCACGGGAGCAAAGAGGGAGAAAAAAAGGCCAATTATAGTAAATCAACTATCACAGCACCTCTCAAACTCAGGTAATCCCAAATTATTTGGTTTATAAGCCAACCTCCAAATGCAGGAGTTTGCAGACTTTTCTCAGGAGGTTCAAAACTCCCCCTGTTGTTGCACAATGGAGGGGACGGCATCAGCCTCTCAGCTCTGGTCCTCACTCTCTGGGAGATCAAGGGCATCGCCAGCTCCTGAAATGGATGTGCAGGGGAGGAGATGCTGGTCTGCGCAGGCACAGTTAGCCCATGTTTTAGTACCATCTGTGGCCGTGGGGAAAAGGGCACACCTGCTCTGTCTAATTTGCATGGCAGCTGCACCATAGATCACTTCCACCCCAGTGCAGCCACATTCTGTCACTTCCCTCACGTTAGGTACACTGACTCTCCTCTCATGTGTGTGACCACAGACTTATACTCAATACTGAGAGTCAGAGGACAGAGGGCCGCAGAGTGAGGGGTTTTTATGATGAATAAAATAAGGGATCTCGGGCCATTAGGAATTGTCAAGACTGGGACCAATTCATACTGGCAGAATTAATCCTGGTCGTCTCTTTACCTAGAATTCCATCCTCTCTTCTGATAATCTTAGCCACAATTATTAATAATAGCTATTATTGAGAGAGTCCTTTAAGGGCTACAAAGTGGCTTACATACATTATCCCATTTGGTCAAGGCCCAGCTGAAGAACCATTGTAGAATGCAAGCATGCTCACCAGATGCTGGCTACCTGGGACAGAATCCCGGTCGCCTTACCCAAGTTTTATGTCTATTCACAG
This sequence comes from Potorous gilbertii, assembly GCA_028658325.1. Taxonomy (NCBI): domain Eukaryota; kingdom Metazoa; phylum Chordata; class Mammalia; order Diprotodontia; family Potoroidae; genus Potorous; species Potorous gilbertii. The sequence goes on along the minus strand of CM053771.1, from coordinate 36,146,461 downwards.
AAATAAAAATCCTGGAAATGAACAAAGGGAATGTCAGCTAGTTAGCTACCTCACTTTCTTGGAAGAGACAGGACCCTCTTCTCTTTTCATGTGCTTTTGTGGTTCTACTGGAGCCTCCTATCTATAGGAGAGGCCAGCAAACACTCCCTATCCAATCAGCCTCTTCTCCTCCTAGGTCTTTCCTATCCTGCGGCTCTGGCAGGAGCCTAGAAACAGCAAGCTATTTTTATTTATGATAGTGTCAGTGGGCCGGCCTCCGTCTAGACAGCTGGTATTATCATTCGAAGCCGTCCTGGAATTTGAAAGAGTGGTTTATTTCGGGAGAAGCCCAGGCTCTGAGATTACACAGCTCATAAAAACAAGATGGGAGCTGACATTGGAGCCTGGGGAGAACAAGGTAACAGCGTGGAGGTCAGCCGTCCTCACTGGTGTTGGACCGAAGGCTTGTTTTCATAGAAAACAAAGACTGACTTGACTTCAGGGAAGTCGAGGGAGCAAGGTTCCTCCCCACCTCCTCACTTAGTCTGAGTAGAGCAGAATCTTACAATGGGGCCTTAGAGGAGATGCCTCACCAGGCAGAGAAGGCAGAAAGGACGAGTGGAGTCATCCCCACTGGGAGTGGTGCTCCCTGGCAGGGTCCCATGATCCCAGGCCTGGGAAAGTTCAATAGGGCTGTCTCAGGCTGACACAGGCAGCAGGCCTGGGAGTCACTCTCTCTGCATGTGGACAAACTGTCCTAGACCCAGTCATGGGGGAGGGCAGGGGAATTGATGCTGGCTTTGGAGACGGAAGAAGTTAGTTAGAAACTTGACTGTGACTTCTTACCAGTGTGATAGCATCTCTGGGCCTCAGTTCCTCATTTGTACAATTAGGGTATCCCAGCTCTACACCTGTGTTCCCCATCTCAGTCCCTTGGGCTTTTTCCAAGCACAGACAAGAGCTACTCCCTGCATTGTTCAGAGAGGGGAACAGAGACTTTCTGACATTAGGATTATGAGTTTAGAGAGAGGAGCAGCTTTTAAAGTTATCTCACCCAAGCCCCTTATTTTATTTTGTTTTATTATTTTTCCCCTAAGTCCCTTCATTTAGAAAGAAGGAAATGGAAGACCAACAAGAAGGAACTTAGGACCACAGGATGATGACCCTAGAGCAAGACAGGACCTTGGAGAGCATCAAGGCTCACAGTTGGGAGGTCAGCTAGTCCAAGGTCCTCAATGTACAAATGAGGAAATGGAGGCACAGGAGGGTGATGTGACATGCCTGTGCTCACACAGCTAATGAGTAGCATTTGAACTTAAGTCTTCCTGCCTCTAAATTCAGGGTGCTATCCAGCTAAAAATCCCTCTGGCTTTTCCTCAGAGGTTAGCACAATGCCTGGCACACAGTAGGCACTTCAAAAATGCTTGCTGACTGACAATCCACTTTACCACATAGCCTCCTTAATCAGAGCCATGCAGAGACCCCCACATCCTTTACCTGCTCTGCTGCCTCTCAAGGCTGGGCTTTACATTTTAAGCAGAAGCTTCAAACATAGGGAAGATAGGCTAGAGAGAGGGTAGCAAGGGCTAACAGAGACCCATGCCCTGCACCTGGCATAGCTGGGACATGGTGACTCATTGCATGTGGGAGGCAGTGGGGAAGGTCAGGGAGGTGACAAAACATATGGTGGGAGTCAGCATGGTACAGAGGAAGGAAAGCTGGTTCAGAGGTTATAGGTTCAAAGTCCACTTCTGATAACTAAAATCTCTGTGACTTTGAGTAAATGATTTCATCTCTCTAGGACTCAATTTTTCCATCTATAAAATGAGGAGTTGACTTTTGAGAACTCTTCCAGAACAACATCTATGGACCAATTGTTTAGTCATTTCAGTCATATCCAACTCTTCATGACCCCATTTGGGGTTTTCTTGGTGAAGATACTGGAATGGCTTTGCCATTTCCTTCTCCCGTACATTTCACAGGTGATGAAACTGAGGCAAACAGGGTGAAGTGACTTGCCCAGGGTCACACAACTAGTAAGCATCTGAGGCTGGATTTGAATTTCGGAAGAGGCTATTTCTAACTCTACACTGGGCTTTCTATCTAGCTGCCCTTTGGAGCAATTACTCCAAGTCAATTCCCTTCCCTGGGCCTCTTGTAGGCTTCCCTGTTAAATGTAACAGTCTGACTAGATGACCTCTAAGCAGAGCTGAAAGCCAGGAAATATTGTAAGCCAAGGGCAAAAACAATCAGTAGGAGGTCAGAGGAGGAGAGTGACCCATTCTCCTAGATCCTTTGGCCTCCTCCCTGAGGGAGTTGAGTGGGGGAAAGAGACCCTGAAATAAAGATATCATATGAAATCCCAAGAGTGGAGGCCCAAGGCAAGAAGGAGTGAGGTCATACTGTGCAGGTTGGTGGAAGACAGAAGCTGCCAAGTGAACTGATTTTGGACTGTCATGGAGATTATGTAATCTCCTAATTTCAGTGACCTGAGACAATGTCCCTTTTGCCCTGCCCTAGTTATCCTTCTGCTTCTGCAGTCCCTTTGAACTCTCATACCCATGTTCTCATAAGTAGCAAAGTGCTTTTGATTCAAAACCAGAATGACATAGGCATTTCCCTCTCAGCCAGTTGGTGCGGTAAACAGAACTCTGGACCTGATATCAGGAAGACCTGAGTTCCAATCTAGACTTGGATGCTTAGCTGTGTGACTCTGGACAAAGCACTTCACCACTCTCTGCCTCAGTCCCCTCATCAGTTAAAGCGGGATAACAACAAGCCATGCCTTGATGGATTACTGTGAGGATCAAATGAAATGTTTGTAAAGAGCTTTGCAAACCTCAAATTGTTAGATATATGCTGGCCATTAAAAAGGGCTAGAAAGAAAATAATAATTAACTTTTATATAGCACCTACTGTGTGCCAGGCCCTGTGCTAAGCATTTTACAAATATTACCTCATTTGGTCCTCACAACAACCCTGAGAGGTAGATGCTCTTCTTATCACCCCCCCTTTTACAGATGAGGAAACTGAGGCAAGCAGAGATTTTTTTTTTTTAATGACTTTCTCAGGGTCACCAAGTTAGAATGTGCCTGCAGGATTTGAACTCAGTTCTTTGTGACTCTCTCTACCCACTGCACCACCTAGATAGAGAGATAATGAGCAAAGCAGCAAAACAGGTAGGGGGAGAGAGGCCAGACAGTAGCTGGTCTCCAGTCTGGTTTCCTCGTTGTGGGGATGTAGCTGGACAAGGAGGTCTTTTCATGTTGCCTCCTGTTTCTTCCATTTTTCCCATCCTACCTCCCAAGTCCTTAGGACCAAGAGGTACTAGAACTATAAAATATTAACTCCTGACCATCCTAGAGTGCTTTTAAGTACATGAAATGCTTCAAATACACTGGAACCTCAAAACCACTCTGTGAGACAGCTTCTAAAAGTATTATCACCCCCATTTTATAGATGAAAAAAACTGAGACTCAGACATGTGTCTCCAAGCAATTTAATTCAAAAAGCATCTAAGCACCATTTACCACCCTTATGGCTTCCTAGGATAGAATACCCTTTTCTGACCAAACCTGGGAGGTAGGTGTTGTTATTAGCCCTATTTTACAATTGAGGAAACCAAGGCAAACAGAGGTAAAGTCACTTGCCCAGGGTCATTCAGCTAGGAAGTATCTGAGGCTGGGTTTCAGTTCAGGTCTTCCTGACTCCAAGCCCAGCTCTCTATCCACTGAGTCACCTAGCATCCCTCAAGAATCAAAAAAACCTGGGTTTAGATCTGCTGGACAGGTCACTTATCCGTTGTGAGCCCCAGGTTCCTTTTCTCTAAAATAAGGGAGTTGGGCTGGATGAAGTCTCTACCGGAGCTCTCCAGAGTAGCAGCTTATCACGTCTTGCTAAATATCTAATACTTCTCAGAGACTAACGAGTATTTATCAAATGCTTCCATTCCATTGGGAGCCCCTTGAGGGCAGGGACTATCTTGTGCCTCTTTTTGTATCCTCAGCTCTTAGTCAGTGCCTGACACACAGTAGATCCTTAATCAATGTTTATTGATTAATTGATTACTAAGGGTCAGGTGATGGGCTAAGTTCTCAGGACATCAAAGGGGGAAAGAACAGTCCCTGTCCTCCCTTAGAAGACAAGTAGCTTTAGAATTTACATTCTAAAATGTCAAATTCATCTTTAGCGTTCCAAATGGAGAGACACCCCATCTATATCTGATACATACAAGACACAAGCAGGGTTAGATGGGAAGTGGTTGTATCAGGGAGGTGAGGCCGTGCTGTGCAAGGGAATTGGATTGAAAGGAAGGAGGCTTGTGCAAGGTCACCAGCTTCGTTTTAAGACCCAAGGAGCTGGAGGCTCCAGAGAAGACCCCCACCAGAAGATAGATCTTGAGTTTATGGGCTTAGCGCCATGCCTGGCGCATAGTGGGGCTTCCTACTGGCTTGTTGCTTGCTTTGATTTATGGAGACTTAATGGTCTAGTTGACTGAGGGTTCACATGACACCTCTGTAACCTGGGTGACAAGTCCTCTGTAAACCTCAGTTGCCTTTATCTGTAAAATGAGGAGGCTGAGCTAGATAACCTCTGGGGTGTCTTACAACTTTAAATAGAAGGTCCCATGATTTCAGGAAGGCTGGAGTTCAAATCCCACATTAAAGACTTATTATTAGCTCTGTGACCCTGTGTCCTTTTACTTCTACTCATCTGTAAAATGGGGCTAATAATGCCTGTAGGGCTGGAAGGAGATAATGTCTGGGAAAGACTTCCGAACTGTCCCTTGTTGTTCTTATCAGGATTGTTATCACAGTATAGCTTAACCAAACAGGTGTGGGAGAGGACCTTGGGTAAGCAGGCCACCTAGTTCCCTTGTCATAGTGAGCTGAGCACATCAGCTGAACTGCTCCAAGAACAACGAAGCTGCAGTGTCCATGGACTGTCAGGGCTACACCACCAGCCTCAGGGAAACCAGGCAGGCCGACCAACAGCATCACTCTACACGTAAAGAGACTGAGGGACACATTCCATGTGGAGGGGTCTGTGGACTGGGAACAAGCTTTGGAGAAAATTCTGCTCAAGAGTTTGGCTGAGCTTTAAAAGCCTATCTGTTACTTAACCTCAGTTTTCTCATCTGCAAAATGGGGATCCGACTAAGGTCAGTATTCTGAGGACTCTAATAGACCTCTGACCTCTTTCATGTGGGTATTCCTTCCAAGGACGCAGGTCCCAAACCATCCATGCCTGCCCATCCTATACATCCCTGGGCTTTGTCCTGCAAATTCACCATACAATGGCTAGCATTTATACAGCAATTTACAAAAAGATATGTGTGTGTACATACATATGAATATAGGTGTACATGTATATATACACGAGCGCACACACATAATCTCCTTTGATCAGAAGGTTCCCTCTCCTTGTTGGGAGCCTTTCGGTCATCCTGGCAAACAGTAGCCACGTAATAAATATCCACTGATAGAGCCCTGGAAATGGAGTATGGGAGATCAAATCCTGCCTCAGACACTTACTAGCTTTATGATGCTGGGTGAGTCACTTAAACCAATTTGCCTCAGTTTCCCCATCTGCAAGAAGGGGATAATGATAGCACTTACCTCCCAGGGTGGTGAGTCTCCAATGTGCTAACAATGCTTGTAAAGCCCTATGCAAATATGAGTTATTAATTACCATCTTCATCAACGCTATCATTGATTCTCTTGATGCTACATTGCTATCAGTGGAAGACCTGTGCTGGTCACTATCTCTGGGTGAGTCACCATCTTTTCTTCTGGTTATGCACAGGATCCTAGACCTAGAACTGGGAGGGACCTCAGAGAGAGCCTAGTTCATTTTATAGATGAGGAAACTGAGGCCCAGGGGAATGAAATAATTTGCCTAAGGCCTCTGAAGTAGTAAGTGACGGAGACAGTATTTGAACTCAGGTGTTCTGACTCCAGAGTCAGGCTCTCTCCACTGTACCCGGCATCTCTGAAGTCAGAGGACAAAGGCAGCCAGATAATGGATCTCATGTGTCTCACACATTCCATCCCTATTGCTTAGGACAGTCTACTGAACACAGAGAGGTAAGCACACTGGGCAGCCAGGGGTCATCACAGTGCACAGAGAGACCTTAGTTCAAATGTGACCTCAGATTCTTACTGGCTGTGTGACCCTGAGCAAGTCACTTCACCCTCAGTTTCCTCATCTGTAAAATGAACTGGACAAGGACACAGCAAACTACTCTAGTATCTCTGCCAAGAAAATCCCAAATGGGGTTACCAACGACTGAAATGACTGTACAGCGATACTAGAAAGTGCTGGCCTTCCAGTTCAAATTCTAGGGGTCAATCAATTCTCGTCTCATCTGTAAACCGGGGGTTTGATTATGGTCAGTCCGCCAGTGGGTTGGCATTAGAGGACTCCTCCATGCTAGGGTCTGGGTATAGAAAGAGAAAAAAAAACCTGAACAAATCCGGCTCTCAGGGGTTTCCCTTCTATTGAGGGAGGGGCAGAATACGAGCACTCAGGGTCACACACAGCTCAGAAAGCAAGGGAGAAACAGCAGTTGTCATGATTCAGTCAGAGCTAGGGACTGTCACAGTCAGCAAGGATTTATTAAGCACCTACTACGTGCCAGGTAATGTGTCAAGAGCTGAGGCTGCAAAAAAGGCTGCAGGAGTCCCTGACCTCAAGGACGTACAGATTAACAGGAGCAACAAATGGCAAACAGCTCTGTGCAAACAGAAACAAGCAAGAGGGTCTCTATGTGCCCCACCCTGATTCCCATGTTGGGAGCAACCTCTGTGATCCAGAAGTCCGGACTTGGGCTGTGTGGGGGTGGGGCTCAGGGGCACCCCTACCCCCACTCAGCTTGGGGCATCTGAGTTCTCGGTGGCCTCATCCTCTGCCTTGTTCTGTCCCTCGGTTCTTCTGTGGCCCAGAATCTTAGCTTCTCAGAGCTCGGTAGGATCTCAGCAACTCATATTCCAGCAAGAATCCCTTCTAGGACAGCTGGGTACGTGGCCATCCAGTCTCTGCTTGAAGACCTCCCAGGAATGGGGAACTCATTACCACTCCTGAGGCAGCCAAGTTGAAGGCAGGGGCCCACATCCTAGGTTTCTCCCCGGCCCTTCTAGATAAAGTAGGATTCAGCTGCCCAGAGAGCATCAAAAGTGAGAAGGGATTCTTTTCTATCCCACCCAGGGACTGGGAGAGATGGAGACACAAAAAAAGGCCCATTTCCCAGAACAAAGGGTGGGGCCTCAGCCTTCCAGACCCTCAAGGGAGACATTTCCCCTCAACCACAGCCTTGCTAAAGACTCAGGGGAAAATAAAGAGGTCCCACAGTTTCCCAGGACAGCAGACCCATAAAGAGAAATCACAGGGGAGGTTCACCCTCCGGGAGAGACGAGACTACATTCAGGAAGCAGACGTTTCCCATTAGCGCATACCGGCTTGTTTTCCTCAGGAGGAAACTGAGGCACAGAGGGCCGATGCAATCTTCCCAAGGAAGGGCTGGGAATGAAACCCAGGTGTCTTAACTCAAACCAACGCTCCTTCCATTCTGACACACACCTCCAAGATGCATTAAATCTCAGGGGTAACGAATGACTTCTGACTGTCGGGTGGCAAAGAGAGTGAATTTCAAAAACATTTCTATGTAATAAAACAGACTCAGAAGGGTCATTTGGTACAGTGGAAAGAGCTCTGGGTTTAGCGTAATGGGGAAAATTCTGCTATTTACTCCCTATGGAACTCTGGGCAAATTGTGTCCCCTCTCTGGCCTCTGTTTCCCCATCTGCAAAAGAAGGTGGGAGCAGATGATGCCCAAGGTCCCTTCTAGCCATAAGTCCTATGATCTCTCGACCCATTCTCTTCATTCCTCTCAGGAAAATCTAACTCAGGGTTGGCAGAAGCCGTACTGATTTTGAACATCAGTTCCCTGGTCTGTAAAATGAAGGGTTCTGATACATCAGCTTCTGGGGTCTGCTCTAGGTCTAGCCTCAGGGGCCCCAGGATTCATAACCCTTAAAGTTTCATTCCAGTTCTCTGTCTATGACCCTGTGTTCTTAAAGCGGCAGAAAACGGAGAGAAGAATCTCCGAGCCCACCTCGTCAAACCCCCTCGTTTAGAGCCTAGACTGAAGCACGGGGAGGTGGAGGGATTTGGCCAATATCGTGGAGGGAGACGGGTTTGAACTCACGTCCTTGCACCCTGGAAGCTTAGAGAGGAAGTAACCGGATTGGTGGGTCGGGGGAGGGAGTCTGAGGCTCTGAGGTTCCTTGCCTGCTGCCCACATGGAGAAGCCCTCAGCCTCCCAAGGCCCTTGGTCCTCCAGACGTGACCTCCGGAGGAGGCAGGTTCTCCTCCTCACCCCACCCCCTCCCCCAGAGGCCGGGGAGGCAGGTTCTCCTCCCCACCCCCTCACCCCCCCCAGAGGCCGGGAGCCCCAGCATCCCGGTCCCGCTCCCAGCTCCCGGGGAAGCGGCAAACTGAGGCGTTCTCAGGCCAGGGCGAGTCAAATTCCAGAGCCCCAGGAAAGGACGCGTTCCTTTCCGAGCGGACAAAACATTTCTGGCACTTTCCGAAGGGGACTGAACACTCTGTCCACTTTGGCAGTGGCCGCCAGGATTCCTGGACGGACACAAGGGTGCTTTCACATGCAACAAGATCCATTACACAAGCGCCTTCTCCCCCGGCCCCACCCAGCCGCCCCTCCCG
>CM053771.1:36075761-36130872 GCA_028658325.1 Potorous gilbertii | reverse complement strand
GGCCCATGAGCTGTGCTTTAGGAAGGAAAACGGGTGAACATGGCAGGGTGAACCGCATCGTGTAAAGGCTAGAGAGGAGAAATTACATCCTAGAAAGTACAAGCAGCCCAGCTGGGCTGAGACTTTCTGTCTTGATCATCACGGAGTGCACAAGGAGGAGGAACAGAAGACAGACTGAGCCAGGGGAGGATAACAAGTCCCATCTATAGTGAGCTGAGAAATTCACCCAGACTCTGACTGGGTGGGTGGGGGCCATACTTCGGGGGGATTTCAAGAGAGAAGCCCCCAAAAAGGACTTTTTAAAATCCTTTTTAAAAGGAGGTAAATCACTTTGGCAGCTGAGTATTGGAAGGATAGGAGTGGGGCAAGGCTGGAGGCAGGAAGCCTCTTTTCTTTACCTGCCTCCTCTTTGGAGGGGGTCACCCCTCCGTTCTCCTAAAGGTCAAGGGTAGATTCCAGCAGGGTCAAGAGTCAAATCACAGGGAAGCCCCGTCTCCCAGTCCCAAGACCCAAAGAGAAACTATCCAAGTGAATTCAAATTTAATAAACTTTTTTTTTATTAGGTTACTGAGTATCCTCTACAGCCATAAAATAGAAAGGAGTTTTAAAACCAAACAAAGCAATTACGTACTGGGATGGCAATACAGGGGGAGGGGCTGAACCTGAAACAAGAGGAGAGGTGTGGGGGGGGAATGGTGACATTGCAACATTTCCAACATCAGTGGAAGACAGCCAGGGCCAGACATGGTAAATTCTCTCTTGAGTGTGTGTCCCACCCTGTAACAGAAAAGACCTATCATCTGACAAGGTGTATGTATGTATGTATGTGTGTGTGTGTGTGTTTTCTCTTCCTTAAAAAAATAACAGCAACAAACAGTAACGGTTTGGGGGGAGGCAATTTCAACTCCCCACTCCGACTTGGCACCAATTCTATGCTTTTAAAAATATATTCTAGAATTTTTTTTTAAAAAAAGGTATCCAACAGCAGCTGTTCAAAACATCTCTTACATAGACAAATATATATATATTAAACATTTTAAACAAATAAAGTCATCTATTGTACCTGTACAGGACTGAACCAAGAGTTGGATTCCAAAACTGATTTCGAAGTTAACAAAATGTGCAAAATAAAGGGGTGGGGGAGGAGGGGGGGGGCACTGCATATTGGCCTGCACCTTGGAGGAACTGCCAGGAGGGGGCGGGGCTCTTGACACATTTTAGCTCAACCCAGGAAGAAGTGACCAGGGGAGCTGCTTTCAGAATAGGGACCTGCCTAGATGTTAGGTCCAACGTGTGAGGCAGGACCGATCTTCCAGACATTCCATTCTGGCCTAGGGGAATGATGGCAAAGAATCTACCTACTGCCTGCCTGCCTCTTTCTCTCTCTACCTGTCTGCCTCTCTCTCTCTCTCCCTCTCTTTCTCTCCCTCCCTCCCTCTCTTATGTTTCCCCAATGGATAAAGTACCAAAAATGTACTTTATTTCAGATTACCAAAGAATGTTGATGGCAGCCTAACTGAGACACTTGAATAACCTGAGGACGAAAAAGCTATCATAATAGTATGTCTAACTATACTGGACAAGGATGTCCAGCCAAGAGGTAAGAGGCAATGAGGAAAGAGGGTGGCAGGCTGCTTCTGAGGACTGTGGAAGGCATCGCTATTGCACATGAAACTTGTAGCCTGAGGAAGGAGCTGTCCTGGCAAGCTTCTGGCCCAACCCGAACCTCCCCTTGGAGCTACAGACCAAGATAACAAAAACCACCCACCAAAGAAGCCCTCATACCTATACCCACACCACTTGGCCAAGGGCAGGTGATACAGCACATGGGGGGATGGGACAGCCACAAGACACACATTGGAGAGAAAGGGATATGTTTTCTTTCTATGTGGAATAAATAAATTGATTTTTGTTGGTGAAAGAATAAATACAGAGTACAGGGTGAGACGACATCTTAGGGAACGACACTAGTTGCTTTCCAGCCTTTTTTCAGGGTCCCATTTTCTTTTCTTTCCTTCTTTTTTTAAGTGTCCAGAATGAGTTTTTGGCATTGTCAGTTTTATTAGTGGCAGCATTTCCTGTGCAGGAGCAACCCACAAGCTTTCATGCTTACCACCCAAGGGATATCATCGGTCAATTTCCAAGCACCCTTGATGCTTCCTGGCCTTCTGACTGCCAGTATGGCTACTTTTCCCCAACTGGCCATCATTAGCCCTGGAATCCTCTGGAGACGATGTCTTGTCCTGTTTGGGCAGAAGCTGTGGGCTCTCTACTCCCATCTCTGGAGCTGACCAGGATACACCTTATCACTTTTGCAGAAACAAAGTCTCTCTTTTTTAAGAAGGGAAAATAAAATCCAAATACACAAAGGACACTCATCTGCCCACACTCCAAGACGCCATTTCCAAGGGATGAAGACCAGATGAGCCTGCTTTACGGTCTGTCTTTATCCGGCGAGACTGGGGTGCGAGAAAAGATGAGGAAATCTTGGTTTGTGAGGTTGGAACAGCCAGATGAAGGAAGAGGGGAGTTGGGTAGGGTGTGGGCAGAGTAGAGGGGGGCTGTGGACCCCAGTGGCGGCTCAGTGGGTTCGCACATTTGGGTTTCCTGATTCCTGCTCCCAGATGACGGTAGGCTTTGAGCTGGTGCATCACTGGTAGAGAAGGTAGCCCTTAAGGGATGCTGGCAGAGGCAGGGTATGGATCTCATTCAGCCGCTCCTTCCCTAGGGCAAGGCGGACAGACCGACGGCAGAGGTCCATCAGAGGCAGTGGTTCAGCTGGAGGGAGAGGAGAGAGAGAGAGAGAAGAGAGAGAGGAGGGAGGGAGGGAGGGAGGGAGGGAGGGAGAGAGAGAGAGAGAGAGAAAGAGAGAGAGAGAGAGAGAGAGAATATACATCTGATTACCGAATGCTAATTGTAATGCCTGCATTCCCAGTTGGCTCTCTAATTCCAAGAGTTGACATCTTAATTTAGACTAAGCTATAGGACCCTACGGAGACACTGGCTCCCTAGAGGGTGCTGCAAGACCACTTGTTAAGAACACTGCCCAGGGACTTCCAAGTTCAGGTCAGCAGAGACCAGGGACTGTCTGGGAAGGTCTATGGATCCCTTTTTCAGATTCATGTTTTTAAATACATTAAAATACACAAGATTATAAAGGAAACCGGTTATATTGAGATAAAGATATTATTTTTCCCTATTCAGATTCAAGCTCTCTCCTGAGATCTATCCACCAACCAAGTCTTAGTGGGTCGGTAGACTTCAGGTTTCCATAAATTCTGAGGTCCCTTAGACTGTGAGATTCTGTCTCTTAACACAATTGTCCTTAAAGAGAAAAGGAGGCAGCTAGGTTAGGTTAGGATGAACCCTGAGGTCCTTTTTCATCTTGTAACCCGACTACCTTGAATAAAAAGGAGATGTACCTAGGTGGCATAGTGGATAAATGTTATAAGCACTTATTAAGTGCCTACTGTGTGCTGGCACTGTGCTGAGTGCTCTTCACAACCATCTTAAGAGGTAGGTGCATAATACGATCATCTCCATTTTGCAGGTGAGGAAACTGAGATGACTAGAGGTTAAGTGACTTGCCCTGGGTCTCACAGTCAGTAAGTATCTGAGGCCGATTTGATCTCTGGTCTTCCTGACTCCAAGCTCAATACTCTTGATAATTAATAATGGCAAGAATGATCCCAGTAGCTAATATTTCCACAGTGCCTACCCTGTGCCTGTCATTGTGCTAAGCACTTCAAAATGATAATTTCATTTGGTCCTCACAACACCCCTGGAGGTAGGTGCTACTATTATCTCCATTTGACAAATGAGAAACTGAGGCAAACAGATGATGTGACTCACCCAGGGTCACACAGCTAATAAGGGTCTGAGGTGAGAGTAGAATTCAGTTCTTCCTGACTCCAGGCTCACCTCTATCCACTGTGCCCCCTGGCTGCCCACAAAGCATCAGATTTGGAATCAGGAAGAACGTAGTAGCTGTGTGACCTTGGGCTAGTCACCTCCCCTGAGTCTGCCTCAGAAGCCTCATCCATAAAACAGGGAGGTCAACAATGCATGTCAAGACTGGAAGGATTTTGCAAACCTTACCACAGGCACCAGAGAAGGTACAAGGTAGGATGGGAACAACCCATCCAAGGGTCTCAAGTGTAACCTGACAAGTTTTGGCCTCCACCTCCCCTCAGGGCACACACATGGATGTTCTCTGAGCCCTCTCCTCAAGGGCCACGGTGATACACAGACAGGATGAGCCTTGGAGAGCCATGCTGGATGTCTGCTTAGTCAAAAAGGGCAGAAAGATGGGGGTCAGCCACAGAGACCCACTGAGGCTTGAAGTTAGAAACACTTCCTAGGATGAAAAGGGGCTGCAGTGGGAGGAATTGGGTCCCCCAAGAGTAGAGGACCACTCTTATTAAGTGTCTACTCTGTGTAAGCGCTATGCCCTTGTCAAGGAATCACAAGAAGGGATTCTTTTTTTGCGGGGCTAGGGTGGGTACAGAGGCCAAATGATGCCCATCCATTCTCAGGATATCAATTCTACAGCTGGCTGGAAAGCTAAATGAACTCTCAACTCCAGATCTGACTATCCTTTTCACGCTCTCAATAGATTAGCAAGCATTTATTAAACATCCACTGTGTGCCAGGTGCAGTGTTGGGGGCTGGGGAGACAAGGAGAGAAATGAAGCCTTTCCTGCCCTCAGAACACTTACAGGCTATCTCCCCTTCCCTCTTTCCTAAGGAGTCCCACGGAAGATCAGCAGGAGTGCGTGCAGTCCAGGAGGCTTGGGGCCAGCACAGAAGCCCCGAGGACAACAAACAACCTGTTCGAGCAACAGCCTTCCCACCCTGCAGGGCCTGGCTCAGCGCCCAGTGCCCACTGGGTCAGCCTGCTCTGGGTCACTGACACGCAGACACTATTCGATTTTCATCTCAACATGGTCATATGAACATGGTCACCCCAAATGATTTCTGCTAGTCCTCCTAGGGTATGCTATTATTTTGGGGGGCCGTCAGATGGGGACACCCAGCTGGTGTTCCTAAAGCTAGTTCTCACTAGCATGGGGTGGGATGCCTGCCTCTCCCATCAAGAACACCCTGTCCTGAATACTCCCAGTAGCCAAATCCACAGATGTTTCCTTTCCAATCAGTGAGGTAGCCAGGGGCGGGAGGGAGCAGGGAAGAAGAACACATTTGGGGCAAGAACAGAGGAAGGCAGCCTGAGTGACTCCATAGCTGTCTCCATTAAGGACAGAGAGGAGCTCTTGAGTCATGCTGGATTGGACTTGGAGAACCTGGGTTCAAATCCCACCCTGTAGCTGTAGGGCTTTAAGGGAACTAAGGTTCAGTGGAAAGAGAGAGAGAGAGAGAGAGAGAGAGAGAGAGAGAGAGAGAGACAGAGACAGAGAGATAAAGAAAGAATGTACAACCCTGAGCAAGACTATCTGCCTCAATCTCTGTCTGTAAAATGGGTATACAATGGCACCTCCCTCCCAGAGCTACTGAAAGGCTCCAATGAGATACTAATCATACAAAGCTTCTCACAGAGCCTGGCACATGATAAGCATCATATAAATGTTAGCTAGTATTATTATGGTGGCTGATCTAAGGCTCTCCCAGCTCTAAATCTTGGAGTCCTTCATTCTTGAAAAGGACTGATGATGTCACAAGGCAGACTAAAGCAGATTGGGCACTTGCCAAATTTTAGCTGGGAGTAAAGTACCTCAGAGGCAACATCTTCCAACATACACCTGAATAAGTAAGAATTCCCTGTTCAAAAAGCAGATAAATCGTCTGTCGATCAAGAAGCATTTAGTAACACCTACTGTGTGTCAGGGACTATGGTAAAAGATGGGTCTTGCCCAACAATACAGTTGGTAAGCATTTATTAAGTGCCAAAGTTATACAGGTAGAGTTAAACAAGGCAGGGACTGTCTATTTTATAGATGTATCCCCAATGCTTTTCACAATATGTTTGTTGGTCTGGAGTGTGTGACCTTAACCAAGCTACTGTGTCCCAGTTTCCTCATCTGTCAAAAAGGGGTTTGGACAGACCTTCAAGACTCCCTCCAGCTTTGATGAAAGGACAGCTGCTGCTTTTTTTTTTTCAGACTCCCAAATGGTCTATAAATGTTGGGTGCTGTTCATCCTGAATTAGGGCAAAACCCACTAGAATGAGAATATTTTTGTTCCATAGAGATTTAAGTCCTTGCCAATAGTTCATGTATTAAGGAATTGAAACAAGAATCTGGTGTGAAGAATGAATCTACATTCATGGGATGGGTCCTAACGGGTCTGGGGTCACAGGGCAGACAGGTATCTATGACCTCGTCCAACAACCCCAGGCTTAACAAAGTAAGGTGAGGCTAAAGTGTGGCTTGTCTCAGGCTTCATCACCCACAGGCTTTGAACAAGCTGGGTTGTGGAGGAGGCTAAAAACTCTCTGTGTTTCCCTAGGGCCATCTTGCTGAATCTCAAGGGTGGGAAGGAATGTGGGAAACCTAACAGTCAAAATCCTTTGTGAACACATCCAACAAGGGGTTATCCAGCCTTCGAGACCTCCAGTAATGGGGAACTTACTACCTCTTGTGGCTACCTACCCTACCTATGGACAACTCTCACAGGAATGAAGTTTTCCCTTAGATCCAACTTCAATTTGCCTCTTTTCAGTTTTTACTCACTATTTCTAATTTGGGGGAGAGATGTGTGAGAGGGGGTAGGGAGAGAGAAGAGAAGTATGAAATGCCTACTATGTGCCAGACCCTGTGCTAAACGCTTTACAAATATCTAATTTGATAATAAATCAAATAGTAAGTCATGATACAAGTCCAACCCTTCTTCCATTTACCATTCAAACTGGAATACAGTTAATATATCCCACCCTGAGACTTTTCTTAGACATCTACTAAGAGTCTTTCTTGTTTGTACACTGTGTGTGCATACTGTCTCCCCTAGACTTGGGAGCTCCTAGAGGACAGGAACTGTTTCTGGCTTTCTTTGTATCTCTGTTGCTTATTATGATGCCTGACATAAAGCAGGTGCTTAATAAATGCTTGCTGACTTGTCCATTTCCAACACACACTGTCCCTCTGTTTATTTCCCTGTCTCAGGGACTGATGGGAGATGCTCAGAGTAAGTCAAGCCAAGATCATTCTAACCAAGACCCTTGGAGACCAAAAGGAAGCATCCTCCTGTGACTCCACCCAAAGATACCCTCCTGAGATGGCCCATTCCACTTGTGACCACTCTAATTTGGGGAAAAATTTTGGGACATCAAGCCTAAATCCACCTCTTTACAACCTGCTGGGGCCAAAGAAATCAGGATCATCATCTTCTTTTCTCCAGAACACGCCTTCAAATACTTGAAGGCAGCTGTCATCACCCACCTCCTCCCTCCTCCCTCTTCTTCTCTAGACTAAACACCCCCAGTTCCTTCAACTGATTTTTATAGAAAGCAAACTCAAGTCCTGTCACCATTGGTTCCCTGCCTGTTTTTGAGGATAGGCTATTTAAAATGAGCCGAGAAGGCATACAGTACAATACAAAGATAGCCAAACTGGGAGGTCTCAAGTTTGAATACCAAGCAATTATTCTCATCCTTTTTTTTTTTTAAAGAGATGTATTACTCGAAAACCTCAGCTCTGATTCCTGACAAAATTCTATAATGCATTATTCTTACTTTAATCACACAGTCTTTTGTTTTCAAATAATAATTCTTTTTTTAAAGTATATCCCTCCCTGACACGCTCTCTCTTGTTACAAAGACTTTCTTTAAAACATTTATAACAAATTAGACACAGGTAGGGAAAAGCTAGAAAAAGAGATGATTGTTAGAAGGGATTAAGGCTCCATTAACAGGTTCTGCCGGGCTAATCTCATCTTGCCTGACATGGTTAGTAACTGGTATATTGATGTAGCAAATATTTGCCATCAACAAAGCATTTGGTACAATCTCTCATGCTATCTTTGTGGAAGAGAGGGAGTGACCAGGGGTCAGCAAACTACAGCCCACAGGTCAAACCTGTCTTGCTGCTGCTTCTTGTTCAGTGCCAGAACAAAGAATGGCTTCTACATTTTGACAGTATGCTTGAGTGAATTCAGAACTGGTTCAAATGACCGAACCCAAAGAATAGTCATTAATGGCTCAGTGTCACCATGACATGAAGTCTCTAGGAGAGTATCCCAAGGAAACACACTTGCCCTGTGCTTGAAAAAAAAATAAAGGCACAGATGGCAAGTTTATCCAATTCCAGAGGATACAAAACTGGAAAGGAATGACAGTCAGAATCCAGAAAGATCTCTGAGGGTTAGAAGGATAAGGTGAATTAAATCCATGGTATGTGAAGATTAATTAAGGGCACTGGGCATGTTTAGCATAGAAAAGAGAAAGCTCAGAGGGAATGAGATAGCTGCGTTCATGTATCTGAGAGGATGTTATATCGAAGAAGGATCAAGTTTGCTCTACTTGGCCTCAGAGAGTAGAACAAGGAGTCATATTAACTCAAATGAGTTAATACTTGTAAAGTGCTTAGTATACCATAGGAGCTATATAAATGCTCCCTCCCTCCCAAGAGTGAAGTTACAAAGAGGTAAATTCAGGCTTCCTAACACTCAGACCTGGCCTGAATAGGGTAGGCTGCCTTAGGTGGTGGTGGTGGGGCTTCCTTTCGTATTAGGTTTTTAAGCCGTGACTGGGGTATGGATTGGAGTTTTTAACCTGGGGGTCTGTGAACTTGGATGAGAAATAAAAATTCCATCTTTATTTTCACTAACTTCTAGCTAAAACTGAGCATTTCCTTCAACTAGCTAAAAAAAGTGATTCTGAGAAAGGGTCTCTAGGCTTCACTAGTTTGCCAAAGGGCTCTAAGACATGAAACAGGTTAGGAACCCCAGATCCAAAATGGCTGAAATTCTGGGACCTATGAAACTGGTCTCAAAGCCTGACCTCAAGGTCAATTATGGGAGACTGAACAGAACTGGTCAGCTGGGGCTGTTCTAGGGCTCCCCTCAAGGATTAGGCTAAGGCTGCCATATAAAAAAAAAATCCAATGAATCTTAATTTGGAGTAATGCTTGGTTGCAGAGCCAATGTCCAGGAAGCCAAAGCTCCCATTCATTTAATGGGATCCATCAAGATGCATTTATTATTGCCAATTATGATCTAGGCACTGGGATTTACATGAATGATGGGGGTGGGGGCGCAGGGAGGGGGCGGCTAGGAAGCCTACTAGAAGAGGATGCCGAGAAACTAGGAAATGAACCAGTTGGCTGCTATTTATTTAGGGAACAGGAAGGGAGTATGAATAGACACTTCCTCATTTCAGTAAGAAAGTTACCTGGTGACCTATTTTTAAAAACCCCCAAAATGATCTTATGAGATATCTTTCTCCCTCTCTCTCCTGCTCCTCTCTGACCAATAAGAAAGGGGAGAAAAATGAAACATTCATGTGCATGGCAGTAGTGGTAAGATCACTGGATTGGGAGGGTATTTCTGGTCCAGCCGTTAACAATCAAGCAGGAAGGCATGTTTATTAGGCACCGACTGTCGGTCAGGATGCATTTATTAAACACCTACTATGTGCCTGGTCCTAGAGATACAAGGATGAAAACCAAGCAATCCCTGCCCTCAAGGGACATAAAATATACACACAAATAAGAAAACAGCATATGAAGTTTGAGGCTAGTAGTCAGAGGTTCAAGAAAGGCATCTCATAGGAGATGGCATCTGAGTTTAGAAGGAAACAATAGATTCTAAAAAGACAGGGATGAGGAAGGAATGCATTCCAGGCACATAACACAGCCTATACAAAGGTAGGGAGGTGGGAGATGACAGGGGCAGGGAGAGTAGAGGAAAGGAGTTTGTGGGAAAATATAATGAAGTAGGAGAGTGTTCGATTTAAGGGTTAGGGAGACCTGGGTTCAAATACCACCTCTGACACTCACAAGGCTTTGTGACCATGGGGCTCTTCCCTTGGCTTCTCTGAGGGTCAGTAATTCCCTGCTGCCTCCAGTATAAAATGTAAATTCCTGTTTATTATTTAAAGTCTTTCAGAAACTGGCTCCAACCTACTTTTCTGTGATATGCTCATTACACATTGTTAGAATGTGTAGTATTGTTAGTATCAATATTATTGCCACAACACCCAGACACACATATTTCACTTCAAAGTTTGCAATGTTTTCATATATTATTTCACTTCATTCTAACAATAACCCGGTGAGGTAGGTACCATTAATGACCCCATTTGACAAATGCCGGATGGATCTGTAAAATTGGGACGACAACACCACCAGTGGCACTGACCTCCTCACAGGGTTCACAGAGAGGTTTTGATGAGATAACATTTCAAAAAGTACTTTGCTAACTTTAAAGCACTCTATCAAAGTGCATGATGATTTTCAAATGTTTCCCTGAGAAGGCAAGGAGTTTCCCTCTGGAAGGCTTTGGCAGTTCTGACTATGTTTACACATCAATTTTCTTCTTTCTACGTTTCTAGGGAGGGTACAGGCTATCCCAGGAGAAGCCAAAAACCTACTCGGGAAGCATATGGTCCATGGTCCAGTCCCCCAGGCTCTCTGGCTGCTGTGGCCAGGGAGACTGAGCCAACAAAGCTTCCAGGGCATAAGCCTCGAAGGAGCTGACCTCTCCTCTGAAATGGCCTCCCTCCCAACGCCCGGGGCTAAGGACAATCACCAATTAGTAATAACAGCCCTCTCTTTGGTCCAGAGCTGGCTCATCCTCCCTTCAGCTTCCCAGAACAACACATGAATCCTGCACGGGATGGCCATCCAAGTCCTCCCCTCACCCCTGGGGACAAGGACTAGGCCAACATTTCCCCCCAAAATCAGCAGTATTGTCTGGGGCTTGCCAGAGCTACCCTGGAAAGAAGTCTGCCTCTTATCATGGCTTCCCGCAAGGGCCTACCTTGAACCCCAGAGCAGGTATGGTCCTGGCACTGGAGGGTACACAGGAGGTCCCCACTCTGGTGGGATCAGGGGGAGCTGCTGCAGAAGAGAGTGGTTCCTGGACCCAGCTCCAAGCTTAGTAACAAGTATGGCATTGGCAGGAGCTGGGGGGTGAGGGGTCCTGTTGTCAGTGTGACCCCTATAAACAGGGAGAGCATGAGACTAAGAATCAGAATACCTGGGTTCGAAAACTAGCTCTAACCCTAACCTTGGTGAGGTCACTGAACCTCTGGAAGCCTTGGTTTCCTCGGCTGTTAAATGAAGAAAGATGTTTAGCCCACAGAGAAGGGAAGGTGAAGGTTACCTTGAAGTATCTGAAGGGCTGTCACATGGAAGCATAAGGAATAGACTTTGTCTGCTAGGCCCCAGAACCTTAACCCTAAATCCAAGGTTGCAGAGAGGTCAGTTGAGGCTCGATGAAAAGAAAACCTTCATCTGTGCATATCCTTTGACCCAGCAATACCACTACTGGGTCTGATTCCCAAAGAGGTAAAAAGCAAAAAGGAAAGGGACCTATAGGTTAAAAAAAAATTATACCAGCTCTTTTTGTGGTGTCAAAGAACTGGAAATTAAGGGGATGCCCATCAGTTGGGGAATGGCTGAACAAGTTAATCATAGGCTGTACCACCTTAGGTGCCAAAGACCCTGGGAAAGCATCTCTTCCAATCCCCTCCATTTTACAGAAGGGATTTGCCCAGGGTCACCCAACTAGAAAGTTGTCTGAGGCTGTATTTGAACTTAGATCTTTCTGATTCTAGGTCCACTGCTCTATCCAATGCTTCCCCTAGCTGTCTGATGTCTGTCCAGAGGGCCACAGACCTCAGGCCACCTGCTCCAACCCTTGCATTTTACAGATGACAGCACTAAGGTCTAGAGAGTGTGACTTGCCCACAGTCACACAAGGAGTAAAAACCAGCAGTTGTCAGGACTCAAATTCCAAATTTCTGACCCTATATCACAGATGTGTGAGGTCTCTTCTCCCTTCTAGATGTCAAGCTCCTTGAAAGCAGGGACAGATGACAAGAGTACGATTCACACACTGCTTTCAACTTTGCCTTTCTCACAAGAATCATTCCCATTTCATGTATAAGGAAACTGAGGGAAATGACTTGCCTAGGGATACCCAGCTGGTGAGCATCTGAGGCAAGATATTATAATGAAAATGATGGTTAGGAAACTGAGAGTGAGAAAGAGAAAATGAGTTATTCAGGGTCGTACAGCTAGCAAGTGTCTGAGGTGGAATTTGAACCCATTATTTAGGCTCCAGAGTGGGAACTATGTTGGGGCTATAGTCAGTGCCTGACATACAGTAGATGCCTAATAAATGCTTATCAAATTGAACTGAATTACTGAATTGAATTGACTAAGATTTAAAGCTGGAAGGGGTCTTAGAGGGCATCTAGTACAGCTCTTATTTTCTAGATGAGGAAACTAAGTCCAGAGAAGAGTGAGTGGGCCAAGGTCATGTTAAGAGTGCAGGCAGAACTTTTCCATTATTCCAGACAGAGGGAAGGCCACCACACCTACACCCAAGAGACATTCCAGTCACTTTTTGGAAGGTGTCTCCGGGCTAAGAAAACTAAAATCCACACCAGACCTCCCCGGCTGACACAGGTCCCAGCTGGGTGATTACTCCATTTGCCAGATATGCAGCGGCAGAAACGTGAGTCGTCCTCGGCAGCCCCTGGAGATGCTTCTCTCCAGGAGGACTTTGACGCTAATGCTCATCCTGACTCAGCCTGGGCCCTGCTCCTCTCCCTGCCGGAAGAAAAACTGCACATCCTACCCAGCATGGGGATAAATAATGAAAATGGAATAAACCCACAGGCCTGCACTGGACGTTGCATTAACACTATGCTGAGGGGCAATTTCTCATCTCTAGGGCTGATCAGCGGGCAACTGGACCTCACCAGCTGGCCATGGTCTTCCAATCTGGAAACTCCAGTTTCCTGAAGGGCTTTCATGGTTAGTTAAACCTTCTCCTGCCCTGTAAACTAGTAGGATCAGACATTTGGAAGAGAAGGGCCCACCTAGTCCCACCCTTTCATTTTACAGAAGACATGATTCGTCTGAAGTCACCCAGGACATGGGGCAGGAGAGATTCAAGGCTGAAGTGTATGTGAGGTCAAGAGGACCCATTTTTTTTTTTTTACTTTCTCCAATCAAAGGATTAATAAGGGAGGAATATCACAGATTTGAGTAGGTGGGTGGATGGGGACCTTAGAGACCACATCTACTCCACTGGCCTTCATTTTACAGGGGGATTTGCTGGATTTACTAGGATTTGGTATGTACTAAATTTATTAGAACTTACTAAAGTGATCTGCCTAAAGCCGCACAGGGAGTTGTGTCAGAGCTGGAATACAACCCCATTCTCCCTAACTTCAATCCAGTGTTGGGCCCTTCGCAGAGCCCTAACAGCAGATTCAGAGCAGGAAGGGTCCTTGGAGATCACCTAGTGTAAGATGCATCTTATAAGGCAAGATGCTGAGATTCAAGCCCACTTCCCTCCCCTCTCCCCACCCCCATCCCCGAAGGGCAGTGGGGTCTGGGGTGTGAAATACGCCACAGTGACTGTCCATTGATTTGGCATCTGGAGACAGATCCCTGGACTTGTCTTACTGGTTTCCCTAACCCAGGCTCCCAGTGGGTGGTTGCTGGATATGCAACTGGACGCCTCTGCCCAGAAGAGACTCTCATGACTCGGGGGTACTGGGGCTGCTTCAGGTCAAGACCGAGCTGCTCTGGAAGCCGCAGACACGGCGGTCGGACTTGTTTTCATTATCCCAGCCAAAGCTAAGGAGGGGTGGGGGCCTCGGAGGAGGGAGAAGGTTTCCACAGTAAAATTAAAACAACAATAACAACATATTCAACCCACATCCAATCATGCGGTTGTCTTCCCCTCTCGAAGGCTGTAGTTTGGGGGTGGGATGGGAAGGAAAGAATGGAACATGATGATGAGAAATCCAAGACACCCAAGACAAGGGCAAATATTTGGATTTAGCCTCCAAAACTCTGGGGTTGGAGGGGGGCACGGGCGGGGAGACCGCATGCACCACTGTGTCTGGCCTGGACAGCAAGGCCAGAACTCAGAGGCGCCAGCCCAGACCTGCTCCCAGCCCACCAAGGTCAACTGCATAGCAAGGTCTGAGCTGCTGGCCATCACCCATCCTTGGGTGGGATGAGCATGGCACTCATCTACCATCATCTGGCCAGGAGGAAACCACAGAGGATCTCACCAATTCATCAAGTCCAGGCCTCTGTCCTGACAATGGTAGCTTAGACCATCACTGAAGCTAAGAAATGTGTGACTGCCACAGTCACCTTAATGCACTCACAAATGAGAAAATAAATATGTAAAGTGCTTTTCAAATGCTACATCAATATGAGGGAGGCAGCCAGGCTTGAGCTGGTTTTGAAGACAGGGAGGTCTGGATTCAGTCCCACCTGGAACACGTTAGTGGCTGCATGACCCTGGGTGAGTTACTTGAACTCAAGTCTAGGCAACTCTATATAAGATATAGAGAAAGTGACTACTTGCATGGGAAGAAAGTATTTCCTCACCTGGGAGTTCCTTGTACTAACGAAATCACATCTCCAGTCCCGATACCTATATCAGTGCTATTTATGGGGGGA
This sequence comes from Potorous gilbertii, assembly GCA_028658325.1. Taxonomy (NCBI): domain Eukaryota; kingdom Metazoa; phylum Chordata; class Mammalia; order Diprotodontia; family Potoroidae; genus Potorous; species Potorous gilbertii. The sequence continues at coordinate 36,116,266 of CM053771.1, read as the reverse complement.
AATGTTAGTACATCTTAGAAAGACCAGTTGCCCAAAGACATTTCATAGGCATTCAGAATTGTAAAGTATTTAAATGAGGGGGCTCAGGAAACTAACCTAGTCCCAACTCCCATGTGACAGACAGCCCTTCAAATACACCACCCTAACTCTAACCTTCAGTTAGTATTTCTTTCCCTGGAGATTTTTCTTTGGTTGCCGAGTGTCCACAGTCAATTTCCAACACATGTACGCTCCACAAGTCAACCAGACCAGAAGGAAGGCCTCCCATCTGGCTCCACCCAATGACTAATTTGTCTACACCTCAGTGATAACCACACAAATTATGAGTTAAGAAGGAACCTTAAGGGAGATACATCATAAAAGGGATGCCATCAGGTTTGGGTAATTAGGTCAGATACAGATGCAACCTTACTTACCGACAGTATGGGGCTACTAAGAGGCAAAAAAAAAAAAGTTAACTGAGGAATTGAAAATAGCATATCAGCTCTGCCCAACCATGAACAATGACATATTCTCTCCAATTATTTAAATTTTCCTATCATTCTTTTCTTTTTGAACTGGACCGGCAATTTTTTTTTTTAATGCAGGGAACGCCCCAGTAAGGAAACTCCATCACCATTGCAGCTGACTATCAGCTGTGGGACCCTCTATTCTGCAACTTACTAGTTTTCAGAGGTTAGCACAGTGCCTAGCACATAGTAATGGTTATTAATCAATTGACTGAAAGATGGAAGAGAATTACCTGGGGCCCTGCGAAATTAAGTAATTTGCCCACGTCTTCTTGTCTCCCAGATTAACCTTCTAACCCACCACTACCCCTCCTTTTATTCTGGTAAAGAGTGTTTTGTAGTTGCATTTAAATAAATCCCATGTGTGCCTCGGTAGGATGACTCCCAGATATTTTGTGCATTTAGCAATTATTCCTCATGGAATTTTTCTCGGTTTCCTTGCCTTTTGGTTAGCAGGGCAGAAAAATGCTGATAATTTTGTGCAGTCTTTTTGTATCCCGCTTCTTTTCCTGAAGTTAAAAATTGTCTTAATCAGTTTCTCTGCCAGTTCTCTGGAGGTTTTCAAGCTAACCCACTGCATCCATCTGCAGATAGGGATAATTTTGTTTCTTCTTTCGCTTGTGTTTCTAATACCTGTCAATTCATTCTGGAATTCCTAGAATTAGAGGGAGAAGAGAGATCCAGAGGAACTATCTGATCACAGACTTTGGGCTGGAAGGACTCTTAAAGGCCATTGAGTCCAACTCCATTGGTTTATGGATAAGCAAAGTGAGGCACAGAAATCAAGGGACTTTCTCAGGGTCACACAGCTAGATTCAGCACTGATTACTGTACTATACTGCAAAGTAGCCTAGGGGTGTTTCCAGTTTTGAAGAAAACATGGCAAGAGTTACTTTCTCCCTTCCCATGTACTCATTACTATCTCCAGGAGTGGGGAACCTATGACCTCAAGGCCACATTTGGCCTTCTAAGTCCTCACGTGTGGCCCTTCAACCAAACCCAAATTTCACAGAACAAATCCCCTTAAGAAAAGGATTTGTTCTATAAAACTTGACCTCAGTCAAAAGGCTGCAGGTTCCCCACTCCTGATACTCGATTTTTTCTCTCAAACTCTTTACAGGTTCATAAATCTCATCAGTCAAAAGGGATTCCAGAAGCAGTCTAGCCCTGTCCCCTCATTTTACTGATTATAAATTGAGATCTGGAGCCCAAAGGGACTTCAGAAGCCATCTAGTACAGTCACCTCATCTTAGAGGGGCCTGATAACAAATGGAGGGCCAGTGGTCACACAAGTGGTCATAGTAAGTAGTCAGAGGTGGAATAGGGAATCATTTACTTCTGGGATCTTGGGCACCAGCTTCCAGAGAGCTATGGCTTTGGCCCTGCCCAGGAGAAGAGTTTCCCCCACAAGCAGAAAGATGGTGCATGGTTTCCAAGAGTCAAGTCAATACTTACGATCAAGTCCATTCAAGTAACGCATTCGTATTTCACAGTGGCCCCAGACAGCACTTACTACTGGGTAAAGTTTTTTGCCCTTGAGTCCCCGAAAGGCCACGCCCATGTACTGCCCATCAACAATGAAGCTCAGCGTCCCATCATCCATGTCGAGGGCCACCAGGAAAGAATCTGGCACAATGAAAGTTTCATCTGGTTCTAGGAAGGCAGGGTACGTTTTACTCGGCTGGTTCTTCCCATCATGGTACAGTCTGTTCCGCCCCAGGTCCCAGCCCCAGGACTCATGGTTGTTGCCCACTAGGGTTGTGTACCCAACAGAGTGCAAGGGGGCATCCGCTGTGGCCACCCCTACTACTGCGTGTGTGCCACGCTGGCGCATGGCCCATGTGATCTGCCACACGTGCAACCCACGCGTGTACCCCACTTTCCCCCTGATGGCGTCTGTGCTCTGGGCCACCGGATGCCGGTGAAAGATAAGTTTGTCATCCTCCTTCACAAACACATTGAGCGAGCGGTCATCGTTATTCCAGGAGTGGAGCAGCTGGACATCGTAGGACACGGGGGGCATGTCCAGCAGCAAGTCCAGCCGTGTGGGCTTACAGTAATCCAGGCCCTGGAGCTCTTGTTTCAGGGGCCTGTATGAAGGGTCCCTCATGTCCACAGTCTTTATTCCCCCAGTGACCTTCTGACCCATGCTAACGTCTGACTTCACCTTCCGACGTCCACCCAAGGCAAACTCATCAATTGCAGGCCTTCTGTCCTGTTTCCCAATCAAATACCGGCAAGATTCCTAGAGAAGGTTGCTAGGAGACCCAGTCAACTTGTGTAGCATTCGGGATTGCCTAAAGAACGGAAAGAAAAACAGATGAGAAGGGGGAAGGGGGAGAAGTTAAATATTACTACATGGGTCATAGTAACTGGAGAAATGAACAACACATCCCATCTGCTGTTTTTAGAAACCAAAGCTCACGTCACACCTGTTAGTAGAACATAGTCAAGACTGCTGGGTCAGGGGCTGTAGCCAAATATGTGCCCCCCCACCCTCCTCCCCAAGCCCCAGTCATGGGTCTTTGTAAAAGGAAATAGCAGGTGTTGATCTTATGGGCCAAGGGACTGACTGCGCTCCTGGAGGCCAAAATGCCAGGATTCAATGTCTATTCTGTCTGTTGAGGGGCCCAGTGCTAGGGGAGGAAAAAGGATGAATGAGACAGGATTCCTGCCTCTCGGAAAGCTTACAGCCCAATAGGGAAGGTAAGGTATTTACACAGATAAGTGGAGAAACCAGTACATCTCATCTGAGCTTCACAAGCCTCTGAGACATTATTATTCCATTTTATTGATAAGTTAATTGAGCTTAAAGGCCACAAAAGTTAAGGGACTGGCCCAGAGTTCTATAGAAAGGAAGGAAATAAATATTTATTAAGCACCAACTGTGTGCCAGGCCCTGTACTAAATGCTTTACATATATTATCTCATTTGAACAAGTCAACAAACCCAGGAGGTTGGTGCAGTAACAATTCAGGAAACTGAGACAGGAGTTAAGTGACTTGCCTAAGGTCACACAGTGTCTGAGGCAGGACTCAAACTCTAGTGCTCTAAACGCTAAGCTAGGATACCTCTCTGCTTCAGTGTAATTATAGTAACAATGATATCTAGTTATTTATATAATGCCTACTATGTGCCAGGCCCTGCGTTAAGCACTTTACAGATATCTCATCCAACGCTCACAACCATCCTTTGAGGTAGGTGGGAGGGCAATCACCTTGCCTAAGGGTCATAGAGCTAGTATATATCAGAAGTGAGACCTAGAGTTAGGTCTTTTTGACTTTAAGGTACCTAAGCAGCACAGTGGATAGAGCACTGTCAGGATCACAAGTCAGGAACCCTTGAGTTCAAATCCAGTCTCAGACACATACTAGCTGTGTGACGCTGGGCAAGTAATTTACCTTCTATCAATCTCCATTTCCTCTTCTATAAAATGGGGGTGATAAGAACACCTACCTCCCAATGTTTTGAGGATGAGATAAGATTATATTTGTAAAGTGCTGAATAAATGCAAACGATCATGAATGTTACCGTGGTATCTCCAAAGCTAGCTCTGTCTAGCCCCACTACCACAGGGTCTTCTCTTCTCAGGACAGACTGATAAGCTAGTACAAATTTTTAAATCAGCTTGATAATAGTAGCTTCTTTTTCAGTCTAGTATTCCCAGTTCTACCCCTACCTATAGATGGGTGGTAAGTATGATATTGGTAGTAACAGCAGCTGGTATTTACCTAGTCCTTTAAAGTTAACAAAGCTCCTTCCATATGTTACCCCATTTTATCAGGTGAAAGTAATGTTTGTACAGTGGTTTGCAGATTTTTTTTAAGAGTAAGGACTGTCTTGTTCTTTATTTTTTGTTTTTACAAGGCCTTGGCACATAGTAGGTACTTTATAATAACCTGCTAAATGATAGATTAAATAAATTGTTATTGATACTGAAACTGAAAAATTCCTGAAAATCTTTCCACCTCCCACAGCCTGAGTCTTTGCCCCTCTCCAAGTCATCGCAATGAGATGCGTCTGACAGATACACCTATAATTTACTCCCCAAAAAATAACCCAGGTGAGAGCATAAGGCTCCATTCACTGGCCTGAATGGGAGTCTGAGGGCAGAGCCATCCTCTAGATAGGTTCTCCAGCTGTGAAGAGGAAGCAGGAAGCAAGAGAGGAACTTAATACATGTGCTACCAACATACTCCGACTGGCTACCCAGTCAAGGTGATCTGCTCAGGGACACTAACACACAAGTCAGTCATCCCTAATGCTTACCAGGTAACAAGCGTGCTCCCCAAGTTCACCCAGAGCACATCCAATCACAGGCCATGCAGCTTTCAACCACTGGCTCCAGAGTCAGTGGCCCTGGGTTCAAATCTTCCACACTCCTCCCCCTTTTTACATTTACTACTTGTGTGACTTTGGGCAAACTCCCTAAGACATTGCCCTCTCACACCTGGGACCCTGTATTCAAATCCTGCCACTGACACCATCTGTATAAACTTGAGCAAGCTCTCCTGAGTCAGCAAGGCCTGGGTTTGAATCTTGGCTTTCTTTGCTTTTCTTTGTACCTCAGTGGTTAGCACAGTGCAGAAACAATGCTTGTTGACTGACTGATCTCTGATACTTATTAGTCCCCACTCTCCATCTGCCTCCTGAGAAGGAACCTCAGCCCCCTACTTTTATAGATGGGGAAACTGAGGCCCAGAGAAACGAAGCCATTTGTCCCAAGTCATACAAATAACAGCTAGACTGCTGAGGTCCTGATAGGAGGGGCCCTGGTCTACACTTGCATTGTCGCAACAGAAATCCTTCTCAAAGCAATTCCTAGAAACTCGAAACATAAGCCTTCCAAAGAAAGCCCAAGCTGGCACCAAGGAACTTCTGACCTTTACTGGAACAACCAAAGGGTCAGCCTTCCTTATCAATGAGTGGAGCCAATAGCATTCTGGTCTATTTATTATCCTAGGATTAATTTTTCCTTCTCTCTCTATACCATTAAAGAAAGCCAGCCACCTACCACCAAAAGGGGCTCTATCTGGCTGATTACTATGGGAGGGAGAGGAAGGCATGAATCACACAGAAGCTTTACAGCTGGAAGGGACACTAAAGACCACTTAGTCTAATCCCCTCATTTTATAGATGAGGAAACTGAGGCCCAGAAAGGTTATACATGTGGGTAAGCATGAGAGGGAAACTTTGAACCAATATCCAGAGCTTTTTGCCCCTGGATGTTGGGCACAAGGATCTGTTTTACAGATGAGGAAACTGAGTCTCTAAGAGCTTAAATGACTTTCCTGATGTCAAAGCAAATTTCATTTAACCAGCACTTAGCAGAAAACTTGGTATACAGCAAGCGCTTAGCAAATGCTGACTGATAATAAACTTCCTGAGGGCAGGGAATATCTTTCTTTTTTTTTTAATCTTTGCATCTTCAAAGACTGTTTAATAAACGTTCGTTGATTTATTTAACAGGATATAATCAGTTCTGAAAAATAGAGAAAATTTTCAAATACAAATATGTAATGAGAGTGGACATTCTTATATAGTCCCAAGTCACCTGTCACGCTCATATAAATACTGTAATAATAGATAACATCTATGTAACACTTCAGGGTTTAAAAATCTCTTTATATGTACAATTCTGTGACAAATTGGTGCTACTATCATTTCCCATTTTAGATGAGAAAGTAGAAGTAAAGTGATGACTTGCTACTAGTAAGCGTCTGAGGCTGGATTTGAACCCAGGACTTCACTCCTCCAAGTCCCTGTTCTACGCACTATGGTGCCACCTAGCAGCTTCACAACAACCCTCCTGCCTTTCCTGTCTTGTCTGCCACTTATCCTATCTACAATTTGTTCTCACAGCTGATTGGCCAGGTCTTTCGTTTTTCTATGTTTCCCCAGCACTTAGCACAGTGGTACATGGTAGGTGCTTAATACATGCTTAATGACTAACAGGGAAGTGAGGTATTGCTCTCATACCCACTTTGCAGATGAGCTACCTGAGGTAAAGGGTATTTAAGTGACTTTCCTAGAGTCACACAGCTGAACCCAGGCCCATCCTGCCTGACACACTAAGCACCCTTTCCACTGTGCCATGCAAACTTTCATGACAGACACTACAATCTGCAAGGATCATTCAAGAATTCATCTGTTTTTCTTATTTTTTTCTGTAACAATTTCCAATAGAGATTTTTCATTTGCCCAATAACCAGGGGGCACTGGTATGCCCACTGAGAACACTTAATGGTATCTTAGCATTCCATACAGTAGCCCCTCATCCCCTGAAACAGGCAAAACGTCAGTAGCTTACCTGTCTAGCACCAGTGTGGGCCGTTCCAGGATCTGGCACCAGTCCCCTCAGTTGCTTGCTCTGACCAAGATGTGGACAACCCTGAGGGGACAAATATGAGATAAATATGAGATCCAGCACCATAGGATAGCTGGGGAAGGGAGAAAGGGGGAACATTCATTTTAAACACTTTGAAGCATCACTGACTAAAGCCACAAGTAGGGCATCCAATAGAAAGTCTATCTCTAAAACCTTAGGCATCCCTTTTGGAAGAGGGTCTTGGACTTGGGAATTAGGGAAACCTAAGTATTACCCTGAGCAAATCAGGTTTACCCATCTCTGACTCAATTTCCTCATCTGTAAAATGGAGATAATATCTGTAGCATTTGCCTATAGCAATGGAGTTGGGGTTCAAGATAAAATGAAGTTATTTTTAACAACTGGTAGGGACCTCAGACATCTAGTCCAACCACTTAGGGGTGAACTGACTTCCCCAGATTAAATACAACCATCCACCCCTATATCCTGCCTCCCCCTTCCATGAGTCCTGGGCACTTCATCACACCAATGCTACCACAGCTCTTGGAAGAATGGGTATCAATTCACTGCCCCATGGCTCCGATAACCACTCCTGTGGCTCTCTGGACCAGAACGCTCCCTCCCCCAATACGTTGTCTCCCCCAACCAAACGGAAAGCTCCTCCAGCTTAGCACCAAGCCTGGCGTCAGGAAGATCTGAGGTCAAATCCAGACTCAGACACTAGCTGGGTGATCCCAGACAAGTCTCTGTTGGTCTCAGTTTCCCCATCTGTAAAATGGAGATAACAGCAGCTCCCCCGCAGGGTGACTGTGACGATAAAAAGAGATGCTATCTGTAAAGAGTTGAGCATGGTAGGCACTATATAAATGTTGGCTTTTATTACTAGTAATAGCATCTTTTCTAGCGCCTATCATGTAATAAGCAGTACGTAAATGTTAACTATTTTATATGATGATATATTACTTATATTATTACAACAATACTATGATTCTTGTCAGTGGTGCCTAGTGCCTGGCATACACTATTTACTACTACCACCATTAGGAATGCTGTCAGTACATGGTAAGAGGAGAAGAAAGAGCCTTCCCCAGCATGGGAGACAGAGGGCTGGTATGTGACAAAGAACAAAATGGCTGGTTTGGCTGGGCATAGGGGTGACTGGATTTGCCAAGGGGTCAACTCAGCTAATAAAGGTCTGAAAGAGAGATCTGAACCCAGGTTCAAATCCAAAGGCAGCAATGATTCCACTGTGTAGGCCTGTGACCTTCAGAGACCTGTATTACCAAAGTGCACTTAAAAAAACAACCCACAAACCAAACCCAAACAAAAACTCCACTTATCCTTGGGTTGAAATAATTTAAAATAGGCAGGGCAGCTTGCCATGTTCCCCCCCACACACACACCTCAAGGTTCCCAAGTGACTATTGGCAATGGTGAAGGGGGGCCCCCACACAGGGAGGGGTGCTGGGGTGGGGGGACGACCATCCAGCCTTGCAAGTTCTCCCAGTAACTTGCAATGACCCCAGAACAGGCAAGCTATTGTTTGCCCCACAAAGGCTGGGAAAGGATAAAATTCAAGATTTGGAACAAGGTGACCTATTTATAAAACCTCCTTTCACCTAAAGATCAAATAACATCCTCCCACCCCACCCCTTCTCCTTAGCTTTCAGCCCCTACCCCCACCAAGGCTCCTCCTCCCATTTCCCTCACCCCAAACTGGTGGAGGCAGCCCAGGATTTTGCAAGTGAAGGGCTGGTGGTAACATTCTCTGATTACTACAAATCCCTACCCTCTAGACAAGGGGAGAGAGGCTGGGGTCTGATCAGCCTCTGCTTATTCCCAAGCCCTGGAGATTACAGGAAGACAGGAAGGTAAATACAAGTCCCTAGAGCAGGGAGAGACTTCTTAATTTTTGTTGTGTCCTGGACCCCTCTGGCAGTGTGGTGAGGACCTCTTGTCAGAATCAAGGTTTTATTTTATTTTAAATCAATCATTTTTAAATGCATAAAGTAAAATGCATTAGACTGCAAAGGAACCAATTTAGGTAGAAAGAGTTACCAAAGTAATTTTTAATTTAGGTCGATTTAGGTAGAAAGAGTTACCAAAGTAATTTTTAATTTAGGTCGATTTAGGTAGAAAGAGTTACCAAAGTCATTTTTAAGAATAAGTTCACGGACGCTGGTCGAAGGACATCTGATGTTCGCCTGAGAAGAATGACAGGATGCTGGATTTGAGAGCTCAGAGGGATCCTGGAAATTCTTTAGTTCAACCTTTTCTTACAAAGGAGGAAACTGAGGCCCAGAATAATCACATTGGTATTTATACAGAACAACATCAAAAAGTGCTTTACCAATATGACTGCATTTGATCCCTACTACAACCCTGGGAAGTAGATGTTATTACTGGCTGCATTTTACAAATGAAGAAACTTGAGGCTGAGAGGTAACTTGGTCAGACGAGTTACCCAAGTGTCAGGGCAAGGCTTGGCACTGAGGTCGGAATAATTCTGATCAGGAAACAATCCCACCCCTCTCCCCTCACAAGCATCACCCAATTAGAAAAGAAATAACCACCTACTAGACCCTAGATAGCTACAAAGCATTTTTCAATAATGGGTGCTAAAGTGCACATAGACCCATACGCTATTCCCCATAAGAATGTAAGATTTTTGAAGGCAGAAAATGCCCACCTGCTTGCTTGTCTGTGTATTCTTAAGACCCAGGGTAGTAACCAGCATATAGTAAATGCCTAATAAATAAATGCGCTCTCGCTCTCTCTCTCTCCTCTGTCTGTCTGTCCTGTCTGTCTCTTTCCACTCATCCACCCACACAGCTGTCAAAATAAGCTTCCTAAAGCACAGGCTCATAATGGTGGTACAGTTCTAGAGCTGGAAAATGACTTGGCTCAACCCCCTCCATGGAGAATTGACACCTATAAAGGTGAAGTAACTTGTTAAATCCAGGCAGGAGGTAAAAATGGCAAAGCTAGGAGTCTGACCTCTCCAAAGTCCTCAGTGGCTCCCTATTGCCTCCAGAGGAAGACACAACTACAAAGTAAGATACAAATTCCTCTGTTTGGCATTTTAAAGGCCCCTTCAATCTGACTCCCATCTTCTCAGACTTCTTTCAGGTAATTCCCCTTTACGAACTTCCTAGTCACAAGACCTGTCCCATTCTGTGCCTCTTCATATATAGCTGTCTCTCCCCTAAAACCACCTGGATCTCCCCTTCTCCTCACCTCGGTCTCTCAGAATCCTAGCAGCTAGGTGGCACAGTGGATAGAATCCTGGGCTTGGAATAGGAAAGACGAGTTCAAATGCAGACTAAGACAATTACTAGCTGTAGGACCCTGCGCAAGTCACTTTACATCTGAATAACAGCACCTACCTCCCAGGGTTGTTGGATCATATGAGATAATAGATGTAAAGTGGTTTGCAAATCTTACCAAGCACCAGAGAGGTCCAAGTTGTTATCAAATGCCATGAATACCGAGACAATTTTGGTTTTGTCTCTGTATTACCGGTGTTTATTAGCACATTACCAAGAGTTCTGTAAATGCTTCTTGACTGAACCAAATCCAGATTTCTACTCATGTGCCACATTTTACAAAAAGTCATTCTGATCAGCCATAGGTAGGTTATTTCTTAATCCACCCAAAAGTCACATGTACAATATAAACTCAATTCGGCCCTCTAAGTCCTCAAGTGCGGCCCACACCCCTGTGGCCTTGAGGCCGCAGGTTCCCCAACCCTGCAAAAGCAAGGGTTGTTTTTCCTTTTGTCTTTGTCTCTTTGGTCCCTGGTACAAAGGAGACACGCGTGTGTTGAAATGCAAAAATGACAAGGAGAGATAAAGACTCCCTCCTAGTTAATTAATGAAGTTCCTTTGCATTTAGCAAGGTCAGGAGCTTGGGAATGTTTTCTACCCATGAATTAACAGAATTCTTCTGCTTTGACCCTAAGAAAGTTCAGTTCAATTAATCATTTGCTGAAAGGAGTTCAGAGAGCTTGTCCTGTTGGGGTGGGGGTGGAGGACCGGTAAAAGCACCAACAGTCCCTAAGCTGTCCCCTTTGACCTTACAGGGCACAAACACACCTGCCTTCCACCTCCAGAAGGCCCCAAATGACTCATCAACAGCGTTCAGAAAACCACACAATCAGTTAAAGCTGTGGTCCCCTGAGAAATCAGGCCTGTATTCATTTAGATACGAAAAATTAAAAGTGAAAAAAATAAAAGTTACTGACTGTACCAATCATCAAGGCCACAAATGCATCACTCTGTCCTTGTGGCCAGATGTTCCTCTCCTTGAGAAAGCCCACTTCTTAGAAGCTAGATAGATAGTGAGTCAATAACATTTATTAGGGGCCTACTATGTGCCGGGCATGGGGCTAAATGCTGGATAGGGAACTGAGGTTGACCTCAAATTTAACTTGACAACTTTGCAAATGAAACTAAATACACTGGCCAGCCACTGAATGCCACTAAGGGATTCCACTTCAGAAGACAATAGAAAAACTACTGGGTTCAAATCCTTGTTTTCTCTCTGACCCTATATGTGACCATGAGCAAGTAATTTCAACTCCAGGCCTCTCAGTTTTCCTCATTCATTAATGAGGGCTTTGAACCAGAAGACTCCTACAGTCCTTTCTACCTCTAAATCTATGAGCTTGTAAAGTCACTTAACCTCTTCCTATCAGTTTTCCTTTGGTTAAGATGAAAGTTGTGTAACCTTAGGTCATCATCTGAGTCTCAACTTCCTTCTCAGGAAAATGAAGGGAGGACTGGGTGACCTCTAAGGTCCTTTGCAGATTTCAACCTAGGACTCCATCAATGAGCCCTACCTTCTGGGTTTAAACAAGCTCCCCTGCCTACTCACAGAGAACTATTAAGTCCTACTTCCTGCCTCTTCCTTCCCAAAAGTCCCAAAGCAGAAATACCATCTATACCTTTACCTAGGAAAAGCTCATTGATGGCTTGAGCAACAAGCACTTTTCGCTATTAGGTATACAGGTGACTGCTGTCAACATTGGCCAGCTAGGTGATGCAGTGGAGGGCGAACAGGCCCTGTAGTCAGGAGGACCTGAGTTCAACTCAGTTCTCGGACACTTACTAGCTGTGTGACCCTGGGCAAGTCACTTAACCCCAATGACTCAGAAAAAAGTAAAAGAAAGGGAGTAGATTAGCCAAACTCTAAGGTTTGTTAAACATGAAAGATAATGTGATGGATAAATTGCCATTGCCAGACTAAGTTCAAAGTGAAATATTGTAAAACCTTCCTAAATGGTCTCTGTCTCAAGCCTGTCCCAACTCTAGTCTGTCCTACACAGTAACGGTAAAGTTATTTTCCTTAAGTGCAGACCTGACCATGTTGCTTCCCTACTTGCCTCTTGAACAAAATGTAAACCAACTTCTCTGTTTAACCTTTAGAGCCCTTCACAACCTGACCCCAGCCCATCTTTCCAGCCTCACTGGATGTAATTCCTCATCTTCCAAAACCTTGCAATCCAACCAAACTGACCTTCTCTCTGTTTCTCATATAAACATGACCTTCATGTCCCGCCTCTGCATCTCTGTACAGGCCTTGACTTCAATCACTCTTTGCCTCTATTTCATTGAGCCCTTTTCTACCCTTAAGATGCATCACAGTCTTCAACTTCGGCAGAATGTCTTTCGTGATCCTCATTTCTCTTCCCTTCCCCCACCAACTGCTGGTGCCCCATCCCCCAATACCCTGTCCTTAATGACTTGGCCTGTAGTTATTTACTTTAGATGTATGCTATATATATTTTTAGATGTGCTCACTGTCTTCCCCTATTAGAATGCAAGCAGTATGAAAGCAAAAATGATATCATTCTTCGTACCTGTATTCGCAGGACCTAGTCCACAGATGGTCCTTAATTAATTAATTGATTGATTAATGCTCATTGATCATTGATGGATAAGCCCTGGTTCAGCCCTCACTACCTATGTACTCTTGGTCCCGTGACCCATCCAAGCCTTCCTCATTTCTATTTCCCACTTCACCTCTGGTCATTTTACCTAGAAGTACCTCAAGGCCAAAGTGCTGGTGACTGACATCTGTGCCCATATGTGTCACTAAGGCCAGACTTCTATTAGGTTCCATCGCCGCCACCACCCTAAGTTCCTTTAGTCAGAGTTTTGTAACTGGCAAGGCACCCCAAGAAAGGGCAGATTCACACTTGAGGGTGCTGTCCTTCTGACTGAACTCAATCTAGGGCCTGTGTGTGTGTGTGTCTGTGTGTATGTCCACAATTCACTAGTAGCAGCCATCACAAGGGCATCAGCTGAAAAGAAGGGCCTCTTTCAAAAAAAAAAAAAACCACTCCTGCCCAGACAGGAGACATTGAATGAGGATTTAAATGGATATCGATGGCAAACAGCAGGAAAGAGCACTCACTGTGTCTGGGGTCAGCAGGTCTGGGTTCTGCATCTGGCTCTGCAGTCTAAGGACTGCATGACCTTGGGCAAGTCACTTCTCATTGCTGGACACCGGGATTCCTCAGCCAATAGGGGAAGGGGATTGGACTCTATGATTTTCAAGGTCAAGATCCTTCTCAATCTGAAAACTTGCTGTTCAGTCATTTTTCAGTCATGTCTGACTCTTCATGAGCCATTTTACAGTTTTCTAGGCTTTCTTGCTTTGCTATTTCCTTCTGAAGCTCATTTTACAGATAAGGAAACTGAGGCAAGCAGGATAAAGTGACTTGCCCAGGGTCACACAGCTAGGAAGTGTCTGAAACTGGATTTGAACTCAGGATATGAGTCTTCCTGACTCCAGGTCTGGCACTCTAATATTAGTATTCCCACATAGAGAGAGGTAAGGGCTCTCATCGTTGCCACCACAGTACTTATGGAAGCAGAACTCTATTTCTTGGGTGTCATAGGAACCTGTCTGTACGGCAAATCTGAGTATGCTGGCTACTCCTCCTCCCCTGCACTCTTCTCCCTACCTCTTTGCCATTCGGTGCCAACTCTTATAGGAGGCCTTGCCTTGCCTAAGTCCTCCTTTTCTACCCACTGCCACCGGTGGTAGGTGATATTCCCTCCCCAGTCCAAGTTACTTTGTCAGCTAGGCTAAAAAGCTAAGCATAGAGTGAAGAAGACCTGAATTCAAATCCAGCCTAGGACCCCTTTCTGGGCAAGTCACTTAACCTTGATCTGCCTCAGTTTCCCTATCTGTTAGACCACATGACCTCTAAAGGGTCTTAAGAGTTCTAAATCTATGATCATCTGGCACCAAAGAGAACAAGGAGATATTGTCGATCAGGGAAGCAAAACAGGGGTCTGGTTCTCTATCTATCCATCCAGTGCTCCATTCATTTGTCAAATCGGATCATAACAATGATATTATTCCCCATTTATGGGTGGGAAAAGTGGGCCTAAGAGAGAGTAAGAGGTTTGGCCACAATCAGCCAGCTAGTAAAAAATCTGGGTTGGACTCAGACCCCATATCCTCCAACTTCCAAGCATCACTACCTAAACTTGGGCATAAAAAGATGCCCACTGTGACAAATACTCAGCATTTATACCTTTCCTAGCAGGAAAGGGATTTTAGAAGCCACACTGGATCATTGTTATTCCAAAGGGTCCTCTCTCTACATGAGCGTGGGCAAAATGCTTCCCAAGGAAGAACCCTTCTCTGCTGAAGGGTAAACCAAGCCCAAGGACTTCCCAAGAACTCTCACATTTCAAAACAACCCTTGCAAACTTGAGAGCTGAGTATAAGGGCATCCCTCACTGTCCAAGAATACTCAAGGATCTTGTGGCCCAATCTCACTGTGGTGGGAAGGAGGTGTGTGTGTCACACATCAGAATAGGGCAAGAGCCCCACGGTACAACCCCACCCAATAAACTTCATTCCAGAGTCAAGTTCCTGAGGGTGTAGGGAAGTCTGAGGGAGGAATGAGGACCGCAGGCAGCTGGCAGACATCACCCTCATCCTTAAAGTCTCAGTTATGACATAGGTATATGGTCAACAGCATGCCCATGAGATAACTCAAGAACCTTCTAGAGCTTGATTAATGTGTTCTCGAATCAAATGTCACAAGGAAAGGGAAATAGAAGAAAAAGTCCAGAGCTGTTGATCTGGTGGTTCCAGAACACCTGTATGCTGTTAAATGACCCCTCTAACCTCTCCAAGGTACAGCCCTTGCCAGGGACCAGTGGAAGAAATAAGCCAAAAGTCCACCAGCAAGGACCAGAGATCAGGGAGATGGCAAGAGCTGGTGGGACAATGGACCCTTCACTGATCCATGAATGACATCCTTGTGGAACTGAGACAGGATCAGCAGAATGGCATATGCCACTTTCTCAATTCTCCAGCTCTCTACCAAAAAAAAAAAATCAACATTCCAAAGCAATTCCAAATGGTGGGGTCCTTTCCAGAAAGAAGCTGGGGAAGACACACTGCAAATGTGAACACTCTGACTTCCTGCCTCAATATATCCATCATTGTACAAAAAACACTGGTTTAGGAGTTATGGGTTCAAATCTGCTTCTGACACTGACTACTTATGGGCAAGTTACTAGAGCCTCAGTTTCCTCCTTTGTAAAATGACAGGACTGAACTAGATGGCCTCTCAGGTCCCTTCCAGCACAGGATCTATGATCCTATAACTTTCCTGGGCCTCAGTTTCCCTCTTTGTAAAATGAGAGAGTGGTCCTCTTTGTCTCCAAAAGAACTCACTACAAGGGGAGTCTATTCTACCCCTGATTTACACATAGTGTGACAAAATATCCCCCCAGTCCAAAATTGTTTGGTTTTCAAATTTCTAGGAAAATTACAACATGGCCACAATCCAGCCTCTGTTGGCTGGGTGACCCTAAACAAGTCACCTCCCCTCCCCTCCAGCCCCAGACAACATTGCTTCTGACTCCTCTGGAAACACACAGAAGATGCCCCCTGGGGAAGTCCTCACAATTGGGACAATCGCTGCTGGGCTGTGCCTGGCAGGGCAGGCTACTGACAGGGCCCGGCTTCGGGGACACAAAGGCGCACAAAAGGCCCATTCAGGCCTTCACAGCTGTCACCCGCTGGGAGCGCTCCTTCCCACTCCATGGGAGGAGATTAGTGTACCAGCATGGTGGGCTGAAGAAATGGAAAAGCCTTCAGCCTTTCCCCATCAACTATGCCTGCTCTGCCCTCCTTCCCCTAGAAAAGCAATTTAAAAAATCATTTTTTTTTAAAGAACTGCCTTCTAATTTAGGGGTCTCCAGCTGGGCTGGGCTCTTCTCCTTTCAAACCTAGAAGCGCAGTGGGAAGGAGGGCGAGATGAGGAGACAAGGGATGCAGGGCTAAGTCTCAGCCTGGCCACTGTGTGCACAGGGGGTGGAGCATTTCACTTCTCTAAAAAACTGTCAAGCTGGAAAAAAAACAAAGCAGGAATGGAAGGTGGTCTTTTTTTTAAAACATATTTTCATAACTGGATTTCAATATAATTGTATGTATTCTATGTTATGCCTTTAGAAACTTCACCCAATGAATATTTATTAAGTACCTACTGTGTGCCATTGACCTAAAAGCGAGGGATTGGCATTGGGACAGTCCCTGCCCTGAAGGAGCCTAACAGTTTCATGGGAGAGACAAGAAACAAATATTTACAAACAGGATAAATATAAATAAGGATAAATACAGGACATATAAATATACAGGATAACTATGGAATAATTAACAGAAGGGGCAGCGAGCTAGCTCAGTGGATGGCCTAGAGTCAGGAATATTCATCTTCCTGAGTTCAAATTTAGTCTCAGACACTTTCTAGCTGTATGACCCTGGGAAAGTCACTTCACCTTGTTTGCCTCGGTTTCCCCATCTGTAAAATGAGCTGGAGAAGGAAATGGTAAACCACTTCACTCTCTCTGCCAGAAAAACCCCGAATGGGGTCAAGAAGAATCGGACATGCCTGAAAAATGTCTGAAGTAAAGAGAATGAAGGCACTAGAATGAAGAGGGGTTGGGAAAGGCTTCTTGCAGAAGATGGGGTTTTAGTGAAAAGGGGGTCCGGTCCACAGGCTTCCCCAGACTACGATAGGGGCTCTATGACCCAGTGGTTCCAGACAGTTTCTTCCATCTCACCCTTCTTGATATCCCCACCCCAGCACGGTGCCTGTCTGGCACACAGTAGGCACTTAATAGGTGCTAGTTGATTGTCTGATTGAAACCCATGATCAATTACACAATCAACAAGCATTTATTAAACACCTACTACATACACAATCAACAAGCATTTATTAAACCCCTACTACATCTAGGCACTGTGTTTGGGGGATACAAAAAGAATGAGACAATCGCTGCTGTCAAGGATCTTACGCTCTATGGCAGGGCTGATGGTGGAAAGGACCATACATGGGTACATAATAAAAAGAGAGAGAATAAATTCCAAATAAATAAATATAGGAAATTTCAATCCAAGGTAGTTTGGGGAGGGAGGGAGGAACAGGATGATAAAAGATTTTGTGCAGAAAATGTTTGAAGGAAAAGAAGGAGACTCAAAGATGATGCTGGACTTGGAAACCAGATGTCCTGGGTTCAAATCTCACTTCCCTACTTCCATGTACACTGGGATTTTTTTCTAAACCTCAGTTTCCTTATCTGTGAAAGGAACACAATAACAACTCTCCCTTCCAGGGCTATTGCACATGAGATATATGGGATATGGAAAGCTGCTTTGCAACCCTAAAAGGAGAAGCTATTATATTTACCTACGAGAAGCCTTATCAGTGTGAACCCTTCCTGATGCTCCGAAGGGAGGACATAGACAGGAGTGGCAGAAGACAGACAGATGTGGATGGGCTGCGCTTAGAGGGAAGACACAAACTGATGGAAATATTGGGTGCTGATGAATAAGGGGAATTAGAGATTCGAGTGCTTAGGAAAATCTCAATACTATGGAAAATGAGAGAATTCCATTACTGCCAGTGGAAGGCCTGAGAAGGCTAGGATTGTTTGGTTTTATATACCTAGCATAGTATAGTGCCAGGCACATCAATGCTCATGAAACCCCTAGGAGAGGATAGACCTCCCACCCCAAACCCCTTCCCAACAATCTGCCCTTACTCTGCTGTTCCCTTTTATGGACCCTGGGAACTGAACCATGAGGGAGAGGGCAGGGGTCTGCTACATCTGGGAATCATCATGCCTGCATATGGCTGGTTCTGTAATGCCAAAGGGTCAAGTCAGGCAGGGCTCAGAGATGGGAGAAAAGGAGGCAGGCCCTAGATATATATGCCACAAGGCTGAGGGTCATGAGGTCACACAACTAAGAGGACATCTAATCAAGTCACCTCCCATTTTACAGGTGAGAAAACTGAGGCCCAAGGGAATGAGTGCTTTAAGAGTATAAATTTGGGACTGGAAAGGTCCTTAAAGATCATCTGGTCCAAACCCCTTATTTTAAAAATGAGATCCAGGAGAGCTAAGTACTCTGCCTATGGTCACACAGGCTATAAGCATGAGAGGCCCAGAGTTAGTGCAGCCCCTAATGCTAAGCACACCCCATCACAAAAGTCATCCTGACCAGGGCTCAGCATCTAGAGACATATCCCCGGGGAAGGGACTTCTTAGACTCTCCACGTCAGAAAAGAACCCAAGGTTCATCTAGATCAACTTGTATCTGAAGAGTAACTGAGCTCATCTGGGCAAGGTCCAAGTTGGGGGAGAAAAGGGATGAGTGACCAGGGAGGAAAATGAAGAGACTGACCATGGCAAAATGGGAGGAGACACCGGAAATGACCACAAACAAAAGGCCAGGTAAGCCAAGGCCCAAGGAAAGAGGCTAGCTGAGGGTGGCGCCTTGTCTCTGGGGCTGCAGGCGCCCAAACTGTGGGCCAGGCTGGGTCATGCTGGTCACGGAAGCAGATCAGGGCTAGCGATCTCCATCATCCAGCACACGCCTCCGCATAGCCGGCCTGTGACATCACATGGGCCACATTTAGAAAGGTATTTCCTCCACAAGTTTAACTTTCCATAAAATTAAAAACAGCAAAATGTTTACCTTTGCAGTTAAAAAAAAAAAAAGGCAATGCAGGCCATTTGAATCCACGCCCTGCTCCGTGGCAAGCCTGGCCCCAATCCCTGGCCCCTGGGGCCTAGATCACTCCCAGACTACAAAGATATGACCCTACTGAAAGCTCTCAAGCATCCCCCTCCCCTTTTCACATTTTTGTAAGTGGCACCAGGAATGGATTTTATTTCTGGGGACCTCACCGGTGACTAGAACAAAGGTGGGCCCATGTGCTGACAGCAGGCACCGCCTTGCACCTTGTCCCCTTTGCCCCTTCTCCTTTCTCCGATCATTGTGTACACTGCATATTTCTGATGCTGCCCCGAGTTTCCGTTCCCATATCAAAAGTGACTTTTCTGCTGAGGCAGTGAGATCTGCCAACAAAACAAGCCATGGGGACTGACACTTGGAGTAACGAAAACCCTTTCCCCTCCAAACGTGCTAACGATGAATCACTGGAGTCTAATGGGAGCAACAGCTGCGGATGGTGGAAGGCTGTGATGAGAAAGATGTGTGTACTTCACAGGCCAGGCCTTCCCTCTTCTCTGTCCTCAACCAACCTAGCCTGATCTTCAGGGAGTGATGGGGAGAGAGGAAGGGAGGAGAGAGGGAGGAAGGAAAAAAGCATTCATGAAGTACCCACTATGTGCTAGCCTGTGTGCTTTACAAATATAATAATGGTAAGGGCTCCTCTATTTCTTCATTTATCTAATTCATCCATCCACCATCTACCCCTCTCTATCCATTCATCTATTTATCCACCTCTGTGTGTGTATATGTACATATGTGTGTGTGCATATATACATGTATATATATGCATATATACATATATATATATCCATCTATCCATCTGTCTATCTGTTCCATCTACCCCTTTCTCTATCTCTCTCCCCCCCTCCTCTCTATCTTCCCTTGGCATCTTTCTCCAGTACTATTTTTGGCTCTGTCACTACGCTGTTCAAAACCCTTCAGTGAGTCCCCATCCCTACCTAGTATTCAACTCCAAACCTGTTTCTCATCATCCTATCCTCTCCTCTTCTCTCCTGACATCTCATTCTCACCATTTTCTGGCCACTTTAAACTTGTCCTGAAGAATGAGGTTCCTGTTCAGTTACAAGTTGGTCAGTTGGCCTTGGAAGGCCCTTCCAACTCTGAAACACTGTAAGGGTCTCCATCATTGGAGGGCGTGCCCACCCCAACAAGGTCCATTGAAATACATCAATGCTAACCTTCTCTGGGAAATCTCCTCCCTTCTCGGTAACTCAGTTTTGTCATCTGTAAAATAGGGGTGGGGGTTGACTAGCTGAACTCTGGAGCTAATCTGATAAGCAAATTCCTGAGAAAAATCAATGGGGCAGGGCAGAGACTGTGCTTCAGCGGCAGTCAATGGAGTCGGAGGACCTGGGTGAAAATCTTGCCTATGTGACCTGGAACACAGTAGGCACTTAATTAATGTTGATTGATTCTAGCTTTAGGCCTAATTTATTTTTTTAACATTTAAAAGTAAAAGGGGAAAAAAATGGTAGGCTCTAGTAAGGCTGAGGAAACAGGGCTCTGGAAGAAAAAGGACTTTCCCAAGGAAATTCAATTCCTCAGGAAGGGGACTGGACCCGGTTAGTTCCCAGAAAGGGCTTGGGCTGTCCTTGGATCAGCCCTGGACTCGCCTGAAGCAGCGCTAAGGCAAAAAGGGCCTTAGTTACCACAGAAAGAAAAACAAACAACACACACACACACACACACACACACACACACACGCCCCAACACTGCCCAGCTCTGAGTACAGTCATCTCTTAGCTGCTGCTAACAATTACAAGGTAATTTTCTTCTCTTTTCTTTCTTTTTTTTTAAATAAAGCCTGACGACATCGCTGAGATTGCAGAACCGACGTCCTGCTAGGAGCAGCCCATTCTCCAAATCCCACCCTTGCCACTATTTCCATCTCCCTCCTCCCCCAGGATTTGGGAAACCACGCTCCAATCCCATGAAAATAAAGAAAGGCCCAACTCCCAATCCCCAAAAAAAGCCAGAACAAATAGACATTGGCGTATTGACATAGTTAGTGAGCCACTGAATCAAGACCTAAGTAGAAACGTTCCTTCCTTTACAAGAATGGACGCCTGTGGGTGGCACACCATGAAGAGTTCTACCTGACCAGCCCAGACGGGCACCTTTTGGGTTCCTGAAAGACTTGACTTTTTCTAGCAGACTCTCAGTTGGCTCAGTCTGGCAGAAGTGGGGGAGAGTCCCCAATGCCACTTTTCCTCATTTTCATCTCTGAGAAAGAAAGAGCTCACCCCAGGGGCAAATTAGCATAAGGAAACTCATTAACACGCTGCAGTTATGAAACATTTTGGGATGACCAGCCTGGCTGGCTGCCAGTGGGAGCGAACCCAGAGCTGAGTTCCTCTCTCCATGTCTGCTGCCAAGTCCTATAAACTACAGAGTGACTCCATGCCAAAAAGGAAAGAAAAAACTCTGTTAGTCAATCAGTAAGCACCTATTAAGCACCTACTATATATCAGACACAGTGCTAAGGCAGTTAGGGGATCCATAGAGAGCCAAATGTAGTAGCAGCTCTCCAGAGGAGCTCACAATCTCATAGATTAATGCTCTAAATTATATTCATTGGTTTTCCCATCGTTATCCCCTCCCCCTGCAAAGTCCAAACATCAAGGGATTCCTAGATCCCCCTCTACTCCTCACCAGGAGACATGCTGTGTGCTCATCTCTTGGGGACACCAACTCCTAAGGTATGGAAGGATGCCTAAGCGAGGTCTCCTCCTACTCTCTCTGCTTGGCCAGAGAAAGGTGGCACCTCCCATGCAGAGAAGGGGAGTGACTTGTGAATAAATCCCCATTCCACCTAGGCCCCTTGGGCCCACGGGCATCAGCTCATGGCATCAGGTTTCACTGAAATCCACCTGGGCCCCAGGAGACAAAGGTGGGGTGAGGTAGACCAGAGCAAGAAGAGTTCTCTCCTTCCCTCTGATGTCTGGGTTGACAATCAGCAACTCCCATCCTTCCAAAATAATTTTTACAAAAGGGGTACTGATAGGGGACTGTGTCTCCCGGGAAGGAAGAGGTTAAATGAGTTCTAGGGGTCCTTCTCCAAAGTGCCTACCACCTCTTCTGGGTCACCCACACGATTAGTCATTCATTCATCAGGGCCAGTCTCCCCAGCCCTCTGCTACTGGGGCCAGAGCCGCCCACCTAATTTCCTGTTCCCTCGAGCCTGGTCAGTCATTTGACTTCACACAAATCTACCAGCCATCGTAGCAACATCTCGAGTTACCCCCTGGTTTCCTAGCCCTTTCCCCTCCCCTCCATCTCTACCCAAACAAGCCCCAAGTGGATGAAAGACACAGAGAGGGAGAAACACTCCTACCTCCTCCTACCCAGAGAGAAATGAATGAATATCAGTCTTTCCCAGGCAGGGAGTTCCAGATGGCTTCCTCAGGGGGAGTCCCAAGTCCCCAGGAGGCACTTGGGGGAGAAGGCACAGGAGCCCAGGCTCCTAGAAAGTGTTATTCTGATCTCTGAGGGATAAGTCACAGGCCCTAAAGAGCCCACTCAGGAAGGGGACTGGACCTGGTTAGTTCCCAAGGAGATGGCAAGTCAGAGAGGGATGAGATGCTCTGGGAATGGAATTAAGACTCAGATGGCAGAAGACATTTCATACAAGTCAAGCCAAGGGGAGCAGCTTCTCCTTCCCACTTCTCTCTTGACAATAAGGGTTTTCCTTGGCAGGGAGACCCTGGAAGGTTGGATATTGGGGGTGGTCTTTTTCTTTAAAAAAATAAAACAGTGGCAGCTTGGGAAAAGAGAAAGGTGGGCAGCTGGCAGATGAGAGGGCAAGGGGCTGGACTGCCAGATGCAGAAGGCTGCGGGTGATGCTACCAGGCTCCAGCAGGAGGTTGAGGGGTGAAGAGGGATGCAGGAAAACCCCCTACAATCCAACCGTCCATAATGGAGCAGGAGGACCTGAGGAGGTCTCTAGGTCCTATTGCCACAAAGATGCAGGCCTAGGGGTACCCCACATCCCCCAGGACCTCTCTTTATTAAGAAGAATTTGGTAGGAACCCCACCCTGAGCTGTGTTATTGTCAGCAGGCTAACAATACCCCTTGGTCTCCCAGGTCTGTCAGGACAAGGAGACCCTGGGGTGGAAGAGGAACCAGAAATGTAGAGAAAGCCTCTGAGTATGAACTTCCTTCTGTTGACAGCTTTTTTCTTAATTTTGTTCACAGCTTTTGCTTTTATGTCACAATATAGAATCACCATAGCAGCCAAACCAATACATCACCTGTGTCACTTTATGTGATAGTGCATGTGATATCTCATTCCCATAGGCCCCCCACCTGCCAGACATTTACATAGCACTTCAGTCAGCCAGGCAATAAACATTTATTAAGCACCCACAATGTGTGCTAAGGGCTAGGGATACAAAAAAAGGCAAAAGACAGACCCTGATGTCAAGGAGTTTACAATTCAATGAGAGAGCCAACATTCAGACACAGTGGGACATAATGGTTGAGTCTTGTGAAACAAAGAATGTGAAGGACTGAGGGAAACCAGAGGACACACAGCCAGGTACTGGGCAAGGAGGGCAGAACAAGGAGAAGAAAGCACAATAGACACCAGTGATCATGAAAATGCCCCCAAAAGGCAGACGGATGCTGCAGAGTTCTAATGTCCCTGCGTGAGAAGAGATGATAAAGCACATTTTCTTTTGCTCTAGAGAGAAGTGGTAGACTACTGGTAAGGAATGTTGTATACCCTACCAGAATTAATTATCAATATAGGTTTTGTCTGCTTAGCTGTTTTTCTTTGAAAAGGGGAAGGGTGGGAAGGAAAAGTATATGAGAAGGCTGAACCATGAAGGCAAAAAGCATCCGAACAATCCTCCTCTCAAAGGGCTTGTAATCTAAAAGGGAAGAAAAAAAAAGCCCCTTCCGCCTATGGTTCTGTGGTTATTTGTATATAAGAGCCACATGGGAGACACAAGGTAGTAAGTATGGGGATGGGAAGGGGATTTGTATATAAGGCTCTGTGGTTATTTGTATATAAGAGCCACATGGGAGACACAAGGTAGTAAGTATGAGGATGGGAAGGGGGGGCCAGAGCATCATGGGAAGCTTCACGGGATGATTCAGTTTTCACTAGTAGAGCTCTGTTTTCTATTTATCTCTCAAGGTTGGGGAGGTATCATGCCCAGTAAAGGGCCTGTCATCATCCAAACATAAGAAAACACAAGGCTTATTCTGGAGAAGCAGTGAGAGGTTTCCTCTTCTCCACTCACTCAGTGCCTTAGTTGACGCCCACACCACCTCTCATGTAGACTACTACAGTGACCTCCTAATCAGCCTCCCTGCCTCCCATTTCTCCCCTGTCCAATCTACCCCCTACTCAACTGCCAAAGGGATAAGCCTAAAACACCAACCTAATTATATCACACCACTGCAAAATGTACCAGGCCTGGAATTATTAGGAAGACCTAAGTGCAAATTCAGTCTCTGGAACTTCCTGGGCAAGTCACTTAACTACCTGCCTCAGTTTCCTCTTCTGTAAAGTGGGGATAATTACAGTACCTACCTCCAAGGATTGTTGTTAGAGCTTAATAAAATTTATTCTCTTTCCCTCCCTTCCCCCAGAGTGCCAATACAGTTCTGGCTTTGTATCTGAATCCCTCTCTTAAGTGAAGGTAGACCAAGGTGAGTCTTTACTGCTGACTCATTAGTAGCAAACTAACTGGGGAGCAAAAAGGGAGGGTTAGGGATGTGGCGGCCAGTCATCAACCTCTGGTTTCCGGACAGGAACTGGAAATGCCTATAAACGGTCACTAATGGATTTCTATTTACATTGCACGGCTGCATTTCTTACAACTTTAGGAGACATCGGAGAAATGAAAGGGGTACCTGCAGAGGCCCCACTGCAAAATCTTTTTAGGCCTTTTACAGAGAGGTACCCACCAGATCTGGTAGGCATCCAGAGGTCAGGAGGAGAGCTGAGCAGGCTAGCAGCCTACCCTTTTACTCTTTCCAAGAAGGAGGGGCCAAAGATGATACTACAATGGCCTCTGTTATTAAATCAATGCACCTAGAAGAGGCAGACAGAAAAGGCAGTGAACTTAGAAAAAGTGAAGAGATCATTTAAAATACAATAAAACAGAATCCCATTTTATAATATGATCTAAGGAGCATTTTATTAAGTACCTACTGGTACTTAACAAGGGGAGGGGGGGAGAGATGGAGAGGGGGAGGAGGGAGAGAAGGAGCATTTATACTAAGATTTGCTAAGCATAGTACAGAAGTTATGTCAAGATATCTCATTTCCCACCTTCTGACCTTTGCACAGGCCATTTTCCCCTGCCTGGGATGCACTCCTTTTTCATTTCTGCCTCTCAGATTTCCTTGCTTCCTTCTGCGCTGGACTCAAGGCCATATGAGGCCATCCCTGCTACCCACCACTCAGCAGCTAATGCCTCTCATGGAAAAGATAAGCGAGGTAATTTTAGAGAGGGGGGCAATGTGGAATAACAGACAGAGCTGGCTTTGACATTGGAAAGGTCTGGGTTCTAGTTTTGTCTGGGACGCATACGACATATGACCCTAGGTGAGTCACTTAACATTTCAATGCCTTGGGCACCATTTGGAGACCCTTCGTTGCAGAAAAGGTACCCACTTGAAGCAAATAATGGAGATTCGTCACCGGAGGCCCATGCAGTCACAGGCCTTTCAGGTAGGTACAGCACCAAGAGGGGGTGGCAGGGACTAGGCAGTGCCTAAATGGCCAGCTAATAGATTTGTAGACCTAGAGTGTGATTTCATCTTGTTTCAGACACTGAGGACCCAGGACCTCAGTGTCACTTAACCTCTCTCCCTGAGTTTCCATAGTTGTGAAATGGGCACGGTAAGGATGTCACCTACCTCCCAGGGTGGTCAAAGTGGGAAAGATACCTAAGGGATGTCAAAAACCTTAAAGCCGCAGTGTAAATGTCAGCCATAACTATGGTGATGTGTTTTGTACATTCCTATCTATGGACAAGTTGTTTCATCCATTAGAACATCAGTTTCTATAAGGCAGATGCTGTTTCATTCCTGTTGGTTATCTCTAGGGCAGAGGTAAAATGCCTGGCACAAAGAGGGCATTTACCATTTACTGGTAGAGTCTGGGACTCCAAGGGACAGGAAAGAAGGAGTAGTAAAAAACATGTGACAACACACACATACACATGCACACACACAATGATAATCTCAACAAGGAAAGAATATCAACAACCAGGGAAATCAAGCATGACAGACAGCACGATTACCAATAACAAATAATCATGCTAACTCTAAAGTCAAAGAGGCAGATTAGGACCTAGAAGACCATGTCTACAGGCAACGCTAGAAGGCAACTGCCTTCCTTTTACAGATGAAGAACTGGGCCCAGGAAATTAAGTGATGTGCCCATGGTCAAAGAGGGAGTAAATAACTCAGACAGAACTTAAACTCAGGTTCTCTGATTTCAGAACAAGGACTCTCATTATACCACAATGAGTCAGAAAGACCCACTCCCTTTATGACGCGAAGCAATTCACTGTGGTATCTCTGACAACCTCAGTTTTTCTACTTGCAAAACGGGAATCATAACATCTTTAAAAGTCTTCACTTCACCTTGTGGTTGGGAGGCTCAAATGAGAATATCTCTAAAGCACCCCCTACGCCCCCATTCCCCCTACTCCCCTCAATCCCTCCCTCCCCCAACTTCAAAAGCTTTAGAGCAACTTAGAACTATCAGTTCCCAATTATGTTCAAGTCTCACTTCTGACACATCCTGGCTGTCATACCCTGAGTGAGTCACCCTTTCTCAATGACCCTCAAAACTCTCTAAGGTTAAGATGCAAAGCAGAAGCTGGTGGGCACCACTGGAGGGGATTTCCTAACTGGCAGTCTCTATAAAGATGAAAACACAAGTCAGGTCCCAACTCCTTCTCTCCCCTAAATTAACATGTAAATTTTTTTAAAAACTGAATTGTTTCTATAATCAAAAATTTATTTTCTTTCCCTCTTAGTACCTTCTCACTATAAGCCCAGGGCTCTCTTAACCTCTCCCCCCATTTAGACACAAAGAGATGAGACTCCAAGAGAAGCATATTCTTCATATACAACATCATCATCCCTACCCCTTCCAAGAAAATTCCACTAATGATCTGTTCAGAGAGTTGAGGCAGGAGTGATTATGGCTAAAGTCAGCCAATTCCAGGAACCAAGTCAGCAACAACAGAAGTGTCTGGGGTGACACAGAATCATTCATCACCATAAAGTGACAAACCTTAGGTACTCAGGAAAAGTGTGAGGTGAGCTCATAGAAGACAAGAAGGTCCCTAGTTCCTTGTGGGGTTTGCTACCAAATCTCAAAACCATTAGCACTGGAAGGGACCTCAGAAGTCATCTGGTCCTACTCCTTCATTTAAGAGAGGATGGCATGCCCAGAAAGACATTACCCTGTCCAATACGATATAAACAGAACAGAGTTGTGGCTCAAACTCAGGCTTTCTGACTCTCACTGGACTATAAAGCTCTTTGGGGGCAGGACCTGGGGTGTGGAAGGTTTTTTTGTGGGGAGGGGTATCTTTGTATTCCCCAGTGCCAGGCACAAAGTAAACACATAATTAAAGTTGCACAAGCAAATCCAAGACTGGTGCTCTTTCCACAGCACCAAGCTACTTCTCAGATAAATGATTTCTATCCAAAGTTCATCCACATTCCTAGGACAGTCCTGTCTGCACTCAGTAGATTTCTTAGAACCACTGACAGCCAGGAAATCCACTGAGGAAGAATGCTTGGAAACCCAAGGCTTCCTTACAAAAATAAAGAAACCATATCTCTTTTCCTTAGAGGGGCAGGTGGGGGAATACAGGGGCAGAAGGTTATATACGCACTGTCTGCAAAGGTCCATAGTTCAACTACTTTTGGCTCAACTAGCTTTCTTCATTATTATGGAGAAGTCATCTCAACGGAGGGGGGATTATATCTATAAAGGCCTTGGATCTAAGCACAAAAGAGGCCAATAAAAAAGAAAGTTTGTCCTCGGTCAAATGGCTACTTAGTTGGCAAAGAAAGCCTTGAACAATTAGGTCAAGGACTTTACAGATCGAAGTGGGAAGGGGCTGCTCGTTATTGAGCATCCCTTTGATACTAAAAACAAGAAGGGAAAGAAATCAAAGAAAATCCAGCTAGACTCGGAAGCTTGTGCTTAACTCTGTCTGTGTACCAGGAAAACTGGTCAGACCCTTCAATGATCACTAGTTTTGTCTGTGCCATTAGTGGGGACTATGCCCCTAATTCCAGACACCGTCTTGTAAATATTGTTGCTAAGTCACTTCTCAGTACTGCCTGACTCTTTGTGACCCCATTTTTGGGGTTTTCTTAGCAAAGATAC
This sequence comes from Potorous gilbertii, assembly GCA_028658325.1. NCBI lineage: Eukaryota > Metazoa > Chordata > Mammalia > Diprotodontia > Potoroidae > Potorous > Potorous gilbertii. The sequence goes on along the minus strand of CM053771.1, from coordinate 36,087,983 downwards.
CGGAGGGGTTTGCTTTTTCCTTCTCTAGCTCATATTACACATGAGAAAACTGAGGCAGACTGAAGCGACGCGCTCAGGGTCACACAGCTAGTAAGTGCTGGAGGCTAGATCTGAACTCAAGTTGTCCTCATTTCAGGCATAGGACCATATCTCTAGCTGCTCATCTTGTAAATATAGACCACTGCTAGTCAAAGTATGACTGTTGGAAGGCCAGTCCATCTATCCCTGCTATAATTCCTCCAGCTGTGTATAGCCCCTTAAAAAGTTTCATTGATGCCTTTTGTTTTTATATCACAATCATTTCACCCCCAAAACTGAATTCTCCCCTTGTGCCAAAGAAAAATGATTAAGCAAAACTTTTCCAATACAAGGACAATATACACTACTCTTTCCCAGTAGCCTTCCCTTTCTCTACTACGAATGGGGATAGAGGAAATAGGTTTCATTATCTGGTCTCTGGGACCTTCATTGATTTTTTCCAGTTTCTCCAAGTCCCATTTCCTTTTAATGATCTTTTCATCAACACTGTTAGAGCTATTAAGAGTATTCTCTTGGTTCCACTTTTTCACTCTGCATCAGTTCATGCAAATCTTCCGTGCTTCTCTTGGAAAGACCTTTGGCTCTGGAATTGAAGGGACCGGGGCTCATATCCTCGGGCATGTCACTGCCCCACCCAACTCAGCCCTGTTTTTCTGGAATGTCTACTTTTAAACCGATGTTCCTCAACATTCATTTCTTACTGCCTAATGTGGGCCCTTTTTAGAAGAGGCACAAAACACAGCAGAGAGTGTCTTTGGGACCAAATCAAAGACTAGGACATAACCAAAGCTTTGAAGTTCACATGTTCATACTTCCCTTCTTAGCTCCATTTCTTCTAATATTTTGAAATACTTTCAAAGCCCAGTTCAGTTCTATATTAGACTTTCCTGACTTTTTCCCTCACTCCCAATTTTTAATACATTCTCCTCCTCTTGAATTCACACTGTATAAAGCCTCAGATTTATTTATCTGGGTATATTTTATATCCTACTCTCATAGAATTTAAGATTCTAGAGGGTAGGGCTTATTTCATTTTGAGCTATATATCCCCAGTATGGAACACAGTGCTTGGAATACCACAGGCTCTTAGTCAATGTTGAATTGAATTAAATTTTGGTCTGTATTTCTGGCTTCACTTATAAGAGAGATGGTAGAAGCAATGACTCTCCCCCTGCCCCAATAAGTGTGGGAAAAGACGAACTCCTTCCCCACTCCCTCCATCCCAAGAAAGAAGCCTAATTGCCTCAGATACACTGTACATAACTGTACATCAAAGGGGATTTCTGCGTTTGGATTTGGTGCCAATGCGTCTTTCAAATTCAACCAAACCAGACTAAACTTTGAAATGAAGGAAAACCCCTCCATGCTCAAAGTCTAAGGTTGCAGCCAAGAAGGGAGGGAAAAGGAGAGAATTAGAGAGGAAGCAGACAGGGAGGATTGCCTGTGGGAGCAGCGGCTGGGTAGGTGGGGGAAGGTCAGTCAGGAAGTTATTTCAACATCACTCAAGAAAAGCTTTACCTTTCAGCAATTTTCCTTCTGGGAAAGCAAAGATGATGTTGCAATCACTCCCTCTGAGCAGGCAAAGTTGTCTGGATGCAATCCCCTCACCATGCACACTCAATTCTGCTTTCCTACTTCTTCACCCATCCCCCTGCCCAGACCCCTTCCTGCCTTCTGGAAGACCCAGAGACCAGCTAATCAGACCTTCCTCCCCCATCAGCCTCAGCACAGATTCCTGAACAGTGACCAGGAGGGCTATGAAGTCCACTTCCTTCCATCATCAGCCACCTCCAGTGTCTATCTGGGCTCAACTCTGCTTTTAATGGGGGAGAAAAGTGGGGGAAAGAGAGAGAGAAAAAGATAGGAAGGAGAGTCACAGAACAGGGACAGGGTAGTCAAGTGGTTAGAGTATTGGAATCATGGAAACCTGGATTCCAATCCAACTTCTGACACGTTGCGTCATCTAGGAAGTCACTTAACTTCAGAATCTCATGCAATATTAGAATTTATGTGCCCATATAACCTAGAGACTCCCTAGGCTTGTAGAGCCAAGCTAAGTCACATTTGAGGTCCTTTCTCACACCTGACTCCATCATAACAAACATGTTCATAAGAACACTCCACCATAGGCCCCCACCAAAAAGAGAATTCAACTCTTTCCTGCACAACAGAGAAATTCTCCAAAGAGACCTCCCAATGCCATGTTTCATCAAGTGATTAGAGCCACCAAGTTTTCTACCTTTCTTCTGCTGAAGCCATGAAGCCCAGAGAGCGGGAAGACGATGATGGTGTCTTCCACAGTAGAAGAGAACAGGGTAGCCGTGATTCAGGGTCAACCAGAGGAACCAGAAAATCAGGACCAGCTTTTTCCAAAGCCAAGGAGAAAGGGTCACCCAAACTCAAGACACCACTACACTGATGGGAGGGACCAAGTCTGAGCTCCTGAAAGAGACACTTCCTGTCAGTCTCCATCCATAGAATAGATCTGTCCAGAAGAAATGCACATTCTATTTTCTATTCCAGTGGCTTACGGTTTTCTAATTCAGGAAAACAAAACAAAAGTATCTTTTTTCTCGGGCTGCTCCTTATATCTTGAACACCCTACCCTGCCACCTTCACCTAACTAAATTCTACTCACCCTTTGGGTCTCAACGAAATGCTCCCCCGGCCCCAACCAACCTGTACTTCTCTTGACACATCTGACTTGTCTCCTCCAATAGAAGGTAAGCTCACTGAGGACAGGAAATGTTTCTTTCTATGTCTCTGAATCCCAACACCTGGCCCAGTGCTTGGCACATAGTAGGTGCTGGATAAATGCTTGTGGTCCAATTAAAACCCAAGTTGAACCCTTCCCAGGGGTAGAGGCAGGGAACACTCTACTGCCTGCCAAGGTAGACCATACCACTGTGAGACAGCGCCAGTTCTTACAAAGTTCTCCTTCACATTAAACCAAAGTCATACTTTCTTAGACAGAAAGCTCCTTGAGGATAGGGGCTGTCTTTCACCTTTCTTGGTATCCTGGGCACTTAGCACAGTGCCTGCACACTGTCATCATCATCATCACTACCACTAACCACCACTAGCATTTATACAGCTCTTCAAATGATCCATAAAGTAAGAGAGGGGATTATGATTCTACCCATTGTACAGATGAGGAAACCTACTATGTGCCAGTCATTGAGCTAAGCACTAAAAGATATAAAAGACAGTCTTTGCCCTCAAGGATCTCACAATCTGATGGGGTGGGGGAAACAACATGCAAACAAATCTATACAAAGCAAGCTATATTCAGGGCAAACTGGAAATAATTAACAGAGGGAAGGTCTTGGTTGAATAAAGGGCCCATGGCAGGATGCGAATCTATTCCCTCCAAGTCCAGGACTTCATCCATTGTACCACCTAAAGGCTCATTCACCCATTCACTCTTCGAGTCCTACTCCTCATTATTTATTGTACTCCTAACACCTCTCCTTGGCTTTTAAGGCTCTCCATACAGTTCACCATGCCTAGCCCACCTCATTTCTCATTGCAGCTATACTTCCTCAGTTGGGTAACAAAGTACAAAGAGGGAGGCAGAGTTGCAGCCAGGAAGGTCTGGGTTCAAATCTTGCCTCAGGCACTAGCTGTGTCACCCTGGGCAAGTTACTTAATGGCTCTGTGCCTCAGTTTCCTCATCTGTAAAACTGAGATAACAATACTAGCTATTTCACAGGGGGTTTCTAAGGACCAAATGACATAAAATCTGTACTCTATAAATGCTAGCTATTATTTTCATAGCTGGAAACAGATGGATGTTTCAGACAGATAATTTTGACAAGGTGGGGGAGGGGAAGCAAGGTGAGGGAGAGAGCAGACAAGAGCTGGACTCTTAGGAAGCTCCAGTAATAGTCTAGGCAGGTGGTAATGACAGCCTGTGCTGCGGGGAGGAGGGGGGAGGAAGGGAGGGGCAGCCAGAGCCAACATTTACTTCCCTGCTTGGCTGGAAGACACCAGGGTCACTTCCACTTAGTCATCTAAAGTTATCGAGGACGAGGAGGAAGGCAGGGGAGGAACCATTCTGACCACTGGATGGGTTAAGTGAAAGAGGTCAAATGCCCTGGAAGTCAGACAACCCACGGCTGCAGACTTCCTCTTTTATGGGTCTTGAAAGCCCAGGGAAGGACGGAGGGGAGTGGTCGATAGAGAGAGAGGTGGGTAGCACATATGATGAGTCAGCAACCTTCTGAGAAACTTCATTTTCGATAATCAAGGCATCTGCTCTCCAGGAGGGCCCCAGCGGGTGCCCTCCCCGGAGAAGGTCATTGGGGTGCGTTCTGCATGTGGGGAAGCAGTCCCTAGCAAGATGGGAAGACCCATCTCTTGGCCCCACTGAAGAAAGACGAAGGAATTCCCTTCTGCCCCAACAGTCTAGCTTAAGTAGAAAAAAATGGAACATAAAGGGAACAAAACTGGATGGGCAGTCAGACAGACCTAGGTACAAAACCTACTTCTCTCTATTGACTGTGTTAGCAAATCTGGACCTCGGTTTCCTTTTCTGTTAAAATGAGGCAGTTAGACTAAAGGATCTTTGAGTTCCCTTCCCATGCTATTCCTGTGACACACTCCCTCACTCTCTCCTTCCCTCTCATGATTTCACCACTGTCAGAGGAAAATTCCTCTACCAACCAGTGCCAAGATACCACTATTTGGCACCAACTCACAAAAGTCAATGTTTTCTTTAAAGGTCCATATACACCAAATACCCTCAACTTTCACAGGGGGTAGCATTCCTAGAAAACAGTGCAAATGTCAAAAATGTGAATGTTGCTCTATTGAACCTGTGGGAAATAGAGGGATTAGGCTCCAGTGACCACCAAAAACTATAATCTTTCACAAGAGGTGGCTGAAAATATAATTCTTTACAACAAACCATTCATTCTGATAATATGCACTTTTCCTACATAGCAACCAAAAATTACCCATAAAATGCAGCACACAAAATAAAATTAGTAATATGCAAAACATTTTTCTCACTAATGATGCCCTAGAATTCTGTGACCTTTAGTGCCATCTCAATTTTAAAAAACCCCATTATTTCATACAATATTCATTTTTCATAATACATGAAATCTACAGTAACATAAATAGTTTATTCCTTTTTGCAGATAAAATGAATCGTGGATTCATTAACACCAAACTCCTGGCTGACAGAGCCTGCTGACATTCTGGCTCAAAGTTTATCTAACACCTTTATTCCCCCTACACTACATCGCTGACTTTCCTTCCTTAGGCTTATAGTCCAAAGGACCTGCACTACCTTTAGGGGTCTAATGACAACACAAAACTCAAGTTTTAAAGGAAAACAAAACTATTCAAAGAATGTACAGGGAGCTCTTTTCAATATAGAATGAATGAGATTAGTCAAGTGCCTAGTAGGACACCAGCCATTCCACAAACCTGTATGTGTCATGCTTCACCACTGACAACTCAAAAGTGAAAATGAGGATATTGGTAAAGTCACGCACATGCTTAAAGTCATGAAAGTTAAACCTGCAGATGCTGAGGATGGACTACAGCAGCACTTTTAACAGTAGCAAACAATGGGAAATAAAGTAGATTCAAGGAATGGCTAAAGAAGCTGTAGCTCACAAAGGCAACTGGAAAGTTACTGAGCAGTAAGAGAAAATGACAATGAGGAATACAGAAACTATGAAAAGACTATCTCGAACTGATGCAAAATGAAGTAAAATAACAAAAATCCATATTGAAAATTATACAATCATGGCTGAAGCTTAGACCCAAAGAAGAAATGTGAGAAGGTCCTTCTCCCCACTTTGCAGAATTTGGGGCACTACTGGTGTGGAGCACCACATAAAATGAATATTAAATGGGTGCTATTCTCCCCAATCTATAGATGAGAAAAACCACTAAGTGAATTGTCCAAGGCCACCTAGCTAAGTGTCAAAGACAGCATTCAAACCCAGGGCCCTTGTTGACTCCAAGGGCCAAACGTTCTTTCCTCTACCGCAAGGTGCCTTTGCTAAGACTCTCATCTCTGCCATGTTTAAATCAAAAGTCTCTTGGCTTCGGTCAGATTGCAAAGTTCCCTCATTTCAGTGCCCTTAGAATCCCACAAGTTAGAGCTAATGAGAACAGGGCTAAAGAACAAAGGTTTTTGAGGCGGGGAGGCAAATGTAAATACAGATACAAGGACATCCTACTATCTCAAAACATGCCACATGTAAATACAGGCACAAGGACATCCTACCTCAAAACATGCCCCAAGGACATCCTACTATCTCAAAACATGCCAAACAAGGGGGCAGCAGGATAGGGGTATCATTAGTTCCTCCTGGCTCTAGCAATAATCAATAACAGCATTCACCCAGTACCTGCTCTGTGCCCTCTTGAGGATTCTGAATTCCTTTCAGCACTCAATTTTTTGTGTTTTCAAGGCTGAAGCTTCCTGCTCCCTCCCCCCCCAAAAAAGTCCCACACCAATAACAGAACATGGGATGTGCCCATCAAAAACTGAGTCAATGAAAACTTGAAGAATCCAAGTGCTTACCATCTACTAGCCAGGACGCCTCTGCAGACTAAAATACCATGAGAGGGACAGTCTTTTTTTGGTCTGCTTTCTTTTTAGTTTGAGGGGAGTGGGGGAGGGGAAAGGTGGGTATGTTCTGGTAACTGTAATTAGATGGCTGCTTTTCTCAGTCTGCATTCCAGACACTGAGTTCCCCTCTGGGTTTCTGTTCTGGGGTTTTGCAGAGGAAGCTACATTTGAGAGCTGAATGTGGAGTCAGAAGAGTCTGGTTCAAATTCCACTTGCTAGGTATATGACCCTGGGTAAATCCCTTTCCCCCTCTACGGACCTTAGTTTCTGTAACAACTGTAATAGAATGTAGTTTGGACTAGGTGACCTCTAAGATCCACTCTGGTTCTAAATCTTGAAGTCAGAACTTAAGAGACCATCAAATCCTAACCTTTCTTCCATTTTATAGATGAAGAAAGTCAGAACTACAGGGGTTAAATTACTTTAAATAAGTTTATATGTTCAGATTTAGAGCCTGAGGGGGTCATTTTACAGAAAAGGAAACTGAGGCCCAGGGACATTAAATGAAATTGATATTAAATAGCAGTGCCTAGATTCAAATTCAAGAGTCACCTGACTAAATGTCTTCCATTGAAAGATTAGGGATTGAAAATATAAAAATGACAAAGGGGAGAGGAAGGCTGAAAGTGGCAGTCAGGAAGACCTGTGTGAAAATCCTGCCTTAGACACTTGGGGCGAGTAAGCCTCTCAGCCTCAGTTTACTCAATTGTAAAATAAGATTATAATAGCAGGGTTGTCGTAAGAATCAAATTAGGTATTTATAAAATGCTTTGAAAAACTAAGTGTTTATTATTATTGCAGTTGTTAGGAAGGGGGAATCCTCTAAAAGGGGAGGGGAGAGCACCAGAGAATGAAAATTATTGAGCTAATGTTGCTTTGGCTGCCAGGTTTCTGTTGGTTTTCCGAAAATCCGAATTAATATTTGAGGCTTACCCATGGTCATGCCAATATTCTTAATTTGGAAATCTCGGTAAAGCTAAACATTTTGAGATTATGGCCTCAAAAACACCAGTGATGAAAATAAGAAATTCCCAGTGAGGAGAGAGCCCTGAGCCCACCCATTAACACAATTTAAAACAGGACAAGCCCCTCAAATGCACTCCTGGAGACAGATGAGGGAGTCTTCCATCAGGATAGCGAAAGGGTTGAGGAACTTGCTAACAGGAAGGAGAGTTGGGGTATCTTTCACCCCACTGAACTTATCACAGAACAGTAAATTAGAGGAAGCAAGCAGCATTGTACTAGGAAAGCAAGTGTGGGATCCAGAGTCAGAAAGAAATAGGTTCCAATACTTAGCTCTGTTGCTTAATATATTCTGAATATACAGACACAAATACAAATTTTGTATTCAGCTCTGGTCCTTTCATAAGGAATGCTTAAAAGCTCTCTGTTTCATCAAATATCCATTTCCTCCCTGAAAGATTAAACTCAATTTTGCTGGGTAAGTTATTCTTTTCTGTAATCAACTCATTTGACTTCCAGAATATCATGTTCCAAACCTTTCACTCCTTTACCATGGCAGCTGCTAAATTCTGTGTGAGCCTGAATGTGGCCCTCTGGTATTTGAACCATTTCTTTCTAGTTGCTTCCAGTATATCCTCCTTGACCTAGGAGTTCCAGAATTTGGCTATAATATTCCTGGGGTTCTCATTTGGTATCTCTTTCAGGAGGTGATGGATGGATTCTTTCAAATTTCTACTTTGCCCCTTGTTTCTAAGATATCTGGGCAATTTTCTTTTATAATTTCTTGAAATATGACATTTAGGCTTTAGGCTCTTTTTTTTTTTTGGTCATGGCTTTCCTTAAATTATTGCTTCTGGATCTGTTTTCCGAATCAGTTGTTTTTCTTGCGAGGTATTTTACATTTTCTTCTTTTTTTTTTCAGTCTTGACTTTGTTTTGTTATTTCTTGATGTTTCATGGAGTCATTAGCTTCCACTTGGACCAATTCTGATGTTTAAGGACTTATTTTTTTCCCTTGAGGGTAAGAGCTGTTTCATTTCTCTCTTGGCATCCTAAGCACCTAATGTAATATCTGATATATGTAGTAGATGCTTAATAAATGGCTTGTTGAATGAATGATCTCATCAGAGCTACACAGAATCAATAAGCATTTATTGAGCACCTACTAGGCACTATGCCAGGTGCTGGAGATACCAAGCACTGATAGAGATGTTAGGGCAACTGGCTAATAGTGAGAGGTTTCCCAAAGTGAGATGGGTTGGCCAGACCCAGAATGGGTTTTCTTTGATTGGGAGTCTTTCAGTAAGAGGCTCAATGAATGTTCAGCATATGGTAGGATGGGGTCCTGGACAGGTATGTGTTAGATTACATGACCTCTGAGGTCCTTTCTAATACTTACATCCCAGGATGGTAGAAGAAAACTGTCAGGATGAGCCAATCACTACCAAACCCCTCCAATGAGAGAAGAAACCTTTTGCTTTTGCTCCAAGAGATGAGCATAGTAAAAGAGGTGGGTAGGAACAGAAAGCTGGTGATTTGCTCCAAGATCCAGTTAGTTGGTCAACAAGCATATATTAAGTTCTTCCTAGACACCATAGGAAAGGCAAAAAGAAAGGCAAAAATCATCCCTGTCCTATGCACTTCCATTCCAATAAAGACGACAGCCTTGTCCATTCAAGGTCCACAGAAGAGAAAATGTGTTAAGGAGAAAGGCTTCTTGCAGAAGATTTTAGCTGAAACTAGAAGGTGGGGGTGAGGCAGGAGAATGTATCAGGCACGGAGAACAGCCAGTGAAATATATACAGTTGGGAGACCCTAGAAAGCCTCAAGACTAAGACACAAAACTGGGCATCTCCTGGTCACGGGAGACCTGGATGAGAACAGGTCTCAGAAAGCACGTCAATCATCAGTCTGTCTGACAAGAGGTCTCAGAGATCCCTGGAGGCTAGAACGAGAGCTGTGTGGAACCTCAGGGGCATCTAGCCTGACCCATTTGTTGTTGGAGGAGAGGACCCCAGGCCAGTGGCTCCAGGCCCAGAACCTTGTCTTTTTCAGGCCCTAGGTTAGTCTCTAAAACCCATTCTACAAGCTTCATGACCTGACTGCTTGTCCAATACCAAAAATCATTTGAGATCTCAGCCCAAGAAAAGGTGAGAGGGAAGGATGCTAATTCCTCCTTTTACTCAGAGGAGGGAGCCAGGAAACAAGAATAAGCTTTCCTAACAAAGACAAGGAGAGACAGTTGTGCAAGGCAAGAGAGGAGGAGGTAGGGAAAAGGACAGACAGAGTGGGAATGAGAGACACACAGAGAGAGGAGTGGGGAAGGGAGGGAAGGAGAAGGAGGGGAAAGAGGAAGGGGAGAGAAGCTGATGGACATTTCCCAGGAGCCACTTGATCCATTCATGCCTTCCCCTCCCAGTACCAACTCCCTAACCCAGAGCATCCTCACAAAGGCAATTGTTATGAGGATCTGAGTCCAGGGCTAGACCCTTGAAAGGAGAGCACCAGGGGGTAGGCGGGAGAGGCCCAGTCTCACAGACATCCCTCCCTGCCCCACCCCAGACACTTCCTCCTAGACAAAGGGCCGTGGCCACCCCGCTTAGAACTAAGAGAATCCCATAAAAACCGACTAGAGTCTCCAAGCCCTCCCTCCTCCCCATCCCCCCTATCTGCAGGCCCCCAGGGACAGAGCCAGTGTGAATGAAGCTGAAGACTGGCTTTAAGTCAGAGGCTTTGTGAGCGAGCTTTGCCCTCAGACTTCCTCACATATTCAGTGCGTAGGAAAAATGGGCTTTCCTGATCGAGGCCCATCACTGAACATCAAACACTGTACTCGGGGCTGGAGAGACAGTCAGAAATCAAACCACCTGTCCTCAGGAATCTGACATTCTATCAGCTCATGGACTGTGTATCTAGAAAACTGGAAAGGTCCTTAGAGGTCATCTAGTCCAGTTCCCTCATTTTACAGATGAGGAAACTAAGGCTCAGACAGGTCATTGACATGCTCAGGGTCACACACATTATCAAGTACCACAGGTAGGATTTGAACTGAAGGGAAATATTCCAAAGTCCTCTAAAGAAGGCCACAAGTAATGAAGTAAGAAGCAGAAGACTCAGAATTCACCTGCTCCTGAGAGTTCCTCCTGAGAGTTCCTCCTTCACCCCGATCTAGCAAAAGTAGACTGGAAAGAGCTCTGAGGACCCAAGTTCAAATTCCAGTTCTAGGACGGTCTACCCCTGGATAAACATGGGCAAAGCAGCTTTCTATTCCGCATCCCACCCCATTTCCTCATCTATAAGAGAAGGGAGTTTAATCTAGGTGAGATTCCCATGGTCTTGTCTTGCTCTGAGTCAATAAACATTTAATAAGCCTCTGTGACCTTTTATTCTGTATGGATATTCTGACTTCCCACCCCAAACTCACTGAAAGAGAGCCTGGAGGCCAGATTTGTTGCTGTACCTGAAGGAGGACTCTGTGAAGCAAGTGACCAACAAGTATTGATTAAGGACCTACTATGTGCCACACAGTGTGGCTACAAGTATGAAGGGTGACTCCTACTGTGTGGCATTTTCATTCTAATGGGGGAAATAGTAAGGACATAGGTCAACGAACACCTCTATGCTGGTGACTCTCAGACCTCTCTTCTAGCCTCTCCTACTGGACATCTCCAACCATGTTCTAATGCAACACATTCAAAATGGAATTCATGACCTTTACTCCCTTCTCTCTTCTTAACTTCCCTGTCACTGTGACAAGGCCACCACCCTCCTCCCAGGCCTCATCTTTACCTCCTCCCTCTCACCACTCCCCTATGTCCAATCTGCTGCCTGGGTCTAGGGATTCTGCTTTTAGCTGACTTCTCTTCTGCACCCCATAGTCACGCCTGGATCACTGCAAGGGCTGTTGGGGGATCTGTCCACCTCTGGTCCCTTCTCCAATTTCCCTCTTCCCTTCAGCCACCAAAGGTCCCACCACAGCAATTAACCCCAGTGGCTCCCAATTTCTTCTGGGATCCAATATCAAACCCATGCCTGACAAGCCAGCCTGTTTACATACTCTCCAATCCCAAATACTGGCCTCCTTGGCTGCTTCCTGCATAAGACAGTCCATCCCTTACTCTAGGCATTTTCATGGGTGGTCCCTCATGCCTGGAATGTTCTCCCTTCTCTGCCTCTCTGGCTCCCCGCTTCCCTGGCTCCCTTTAAGATTTAGCTTTGATTTCACCTTCAACAAGAGACCTTTCTCAGTGCTCCTAAATCTTAATGCAGTGGTGAGGAAGCTGCGGTCTTGAGGCCATATGTGGCTTTCTAGGTCCTTGAGTGTAGTCTTTTGACTGAGTTACAAAACCAACCCTTTTATAAACATACAAACATACACATATGTATGTGTATATATATATATATATATATGAATATATGAGTTTGTACATATATAGTATATATAATAATATATGGTATGCTACCATAGTAGTATAGTTGCTGATATCCACACACACATAAATATATTTGTAAAAGTATATAAAATACATATATAATATATATAAAAAAATCTGTGTGTATGTGTGTAAACATAATTGCACAGTGTCTCCCACATCAGATGGTAAGCTGAGGGCAGGGGCTATCTTT
>CM053771.1:36013700-36069260 GCA_028658325.1 Potorous gilbertii | reverse complement strand
GGAAGGGAAGGGAAGGGAAGGGAAAGGAAGGGAAGGGGGGGAATTCTCTCCCCGTGAAAACCCAGAGCATCCCCTCCTCCCTGCAATTCGGTGACTTCTGGATGGTCCTCCCTTCACTGGAGCTGGAAAGGCGGAGGACGCCAAGACTCCAGCAGCTTTCTGTAACTGGCAGCCTAGGGTGTCTCCCGAGCAGTTGTTACTACGGACTGCAACACATACACACACTTCACTTCCTTAGTGAGCTGGAGGAAAATCTGAATTCTCCAGTGCTCAGGCCAAGCGAGCTTTGCAGCTCTCCAGCAGACCAACTCGGCCCTACCTAAGCTTTCCCTGCTCCAGCCTCTCTCTCTTCCTCTCCCGGGGACTCTCTGTCAATCTTTCCTGTCCCAAATGTGCAGAGGGGCTGCTGAGCGCCTCCAAAGAAACAGTGTTGTCGCTGGTTTGGGGGGTTTTTTTTTAAATCAGTTCATGCTTTTTTACAAAAAGAGGTGGAGGACTGGTTGTCTTACAACCCTTCCCTCTTTGCCCCCAACTCCCTAAGACTCATTAGGAAGCTGGGGTTCCCCAAGGCTGAGCTGAACAGGAGTCGAACCTGACAGCTGGAGGGTTAAAGTGTTCCAGCTCTGCCCCTAACATAGAAGAGATCCGTTCCACCATCCACCCCCGGAGACAGGACCCCAAGCTACTCCCGGATTTCAGGATTGGCCATTGGCCAAAGCTGGGGGGGGGGGCGTGAAATTAAGTATTCCCTGAGAAACTTTTTCAGAGGTGATTACCGGACCCCCGAAGTTTCTACTTGGGAAGGGGAAGAGGTAAGGTACTTAGAGATCTTTGCCACCCTGCTGCACACATCACCTATCCCCCAGTCTCTCTCTAGAGATACAGCTAAGAAGAAAGAAGGGGGGGAGGAAGGGGGGGAGAGAGAGACAGAGACTGTGTGAAAAGAGGGAAAGAGAAGACAGAGAAAGGGAAGGAAGGGGATAAACAACGGTAAGGAGGGAGAGAACGACATCACCTCTCCACCCCATTCTCTCGGGAGGTACAGCGAAGAGGAAGAGAGGAAGAAGGGAAAGAGAAAAGGAAGGAAAGACAAACGCAATGAGAGGACATCACCTCCCCACGCGTCTCTCTCAGGAGGAAGAAGGGAAGAAAAGGAGAGAAGGGGAAGAAGAAATAGAAAGAAGAGGACGAAAAGAAAAACAGAAAAGGAGAGAAAGGAAGGATAGAGGGAAAAAGAAGGGAGAGAAAAGGAGGGGGAGAAAGAAAGAGGAAAGAGAGGGAGAGAAAATGAAGTGAGACAGAGAAAAGAAAGGAAAGGAGAGAACGCGCTGCCCAAGTTGGTGAGCACGGTCCCCGGGGGCTTTCCGGAATTTCGGAGGGGTCGGTGGCCAGCGCGCTGCCGGACGCCCCCGGGCCGCGCGCTGCCGCCCCCACCCCCGGCTCCCGGGCTGCAGAGGTGCGGCTCCCCGGGCGGGGCGCCCCCCGCCAGCACCCCCAGCGCAGCCCCCCGGCGTCTGGGGTCGCGGCGGCAGCAGCAGCCACCAGGCGGAGATCGCGGGCTGCGCGGGGAGGCTCCGGAGCCCGGCGGTGCCGCGGCCGCTGCCGCCCCTCGCCCGAGCCCCTCCCGCGGTGCCCGCAGCCCCCCGGCCCCCAGCCCGCTTACCGCTCCGGGGCTCCGCACGGCCAACCGGCGGCCGCCCCCGCGCTCGGGCTCCCGCGGCTGCAGCAGTCCGGGCCGGCGGCCGCCCGCGGCTCCTCGTCCCGCCGAGGGGGCCCTGGGCATGAAGCGGGGCGCAGCTCCCAGGGCGGAGAGAGGGGCAGAGTCCGGAGAAATCCTGCTGCCCGCGCCCCGCGGGAGCCGTGCGTGTGCGTGCGGGCCCGCCGAGGCGCCAGCAATACTTCTATGCAAATGTGTTTTTTGTAACTGCCACCGAGGTGCGGTCTCCTCCGAGGGCACGCAGCACCCCGCGCGGGCTGTGCCCGGGGCGCCCCGGAGCGCGCGGCGCGCGGAAGGGCGCGAGACGCGGCTGCTGCTGGGCTCCCGCCGCCGCTGCTGCCCGGCCGGGCCGGGCTGGGGCTGCTGCTGGGCTGGGGCTGGGGGCGCGAGACGCTCCCCGGGGCTCCTCCGAGGGGGCGCGAGAGCAGCCGAGAGCCGAGCGCCGGCGCGGTCACGTGCCCGAGAGCGCTCAGCTGGGCTGGGCACCGCCCCCCGCGGCTCCCTCCGCCCCTTCCTCCGGCTCGCGTCTCCGCCTCCGCGGCGGCAACCTTGGCAGCGACGCCGGCAGCAGCCTGGACTGCCGCAGCAGCAGCGCCTTAGCAGCAGCAGCAGCAGCAGCCTAAGCAGCAGCACCTTAGCATCAGCAGCAGCCTTAGCAGCAGCAGCAGCAGCCTTGACTGCCGCAGCAGCAGCGCCTTAGCAGCAGCGCAGCCTTGACTGCCGCAGCAGCACCTTAGCATCAGCAGCAGCCTTAGCAGCAGCAGCAGCCTTGACTGCCGCAGCAGCAGCGCCTTAGCAGCAGCAGCGGCAGTGGCAGGGCTAGGAGAGTGGGGAGCCTTGGGTGACTGCTGAGACCCGGAGAAGACTGGTCACCCCCGGAGAGCCCAGGAGCAGCTGGCTTTCTAAAAAAAATGCATTATTTTATTTCTCCGCTTTAGGAGATTGAAGGGATGGGAGGGAAGGTGAAGGATGCAGTGATAAGCCCCTCTGCCCATTGCTGCTTCCAGCTAAACAGGGACTCATCATAAATTTAAAAAAATTGAAGGAGGCAAGAGTTGGAGACTTTGAGCAAATGACTCAGTTTCCTCTCGTGTAAATGGGGTGGATAACTGGAAGGGACTTTCAGAGTCCTTTCCAGGAGAGGAAACTGGGTCCCAAGAGAGAGAAGTGTTTGCTCAGGGTTACCCAAGTGAAGTGACAGGTTTGCACACCCTGAAATCAAAACCATATTCTCCAAACCATCCCATGCACCTTCGACAAACCACA
Organism: Potorous gilbertii; assembly: GCA_028658325.1. Lineage (NCBI taxonomy): Eukaryota > Metazoa > Chordata > Mammalia > Diprotodontia > Potoroidae > Potorous > Potorous gilbertii. The sequence continues at coordinate 36,066,277 of CM053771.1, read as the reverse complement.
AACCCCACCAAAGTCCTTTTCAGCCCTAACAATTCAAGTTAAACATTTATTAAGCCTTCCTTCCAATCCCACCTTCTACAGGAAGCTTTTCCCAATCCCCCGTAATCCTACTGCCCTTCCTCTGCTGATTATCTCCGCTTTATCCCATCTACAACTTGTTTGTCCGTAGATGATTTGCCCATTAGACTCCTAGACAGTAGGGATTGTCCTTTGCATTTTTTTTAGCCTTGGCCCTTAGCTGTGCCTGGCGCATAATAGGCGTTTAATAATTGTTTATGGACTGACTATACTTACAATAGAACTTCCTACCCACACCTACATGCCAAGCTGCGTCAAAAAAAAAATCGTGCAGAAACTCAGAAAGAAGTAGTGACTGAGAGGCAGAAGAATGGGACATACATTGTTGGGATTGTTTTTTGCTTAGTACTTTTTTCTTTCTTATAAGGGAGAACTGTTGTTTCTCCCTGTTCTGAAAAAGGACAGTGACGTCAGGGAGGTGATGCCTTGACATGCAAGTGAATTGGATTGAAGTGAGGCAGGGCTGTGCAAAGTCACCAGCCTCACTTTCTCCTCCAAAGTCATCAGTATACAGTGGGGAGGTGTAGATTGGGACATCTATTGTATACAAAGGACACCAGAATCAGTCATCCCTGGAGTGAAAAGGGTGGAGCTTTCAGGTGTTCCGCAGTTCTAAGAGACATCCCAGAACGTAACCCAAAGTGTTGAATTTAGTGGAAAGAACAGGTGATTTGGTAGGGGAAGACCTGGGGTTAAATTTTGCCTATGCTACTTTCTACCATAGTCACTTTTGGGGGAGAGGTCCCAATTTTCTTCATTTGTAAAAGAAGGCAGTTGGACTAGCTAATTTCTAAAGTCTCTTCCATCTCTCAAGCTGATAATTTCCTTGTTTGAAAAAGTTGGCAACAAAACCAAAGACTTCCTTCTGGTAAATTTCTCAGACTTTCTTATCGACCCAAAATGTGTAGATATTAGAATTTGTCCCTAGGGAAGGGTCTTTCCACAGTCTGGAGACTTGTTGTGCAAGAAGGTTTGTTGGGAGGGAGAGCTCTGATGAGAGGAGGGGATCAAATCTCAAATCTCAGTTCTGCCACTTACTGTCTGTCTGTAGCAAGTTACTTCCCTCTTTAGGCCTGGCCGTCTTTATCTGCATAATGAGCCCAGATAACCTCTGAAGGCTCCTTCCAAACCAAATGCAGACCTCTATTTCTTCCAAGGGGTCTTTCCCTTGCCTACCTCCTGTGGGATACCCAACAAAACACTCACTGCATCTTCTCAGCAATTTAAAATATACATGAAGATCAGTCTCAAACTGCAAAAGGGTAAACACAGCATCTCCTTGGTTTTCACCTCACCTGCCTCCCTCTGACTTCACTGCTCCCCTCCCCTAAAAAGCCCGAGGATCTTTTGTGATCACTGACTGTACAAGCCTGGAAAGGATTATTATAGCCTTTCAAGTCTGGGAAGAGGCAGCTGAATGGATGACTCAGTTTATAGAGGGTCTGGAATCAGGAATTCCTGAGTTCAAATCTAGCCTCAGACACTTACTGTGTGACCCTGGGCAAATCACTTAACTTCTGTTTGCCTTAATCAAGTTAAGAAGGAAATGGCAAAGAAACCTCTCAAGGGGTCACAAAGAATCAGACATGACTCAACAACAAGGCTCAGGAAGCTCTTTGCAAATATTATCTCACCTGGTTCTCACAACAACTGTATGAGGTAGGCACTATTACTACTCCCATGTTACAGGTGGGGAGACCAAGGCAGACAGAGATGAAATGACTTGCCCAGGGTCATACGGCTAGGAAGTGTCTGAGGCTGGATTTGAACTAGTGAAGATGAGTCTTTCTGACCCCAGGCCCAGTGCTATATCCACTGAGTCACCCAGCTGCCTCCTAAAACTTAAAGGTTACCAGAACACCAACCATGATAATTCTTTCAAGGCATCTACAGTCAATGATAGCAAAAGATCCCCAGGCTAGTCTTTTCCTTTGTCTAGAGACAATCAACAAAATGACTATGAAGTCCTTACTTAGAGGGTTTTCTCATTTCCAAGGTATAAATGCTCACACTGAACATTTACTAATTCTCTCTAGACAGCTGGTACCTGCCAGCTCCAGTACTCTTGAACAGGGAGTCCTAACAATCAGTATGGGAGAGGGCAAGTCAGAAATGGGCCCTTGTAGGAACCTTGGCTCTTGAGCTGAGCTTTGAAGGGACTTAGAGTTTCTTTTATCCTAAATTGGAAATAGCCTCAGAAGGAAAGCAATAGTGTTAAGGAGGACAAAGAAAGACTTCTTGTAGATGGTTGGATTTTCTCTAGGACCTGAAGGAAGTCAGAGGGCAGAAATGAGGAAGGAGAAAAGTCCAAGCCTGGAATTGAGTGAAAGGTGGGTGAACAGGAAGGAGATCAATGAAACTGGATCAAAGAGTACATGGGGAGGGGCTGTGGGGAATATAGTATATGACTGAAAACATAGGAAGGGACCAGATTATGAGGGCACTGAAGCTTCTTCCTTGCTCTGTGGTCCATCTTGTATAATCACTTTGCCTCATTTTCCCCAACTGGTAGGTGGAAAGAAGAATGATTGTAGCGCTTACCTCAAAGGGTTATTATAGTGTGATGAAGAAAGGGAGAGGAGAGACTCACCGTACCTACCTCGGCAGGGCAGGAGCTGAGTCAACACTCCTCCTGGTGCTCACCAGGGTTTCAGCCTGCGGTTCTCATTGTCTAGGAATGCCAAACCCCAGCCCCAGACTCCTTCACCCCCATCATCAGCAACTTGGTGGTTGGATTTTTAAATAACCAAGTTCTGTTTACCTTCAATCACAACCCACTTCACAATCTGCCCTCAATTTAAAACTGTTCTTAGCTTTGAAGGGGTGGGGATGGGCGTGGGGGGGTAGTGTTAAGTAAAGTCAGGAAGCAGACCACTTTAAATACATTCCTCTTGTCCATGGTCTTTCCTGGAAGCCACAGAGGCTGTCAGCTCCCAGCTTTCCCTCTCTGTCCTGTTCCTTGAACTTTGGGTACCAGGTTTTTAAAAATACAGGAAACCCCAAGTCCATTGACACGAATGGGTTTGTCTGGGTCAAATTTTGGCAACTCTGCCAAAATGGAGCCAAGATGCTACTACCCAAGTTTGAGCTCACAGGAGATGGGGGCTCAGCTTTCCAGAGGACAAGTTGGCTGATCTGTACCTAAAGGATCTATCTTGGCATGAGGCTCTGAAGTAGAGCTAGAAAGAACCTTAGAGGTATCAAGTCCAACCCCCCTCATTTTATATATAAGGAAACTGAGACAGAGAGAGGCTAAGTAACTTTCCCAGAGTAACCCAGTTAATAAATGTCTGATTCAGGATTTGAACACAGCTCCCAATATCTCGAAGGAGTGGAGTTCTCATTCTGCCTTTCCTAAAGGATCCACGTCTGCAATCCAAGTTCATCATCCAGTTGGGTAAAAATAGTCCAACCCCTTCATTTTACAGAGAAGAAAACTGAGGGCTAGAGGAGTGAAGAAACTTTCTCGAAGTCACAAGGTAAATAACAGCGTGCCTATCTCATTAGGGTGCTACAAATATACCCCACTCCCAAGAAAAAGAGTCACCCCAGCCCTCTGTGCCAGCAACCTATACAATGCCTAAATTTTCAGAATTGATTACCTTGAGATAGATTTTAAATGTTTTGCTTTTTCTTTCGTTCCTTCTCTCTACCCACCCTACTAAATGGTTGGCTATCTATCTGAAAATTTCCCATCCAGCAATGGACTGACTTCACTGCTGAACAATATTGAGAAATGTGGAGTGAAGATTGTGTACCTCCTACCTGTGTTAATACTATTGTTTGTTTTAAAAAAAAAAAGGGTGGGGAGATAGACAGAGACAGAGAGAGAGATATAAGCTTGTACTTTTATGACATCACCTGATAAACAACCTGCAGGAATTTGAAGACTGACTCAAAATGAATGTTGAGTATCTGCCAGGGGAGGCCAACAGCCTCTTCTCTCTTCGAGGAGGGGTTATCCTGGTCTTTGGCAATGTCTAGGATGCATTTCATCACCTAAGTCTGCTCAACCTTCTCCACTATTTGATCTACACACATATTCCCAAAAGTGATGGATAGAAATGATTAGTCTTTCCAGAGAAAGTCTAGTCTACTGGAATCCAGAGTCCTGGATTCAAAGCCTCTCAATGGGTCATTTCCTATGAGATCTTAGACAAATCATTCTGCTTGTCTGTAAAGTGAGGGGTTAACTTCAATGACCTCTTGAGATACCACCATCCTCCCAATCACCCAGGCTTGCAACCCAGGGAGTCATCCTCGACTCCTTACTCTACTGGCACCCAAATTCTATCTGTTGCCAAATTCTGTCGATTTTGCTTTTGTACTATCTCTAGCATACACTCCCTTCTCTCTTCTGACGTTGCTACCCCTCTGGAACAAGTACATATTACTTCACTCCAGGACGTTGGCAATAGCCTTCTAATTGGCTTTCCAACCTTACCTCAATCTCTCCCCAGTCCCATCCATCTTCCACTCAGCTATCGAAGTGATCTTCTGAAAGTGCAAATCTTACGAACCCTCTCCCCACAATCTCTTTCATTCAATAAACTCCAGTGGCTCCCTATTCCCTCCAAAAATCAAATGTAATTTCTCCTGTTTGAGTTTTAAAGTCTTTCATAATCAAACCCCTTCCTAGCTTTCCAGTGTTTTTGTCCTTTATTCTCCATATCCCCTTCCCCATATACTCTTTGGTCCAGTTATATCAATCTCCTTCCTGTTCCTCCACCTCCTGCTTCTGGATATCTTCACTAGCTGTGAAATTCCAGGCCTGGACTTCTCCCCTTCCTCATTTCTGCCCTCTGAATTCCTTCAGGTTCTAGAGAAAATCCAACCATCCACAAGTTTTCCCCTAACCCCCTTAACACTATTGCTTTCTCTCAAGGTTATCTCATTTTATCCTGAGTATATGTTGCTTGCATGTAACTGTTTGCATTAGAAGGTGAGCTCCTCCATAGGCAGAGACTGAAATTTGCATTTCTTTGTATAGCCAGCACTTGGCACAGTACCAGGCACATAGTAGGTTCTTGATAAATGCTAAGTTGAGTTGACCTCAAAAGTCCCTTCCAGCCTGAACACTATGGTCTCATGATCACAAGTGCAGTAGGGTCAAAGTTGTAACTAGGGAGTTTTAAGTGTGGGTCAAATTCTGTTTTGGGGAAGCAGCCATGGGGAGGTGGTTGTGTGAGGGTTGGTATTTCAGAAGACAGGCAAGAAGTAATACTAAGAAAGGGAATCTGTGCCCCTGTGGTCTTTGGAGAGAAAGGTCCTCTGGGACTGGGGGGCCAGAGTGACATTACCCTATGGAGGGTGACCTAAGGAAAGATCACACAGTGATGCAAAAACAGCTCCCCCAAGCATGCCCTGACCACATATGCACACCCTATGCTAAAGCCCCAATCACCCTGGGTAAGTTACACATCTGACTGGGTCCTTTCCCCTGGGTAATATAAAAACAGTGATTGTGAAGACCGGCTACTTATCAAATCAGGGTTCAGAGTTTTCCAAGTGATTGGAAAGTCCTTCTGACTTTTGACTCAAATGTCCCTAATGTTCACAGATATTGACAGCCCAAGTTGTCACCAAATCTCAGGAAAATGATCAGGGTGGTATTTTTTTTTCCATGTAAAGTTAAGCCATGTATTATCACCCAGGGATACTGTTTGCTGGTCTTTCCTCTTAGAGGGTGGGTAAGTCCCCTTTTGAAAAAGTCCTGTGGGAAGGCAGGAGGATGTGGAGGGAAGGAAGATGTAGGATGGACAGTAAGAGGGATGGACATACAGAAGTCAAGGACCCTGGCAAAGGAATGGGAAGGTGCTAAAGATGCTGGAGGGTGGAGAAGCCTCAAGGAGATGGGATACTTTTACAAAATTATCCTCAAGGGCTAGACAGTTTAGTAACGGTGGTCTTCACTGCCTTTAGTAGATCTCTGATTTAAATCAAGATTAGTTCCAAAAGTGTATTCAGATGTGTATCTCTTATTTACCATCTGATAAATTGGTTTCCCACTAATCTATCTGACCTTTGGGCAAAGGCTGTCACTTCTCTGAGTCTCCTTTCCCCACCTTAGTAAAGTTAGAGGGACAGATTAGATCAAGGATTTGTAACCTTTTTGGTGACATGGATCCCTCTGGCAGTCTGGTGAGCCCCTTTCTCAAAAAAGTATGTGGTTTGATTTTTTAAACCTAACTGATGCTCTGCTGGTGGAGCTGGGAGTGGGTCCAATTTAGAATTATATGCAAAAATTCAGTTTTGTGACCTTTATGACCTTTTGACCCAGTTATACCACTGCCAGACCTATACTCCAAAGAGACCAAAGAAAGAGGATAAGGTCCCATTGGTACAAAGATATTTATGGCAGCTCTTTTTGTGATAGTCAAAAGCTGGAAACTAAGAGGGTCTCATCCGTTAAAGAAGAGTTGAACAAATTATGTTACATTGTTGCAATGGAATACATTTGTGTCATAAGGATTACGAAAGATATGCTTTCAGAAAAACCTAGGAAGACTTGTATGAACTGTTGCTGAGTGAAATGAGCAGAAGCAGAACGATTTTATAATAGCAACATTGTAAAAATGAACAATTCTTAAAGACTTAAGAGCTCTCTTCTATTAAATGAGCAATTTTATTTCGGAGGACAGATAAAGGACTCTTCCCCACCCCTACCTTGTATACACAGAGGTGATGGACAAGTGGACAGAACGCATTTTGGACTGGATCAATGTGGAGATGTTTTACATGAATGTGTTTATGTTACTGAGGGATTCTTTATTTTTTTCTTTCTTCCTTCTCTCCCCGCTTTCGTCTTTTCTTTCTTTCTTTGTACTACAGGGACAAAAGCAGTGCTAGAAAGGGGGGACCTGGTCTTTGGAGAGGAAGGTCCTTTGGAGACCAGGACTTCCTTCCTTTCTTCTTTCTTTCTTTCCTCCCTCTTTTTCTTTCTTTCTTTCCTTCCTTTCACCCTCTCCCTTCTCTCTTTTTCTTTCTTCCTTTTTCCTTTCCTCCCTCTTCTTTCTTTCTTCATTTCTTTCTTTCCTTCCTTCCTTCTTTCTTTCTTTCTTTCTCCCACCTATTTCCTATAGATGAGAAGAAGCAGGAGAGAAAAAAGAATGAATTCTAGATTATTGAAAATAATAAAATTTAATTAAATTTTTAAAAATCATAGTTGAAGGGAATGTTAAATTTTAGTTAGGAGTTAATAAAAATAAAGATATAATTTTCCCCCAACCAAAGTTTAAAGACTTTCTGAAATCTATTCTCAGATTCCATAGGGTTCATATACCCCAGGTTAAGAACCCCTGGATAGAAAATCTCTGAAGTCCCTCTCATTCTACATCTATAATCCTATAAATTCTTTGAGCCTCAGTTTCTTCATCTGTAAAATGAGGAGAAGGTTTGGATGAGTCATCTTTGAGCCCTGCATTCCATAAGTCAGTTCCTATGTGGATCCCTTCAGAACTCATTCCTGTGGTTCACCAAGCAGCAGTAAGGCACACTGAGTCCCCAGTACGGGGCCTCCTGGGGCAATGAAACTGTTAAATTAACTCAAGTTGGGATGTGTCCTTGACAAGTCATCTGACCTTTCTTATGCCATTTTCTTTATCTGTAAAATGGGACTCATAATACCTGCTCAACCTACTCCATGGGATTTAGTTAAGGAGAAAATGAGAGAATGAATGTGAAAGTACCTGGAACATTTTGAGATGCCCTGTAAATGCAGGATGTTGCTGTTTTTCCTGATACCGGAGAGTCAGGGAACTGGGCTGGGTTTTCAAGGTTTCAAGTCCATGTTCCTTCCAGCTTTGCTGAATGAGTGCTTTCTTGATGGGTTAGTGTGATTGAATTCAAAGCATTTATTTAGCATCCACTGAGTGCAAGGAGAAAGGCAGCCTGGCGTCATGGAGATAGGCCAGCCTCAGTCGTAGAATACCTCTAGACTTGCATCTGAAAAGGTCCTCAGGGGCCATGGAGTTCAAATCCATTATTTTACAAGGTGTGGGCAGATTAAGAGACTTGTCAGGAAGTAAGGCTCAGAGACAGGATTCAAATCCAGATCCTCTGATTCTAGAATTGGGGCTTTTCCCCTCTGATTTGCTGCCCAAAGAGTCCTCAGTTCAAGTTTGATTCTTTCCACTTGTGGTACCTAGAGCAAGTTATTTAACCCCATTAATTCCCATTTACTGTCTGCGAGATTGTGGGCAAGTCACTTAACCCTGTTTGCCTCAGTTTCCTCTTCTGTAAAATGAGCTGGAGAAGGAAATGATAAATCACTCCATTTTTATCTCTGCCAAGAAAACCTCAAAAAGGGTTTTGGAGAGTCAGGCACAACTGAAAATGAACAAAACCTTGTTCCTGGCTCTTCATCTATAAGCCTGAGTCCTAATAGGATATCTTACTATTTAAAGTGCTTTATAAGCTACAAAGTGGTGTATAAATACTATAGTTTGTCTTACAGAGTATTGATTATTTGGAATGAAACAATGACAGTAACTAATTTTGGTGAACCTAGAACCACAGGATTAAATAATTTTCAAACTGCGGTACATTGAGTATGAAACAATGCCATCTACTGACCACAGGGGCTAGTGGAGACCATTTCTATTAGACATTGTAAATATTCCCCAATTAAAGATGGGAAAAGGAACAAAGTTTCCTATAATGGAAATGTGAAGGTAGCAAAATCCTGACAGGAGAAATATCCATGTGGTTGATGAAGTCAGCAGCCAGAGGAGAGGTCTGGAGGGTAGAAATGTACCTTGAAATTCCTCCAAAATAGCATTAATACTATAACTCTGGGCCAGGAGGGGACTAGGCTATTAGTTTATCTCTTTCTTCACCAAAATATTGAACTCATCTCTTGGGAGGTATTTTCCAACGTACCATTTTCTTCCACTTTATTACAAAAGACCATGAAAATATTACATTTAAGAGCTGCCAAAGTCAGGAAAAATAGGGTCAGAGATTTTGAGCTAAAAAGAACGTAGAGATCATTTCATCCAGTCCCTCATTTTATAGATAATTGAGGACCAGAGACATAGTTAAACTTGCCCAAGTTTCACACAGTGCCAGTAAGCAACAGAGTTGGTACTCGAACTCAGGATATTAGAGAAAACAAGGTAGAGTGAATATTGCCCAAGGTCTGAGGTGAGAGGAAATCAGAGGATGTGGGTTCATTATCTTAGATCAGCTTCTTATAACCCATGTGACCTTGGGAAAATCACTCATTGACTCCAGACCTCAGTTCATCTATAAAAAGGGGGTTGAACTCTATGGCCTCTAAGATTCCTTTCAGCTCTATATCTATGGTCCCAGGACCCCAAGTCCAGAGTTCCTTCCATTAGGCTACAAGGCTTCCTGCTAGTTTACAGACATTTGTCTTATCACCAACTTTTCTGGAACACATCTATTCCCCAAATAGGGACACTTGTGCTTAATTAAGTGGAAGAAGTTTAACTCCTAAGTAAAAACCTTCTGAAGGGACCCCTACTCTTTATAAACAATAGAATGGATAGAACCTAATTGAACAACTATCCTTCTCCTTTCTTGGTATCTCCTCAATGACCCCCTTCCTCAGGTTTTTCCTGCCTACAAGAGGCCTTTTCTGACCTACCATGTCCATCCCACAGTGGTTTTTGTCTCTTGAGATTACTTTTGTTTCTTTATATTAACCTATCTGGATCAAAGACTTTGGTCAGATCAATGAATGTTGTATAAAGGCCTCTGTTCTGCCCCTGGCATTTCTCCTGGAGTTGTCAGGTAGCAAACACGATATCAGTCATTCCTCAGCCCTTTCTGAATCCATCCATCCAGGTGAAGGATCAGACCATTAAGGAGTATTCTGACAAGAATCTTGCTAGTAATGGTTAAGAAAGATATCCATCTGCAACAGGACAACCTATTTCCTTTACCTTTATAGAAGGGAACAATGGAGAGTTCCTTGAACTCCAGAGGGATAATTCCCTCTTGCCATATAACCCAGAAAATTTCAGTCAGCTTTTGTTTGAGCAATGGACCCCTGCCTTATAAATCTTAACTGGAATATAATCAGTACCATGTGCTATGCCACACATGAGGAACCTAATGGCATTCAAAACTTCTTCAGATGGAAGTTTGGCTAGAGGGGATTGACTTCAACCTGAGATATAGAGTCAATGACTTCAGCATTTATTGATGACAGTCTGTTGAGAACACTATGGAAGTATTCAAGCTATCTCTTTAAGACCATGTCTTTATCACTAATCAACGTGACTCCCTCATCACTGAGTAGTTGAGATACTCCATAGATCTTTGGCCCATAAATAGCCTTCAGTGAATCATAAAAACAATTTAGATTGTCACTATCAACCTAAAACTGAATTTCATCTGCCTTCTTACTAAACCAAAAATCTTGCATCTCTTTAAGCTTTGCTTGCACTTTACTTTTGATAGAGCTAAACATTGTCTTCTTAGAGACAGGTGAACTATCCTGCTGGTAAACTCTTTGGAGGTCTTGTTTTTTATTTAGCAGCTTCTAAATTTCCCCACAATTTTTGTCAAACCAGTCTTGATGTTTGCAAGTGCTCTGACCCAGATGAATGAATGAATCTGTACAACAGATCTCAACTCCTTTTTGGCTCCACTATTGCCAGCTGTGTGTTGGCTCAGCTTTCCCTCCAAGTTAGCAGTAAACTGTTCACAGTTGGAGAAGTGCTCTGATCTGTTGACATGAAGTCTTCTGCTAGTCATCTTCCCTTGTGGCTGCTGCTTTTGTTAAATGTGAATGTTTAGATTGGAGGGGATAAGTCTATCATCAGTCCAGCACTTTGCACCACACATTGCCTTTGTCAGTTTCACCTCCTATCTCTTCTCCTTACAATCACATAGTCTATTAAATTCCAATGTTTGCTGCGAAGGTACATTCATGAAATTTTATTATTAGATAAGTGGAAGACACTGTTGGTGATGAGAAGGTCATGTGATGTACAAGTCTTCAGAATAAGTGACAGTTGCTGTTGCTATTTCTAACTCCATACTTCCCAAGGACTTTCTGCCATCTCTGAAAGACTGTGTCTTCTCTGGCACTAAAATCATCCAAAGTTATAAGCTTGTCTTCTTTTGGCACATTGGTGATGAAAGTCTCCAGGTCTTTATAAAATTTTTCTTTGACCTCATCAGGTTTTGTCATGGTAGGAGCATGATGGCAGCACGGTGTTTTCCTGCAAGTGGAAATCATATTGTCATCAGCCTGCTACTCATTCCTTTTTGGAGGCATATAAGCTTGTTGACTAGATTATATTGATTGCAAAATCTTCCTATCTTCACAGCACCCCACCTCACCGTGGCCACTCCAGAAAAACATGTATCTGGCTCTGACTTCGGTAAGCTGGCCTTCATTTGCTAGTCTTGTTTCACCCAGTTCTCCTACTTGGATGTGACATCTGCTGAGTTCTCTTGCAACAAAAACTGTTCATCTTTCAGGTCTATCGGATTTTTTGTTTGCAATAAGTGTACATACATTCTATGTACCAAAGAATCATCTTTATAGGAGTTTTTGTTTATTTTTTGTGTTCTGACCACAGGGTGGAATCCCCACCTGCTGTGGCAAGCAGGCCAGGGTAGGGTAAAGCAGACAATTTCTAGGGCACCTTTTCTAGCCCCTTCCTGATGCCAGCAATGTGGTCCTTAAAAGGGGCTCCTCAGACACCCAGGGGGCTGCTAGATCCTACTGCTCCTTCCAGGAGAAATGCCAGGAGCAGAACTGAGATCTATATACAACATTTGTTGATCTGACCAAGGCCTTTGATACTATCAGTCATGAGGGCTTGTGAAAAATTATGGCAAAATTTGGTTGCGCAGTTTATCAGTATTGTACATCAGTTTCATGATCCCAGGTTTTGAATAGTGGATAATACTGTCACACTTTCTCAGTCATCAGTGGAATGAAGCACGGCTATATGATCGCTCCCGTGCTTTTTAACATGATTTTTTTCAACAGTGTTGTCAGATGCCTTCAATCAGCTGATAGTAAATTCATTTGAAAATTTTACAAACCAAGACTAAAGTGGAAGGAGAGTTGGCACATGATTTTTTGTTTATATATGATTGTGCACTCAATGCAGTCTCTGAAGCTGAGATGCAACACAACATGGATCAGTTCTCAGTAACTTGTGCTAATTTTGGCCTAAAAACTAACACTGAGAAAACAGAGGTTATCCACAAGCCAGCACCACACCACCCATACATGGAACTATCAGTTAAAGCAAATGGAGAGATTTTGAATACTGTGGAGAAGTCACTTACCTTAGCAGTATATTTTGCAGAGATGTTTACATAGATGATGAGGTTGACATTTGCATTGCCAAAGACAGCAGCTCAGTGTTTAGGAGGTTCCAAAGGAAAGTGTGGGAGAGAAGAGGTATTAGATTGACTATCAATCTGAAGGTCTACAGAGCAATTGTGCTGACCTCATTGTTATATGCCTGTGAGACAATCTACCAGGTCCATTCCAGAAAACTGAATCATTTCCACTTGAATTGTCTTGAAAGATTCTGAAGATCACCTGGCAGGATAAGGTACAAGACGCTGAGGTCCTTTCTGGATCAAGCATTCAAACTCTATTTCAGAGAGTGGAACTCCAATGAGCTAGTCACATTGTTCACATGCCAAACATACATTTGCCTAAAAGACTGTTTTGTGGAAAACTCACATGGGGCAAGCACTCACATGAGGATCAGAAGAAGCCATGCAAGAACACTCTTAGTTTCTCTCTGAAGAACCTTGGAATTGCTTTGGAAACACGGAAGACACTGGCACTGGATCACCCAGCACAGTGTGCCCCCATCAAAGAAGATGCTGAACAGTAGATCAAAAGAAATGTGAGATGTGCAAATTTAGAGCCATCTCCACCCCAAATGTTCACATGGATCCTTTGTATTTGACCTACGATAAGAGCCTTCCGAGCTCTTTTGAGTGTGATCAGTCACAGCTCGACACACCGTACCTTGACCCCAACATAGTGACGTCATTGTGGTCCTCTTTGAGCATGAAGGACAACCAACCACTTATTTCTATACAAGATGGTTATATGCCCACATGCCAAGAAAGTGACATCCTTGAGGACAGGGGCTGTTTTAATTTTATCCATGGACTAGCTCAGTGCCTCAAGATGGCAAGTTGCTTAATAGATGTTTGTTGAATTTAATTGAACATGAGGTTGCCTTGATTCACTAGAAACCTGTACTGATGAGTTCCAAGTCATGTATTCAGCATCTCTAGGGGAGTTGATCTATTCTTTTGCCATGAACTATATACCCTCTAAGCCCAGCCTTACAAATATAAATTGTGGATAGCAAAGGGGTACAGATGAGGGCAGGAGAACAGGTTAATACCAATTCAACACTATGACCAGAAAGCACACACATCACAAATCTGAGACTGTTTTGATGGTGTCATATTCAAGAGTTTTGAGATCCTGCGTCATGAGGATCAGCTGAATTGAACTAGGCATGTTTAGGCTTAATTGGACTAGACTTGAAGTTCTCATTACACATCTACTTGGCACACAAAGACAAAAAACAAAACCAGTTCCCTGCCTTCAAGAAACTTACATTCTATCAAAAAATAAGGGAGACATGGCAGCTGTCTTCAAGTATTTAAATGCTATCAAGGGGGAAAGGTACTACTTATTCTCCTCAGTCTCAGAGAATATACCTAAGAATACTTGGTGGATGGTGCAAAATGGCAAATTTAAATTGGATCTTCGTGAATCTTCCTAAAAGAATTCTTCCAAAATACAAGGAGTGAGTGTTCTTCTTTAGGAGTGAATGTCAGTGGTAACTGTTTGACTTTGGAACAGCAACCCTGAGGGTCTTCCCCTCCCAGCTTGATTTTTTTTTTTATTAAAGGGAGCAGTCCCTTGATTCACCTCTTAAGGAGTCCTATTCAATAAATGGGCATTACCTCACTTTAAGTGAGTACCAGAAAAGGCCTTAGCCTAAAAGGGCAAGGGTTTCCCATTGCATCCTGAGACGTTTCCAGTCATCTTGAGGAATATCAGGCCACTGGACCCAGATGGCTCTGGAGGACAAGGTGTGACTGATGACCTTGTCCAGCCCTCCCTCCCTCAAATCAGGAACTGCAAATCATATCATCATTTCCTGATGTCATGGTCCTCTTTGAAAACAAAGGACAAACACAAAGAGGTCTTCAAGTGAAGACTGACCAGTCATTTATTGGGAATGTACAGAAGGGATTCTTAGTCAGACATTAGATTGGATGATTCCACCCTGATTCTGGGATGCTGAGATTAATGATTCCCAGAACCTCATAACTCAGACACAGCCATGGTTAATAGATGAGGCACTATGGTATACTATGGCGGAAGGTCATTAAACTTAGCACTCTAAAGATGTGGATTAAAATCCCATCTCAGATACTTACTAGCTGTGTGACCATAGGCATTTCAATTTTTAAAAAATACCCATGCCTCAGTTTTCCCATATGTAAAACAAAGGAGCTCAACTCCATTGCTTCAAAGGTCCCTTCCAGTTCTAAGCCTATGATCCCATGAATGTTTGCATCTGGGGAAAGAGAGACACTTCTGGGAAAGAACAGTTTACCTTGTGTACAGGCCACAGTAGGGAGGAAGCATCTGGTAGATTCCAATTTTAACCATTTTTTTTTCTAATTAGGTGCTAAGCAGAGTCGTTTCTCCCTCCTGAGGAGTGCAAATGCTTATTATCAAAGTATCATAAATTCTGGGTTAGAAGAGACCTTTGGGATTATCTAGTCCCATTCTCTCAATTCTCAGATGAGGAAAGGGAGGCCAAAGGAGGGTGATTTGTTCGGTGTTGTACAGCTAATAAGTAGCATATTCCTCTAAATTTCAGTGCCTTGGGAGAAAGTCCCAAGCACCCCACCCTAGTTACAGTCCTGACCAGGGAGAATGTATTTGGGCAGTGCTTACTACTCTAAATGAATCTCCCTGTACTGAGAGAAACAAAAAGCTAATAAAAGGGGAAAAACTGAAGAATCACCAAAAGCAAATGCATGTTACAACCATCTTTTTTTGCTCTGCCACCACTGGAAGGAGGAACCTCTTTGCAAGGTGCAGGAGGAGGAAGTAAGGATCTGGGTATTATTTTCTAAAACCAATATCTAGAGCCCCTAGACCTTGAGTTAAGAAGAACTGAGTTCAAATTTGACCTCAGATACTTACCAGTTGTATATGATGTTGATGCCTACCTTAGTTTCCTCATCTGTAAAGTAGAGATAAAAACAGCACCTATGTTCCAGGGTCATTGTGAGGATTAAATGAGAAAATATTTGTAAAGTACTTGGCACACAGCAAAGACTAAATAAAAGTTATTATATTAAAACAGCTGAGAGCCCTCATCCTTCAATGTTATATGGTCACAGAATATCATCCAAATGTCTCATCCTCTTCCATAGAGAGGTCATGGTCAGAACTGTCAGGAAATCAAGGAACTCTAGGAGGATAAGACTTTTCCTTCTCCACCCAGTGAGGGCAAAAGAGCCCATTTAACTTGATCTGTAAGTACATTTTCTTTAGAAAGATAAGTTCTATCATTCTGTGGGAGCCCAGAGGTCCAATGATAAGAGTACCAACCTCCCCGGGATGCCATGATGAGCAAATGAAGTGCTATTGGTAAAGAGCTTTGCTGATATTACAGCCTATAGAAATTCTATTTTGTTGTTATTATTTCAACTATATAGAAACCTGAGGCAGGTCAAAGGTAATGCAGCGTCTCACCTGAAATCTATCCAGGTCCTTGGCAATCAAAACTCTGCTCTGTCTGATTATTAGCTATGTGACTGTGGGCAAATCAGTGCCCCTCATCTATAAATGGGGGGGAGGGGTGTTGGACTACATGGTTGCTGATTTTCTTGGGAGATGTCTTTTTCTCCCAGCACTTCTACAAAGGGAAGGCACATTACCTGCTTATTAATAAGGCAGATGGTACAGTGGAAAAGATTATTGGGCTGGAAGTCTGGAGACCTGGCTTCCAAGAGCACTGAGTCTTGGAGAGGCAATGCGGCAAAGTGGAAAGCAGCTAGATTTGGGAGGAGAATGTGGGTTGAAATCCCAGCTCTGACATTTACTAGTTGACAATCCCAAGTTGTCAGTCCCCTCTCTGAGCCTTAGTTTCCTCAGCTGTAAAACGGGTATGATAATACCTGACAGTGTTGATGGAAGGAAAGTATGTGCTTGGTTAACCTTAAAATGTCGTGAAAGCCGGCACTGATTTAGTACTTCTTGGATCGATGAAGCATTTTATAAACATTATCTCACTCTGGTCTCTCAGCAGCCAGATTGAGGTAAACATGACAAATATCATTTCCCCCATCTTCCAGCTAAGGAAACTAAGAGAGGGGAAATGATTTGTCGAAGGTCACAGAGCTAGGTTGCTCATATTTACATAGTACTAAAAGGTTTACCAAATATTTCCCATAGATAAACTCTGTGATATTGAAAAAATATGAATATTATCTACATTTTACAGGTGAGGAAAACTGAGGCACCAAATGGTTAAGTGACTTGCTCAGAATGACACGTGATAGACCTAGGACTCAAGTCCAGGTTTTCTGCATCCAAATCACAGGATCTTAAGTCTAGAGCTAGAGGGAACCCCAGAAGCCACCGAGCCCAACCTGGCTGTTTTAGAGATGATGAAACTTCAACCCAATGTCCCACAGGTAGTATAAGCACAGAGTCAGAATCTGAACCCAGGTCCTCTGACTCCAAAGCCAAAATTCTTTCCATTGTAATACAATGCTCCATATTCTCTCCATTGCCTCCAATAGATATTGCTTCATAGTCAATTTGTGGCAGTCACCTTCCTTGGGAAATCTTGGCCACTTTGATCTCTGGCCATAAACATTAGTCAAGGAACCTAAAACTGGATTCGTGTTCTCTCTTCCTTCATTACTTGTAAATTTTTCATTGCTTGTATATTCTTTCCCCTAATTCCATTCGCCCTGTTGATGACACAATGTAAGCTGGAGCTATTGACCAATAAGCACTGATTGCAATCCACCGTGAAAGCCAAACTGAACAGGAGAGAACAGGGAATTCTTATCTCCACCAGTGACTTTTTTCTCCTTCCTCCTTTGTGGCAGGAAATTGTGGTTTTCCCAGTTCCCTAATGACCCCTCTCAGAGAGCAACAGTTCAGAGACAGTCAAACTTCCTTAATGAAGAAAGGAACGGAATGGGGCATATTCTACTTTCAACTAGGACATTTTCAAATCAGCCTTTTTTATAACTTAATGAGTGAAAGTTGAAACTCCCAGGCCCTGAGCAAAGGAACAGCTTTCCTAGGTCATTCAACTCTAAAGGCCCTCCATGGGCATTTAGGAAGACACTGCACCCAGACCCTCTGACGCACACACCCTCACCTCTTCCTTTTGTGAAACTCTAAGTTCTACAGTGTTTTGCAAATTGTAAAATGCTATATGGATTTGAAATGACCATCCTCATCCTCATTATTACTACAGGTGCTGCTATCACATCACCAAGCTTTTAAGTGGTAGCATTTCCTATACTTAGCATTCACCTTGATTCTATTTTCCAAGGGATGAATATCTGGTCACTGCACCCAGATGGCTCAGGAGGAGAGAGTGAGCCTGGTGACCTGCACAGTCCTCCTTCACTCAAAACAAAGTCAACTGCAAATCATGTCAAAATTTCTCTGATGTCATGGTACTCTTCGAAAATGAAAGAGGAACACAATTTTCCAAGGATACTTCTCAACTTAACCTTCATCTGTCTCTACTGAGATTCTTTAGTCAAACTCATTTTCTTCTTAATTTCATTTTCAGTCAATTCACCAATTCAATTTTTGTTATTTTTCTGACATTTTTTGTTGTTCAGTTGTTTTTCAGTCATGTCTGACTGTCAATGACCCCATTTTGGGATTTTCTTGGTAAAGTTACTGCAACAGTTTGTCATTTCTTCTCCAACTCATTTTACAAATTAGGAAACTCAGGCAAACAATTGACTTGACCAGAATGTCACAGAGTTAGTGTCTGAGGCTGGATTTGAACTCAAGAAGATGAATCTTCTTGATTCTGAACCCAATGATCTATCCACTGCATTATCTAGCTGCTCGTCACCAATTCAAGGAATTTAAGTGACTACTTAATCAAACACCATTAATAACAGCTAGCATTTATGTAGCACTTTAAGGTTCACAAAATGCTTTACAACAACCCTAGGAGGTAGGTGGAATTATTATTCCCATTTTACAGATTCGGAAACTGAGGCAGACAGATGAAGTGATTTGCCCAGGGTCACAGAGCTAGGGAATGTCTGGTGTTGGATTTGAATTCATGGCTTCCTAATTCTTGGGAATAATACTCTACTATTATTCTAAATACTAGAGAAATACAGGACAAAGTAAGAACTGCTCTCAAGAAGCTGCCATTCCAATGGAAGAATTTATACATATACTTGGGGTACTTTGAAGAGGGAGTAAATGTCCTTTCCCTGGGAAAGAGGAGGGAAAGCTTGGAATGGGAAGTGGCCCCTGAGCTGACCCCTTGGCAGAGCTAACCCTGGTCAGAAGATCAGTGAGGAGTCTAGCCATGGGAACTCCTGGGTCTTAAGTCAATGAAATATCAATGGGGGTCAGCAAGCCCATTCTATCATTGACAGATTGTCCTTCATGGCAGATCTCAGCCCCCTAGAAGCTGCCTCATGTATATTTTATAATTAATTTTTTACATATGTGGTGTTTTCCCTGATACAATATAAGCTCCCTGAGAGCAGGTCCTGTTCCTTTTCTTCCTTCCTTTCTTCTTTTCTTCCTCCCTTTCTTCTTTTCTTCCTCCCATCTTCCATCATTCCTTCCTTCCTCCCTCCCATTCATCCTTCCTTCCTGCCTGCCTACATGCCTTCGATTTTTTCTTTTTTCTCTTCCTTCCTTTCTTCTTTTTTCCTTCTCCCTTCTTTCCTTCCTTTCTCCTTTCTTTGTATTTTTCTCTTTTCTTGAATTTTCTTCCTTCTTTTTTTCCTTCTTTCATTTTTCTTTCTTCCTTCCTTTCTCTCTTCTTCCTTTCTCTTTCTCTCTTCCTTACCCCTCCCTACTTGTTTCTTTCTTCTTCTCTCTTTTTTATTTCTCTTTTTTGGCTGTCTTCTTTTCTCTTTCTTCTCTTTCTGTCTTTCTTCCTTTCTTTTTCTCTTTATTTCCTTCTTTTTTCTTTCTTCTTTTCTCTCTCTTTCTTTCTTTGTCTTTTTCTTTCTTTCTTCCTTCCTTCCTGTCTTCCTTCCTTCTCTTTCCCCAGCATCTAACACCATGCCCAGCAATACGCCCTATCCTTGCACCTCAGTAGCTTCCCTGTAAAATAGGATGATCTCTCAGATCCTTTCCTGCTTTAAGAATCTATGACTCTGTGACTTCTGGGATACTTTGCAAACTTAAAAGTATCATATAAGAGTCACTTATCATCATTATTGTTCCCCAAACTACTGCCCTTATTCTCTCTTTGTTGGCTGGCTGTTTTATGAGGAAATACTCTCTTTCCCAGGAGCTTAGAGAACAGCAATCTTGAGCCTCAGCAAGGGAATTTGGGTTAAAGTTGGGTTAAAGGGAATGTGGATGATTCTGAGAGAGATTTTCATTACTCCCCTATTTCAACCTGTCTTCCCTAAAAAGTTATCTCAGGATTAGTGGCCCCTCTTTTTGTTTTGGGGTAAAGTTTAGGTTATCCTGACTTCCTCACTCTCTAGGATCTTTTTTTAATATATCAAAAATTCCTTAATTGATTCTGGTATAAGGAAATCCCATTTGTAGGGGCTTAATGGCATTTTGAGACATCAGGGCTGCCCAGGGTCGAGAAGTTAGCCTCTCCCCCAGATCATTCTTCTCTAACCATCTGCTGTCCAGTCAAGGGCAGGGACCTACAACAGAGAGTAGCAACAATGGACCTTCCATTGGGTGAGGAGTCCTGGTTCCTACTCTATGGCAAGCATTCTCTAGGGAGAAGCTCCTCAGATCACTCTCTCTGCCCCCACCAACCCTTCACAAATAATTAAAAACAACTCTCCTTGATAAGGCATACAGAGCACTTAACATCCATGACTTAACACTTAACATCATTCCACATTCACAACAACTTTGGGAGGAAGGTGGTAGTATTACCCCCATTTTGCAGATGAGGAAACTGAGGTAGGAGAAGTGACATATGTGGCAACCTGGTCCAGTGGAAAGACCATTGGCTTTTAAATCCAAAAATCTGTATTCAATCCAGACTCAGACACTTACTACATTACCCTGGGCAAACTCTGTTTGCCTCAGTTTCCTCAAATGTAGAATGGGAATAAAAACAGTATTTACCTCACAGAGTTTGTTGTGAAGACCGAATGAGATGATATTAGTAAAAGCATTTATCACAGTGCCTGGTAGACCCTATATCAACGCAGAGTTCCTTCTCCCATTCCTGTGATTTTGGGGAAGTAATTATACCTTGCTGGTCTCAGTTTCCTCATCTATAAAATGAGGGGGGTTGATCTCAGTGACCTCTCAGGCTTTTTCCAGCTTTTGACTTATGACCCTGGTTCACAAAATTCTTTTTCTGTGGGTTCACATGTAGACAAACCTCTTTCTATCAGTCTCTCCTTAGCTTATGTGGCCTTGCTGTGCTAAGTCAGACTTGTCTCTATTTGGATGAGGAGGATGGGGGATGAGGAGAAACAAAGAGAGACTTCTCATCTCCCTACACTAGTTTCTGACAGATGCCAACATCTGGCTTGAAGTAAAGGTTCTGTTTTTATAACCAGCTGACTAGCAGAGTTGCTTAGAGCACCAGCAACAGCTTCCTGAGAGTCATTCAGAGAAATGGTGGCAATTTAAAGGTCAACTGCTTCTGGCCTTGAGTTCTTTGTTCTAACCACCAGACCACCCAGTCAGCTGAGCTTTTAAGGGTTACCAAAGGAGTGAATTAAGTAAGGCTGGTTTGGAAGCCCCATCTGGGAACCATCCTTCCCACCAGCTGCCTAAAGTCAGCGCTTCCCTGTTTTTAACTGGTAATCTTAGTCCTGAGGAGTTGGACAAGGAATGTGAAGGAGGGCTCTATTTGCCTGTCTTATAGCTAGGGTAGAGGGTAGTGGCAGGGAAAGAGAAGAGGAGGCAGCTTCAGAACCTCAGCCAGTCCCTCCAGAAGAATTCAGCCGGGAGAGATAACTACCATCCTAGCGCAGAACTGGAAGGCACCTTTGGGACATCCATCCCAAATACTTCCTTTAGAAAGATCCAAGGAAATTTGGCAATGACTTGTCCAAGGTTATACAGGTCATGAGGGCAGAGCCAAGATTCCAATCCAAGTCATTAAGTCCTCAGCACTCTGAAACCCTTGCTATTGTTGTATTTGTCCTTCGTTCTTGAAGAGGACCATGACATCATAATGATGACATGACTTGCAATTGACATGGATTTGAGTGAGGGAGGGCTGTGCAAGGACACCAACCTCACTTTATTCTCCTGAGCCATCTGGGTCCAGTGACCAGATATTCATCAGGATGACTGGAGATAGCCCAGGATGCAATGGGAGCCCCTGGGCCTTTTCCTCACTTTGAGTGAGGCTATATCCATTTAGCGAATAAGCCTCTTTAAGAAGTGAGTCAAGAGATGCCCCCTTTAACTAGAAAAAAAGAAAAAAACTTGATCTCAGAGGGGAAGCCCTTCAAAGAGAAACAGTTACCATTGACATTCACTCCGAGTTAAGAGGATCCAAAATACAGCCATTAAATGGTGCTTGGGCAGGGCCAATCTATGGGCTTCAGAATGAACTGAGTTTAAGACTTAGTAAAAGAAAAAAGAGAAGGAAGGAAGGAAGGAAGGAAGGAAGGAGGGAAGGAGGGGAGGAGGGAGGAGAGGAAGGAAGAAAAGTAAGAAGGAAAGGAGGGAGAGAGGAGGGAGGGAGGGAGGGTGGAAGGAAGGAAAGAAATCTAGCCAGTATATCCAAAGTTAACTGGGCATCTTACAGGAAGATGCTGTCCTCAGAAAGTAACTATTAGAATGGAAGCTTCTTGTGGGCAGGGAGCCTGTATTTGTCTTTTCTTTATATTTCTTCATGCAGCTAAGTGTTGCAGCAGATAGAGCCTTGGGCCCAGTATTAGGAAGACCTAACTTCAAATCCATCCTCAGACATTTTCTAGCTATGTGACCCCTGGACAAGTAATTTAACCTCTGCCTGCCTCAGTTTCCTCAGCTATCAAATGAGAATAACAAGTGCAGCATTGTTGTGAGGATTCAATGAGAGAATATTTGTAAAGTGCTTACATAGTACCTGACACATAGTAAACATTACATGAATAAAGAATTTTAGAACTAAAGGAAACCCTCAGGGCCATCCATTTAAACTCCTTCATTAGGATCATTAGTAATCTTTGTTTATTAATAACAAAATGATGAGATAAATCATCTCCTCCCCTCATATATTCCCATTGAGCATGTATAGAGCTGAAGAAGAATACCATGGCTTAGTGAGGCCAGCTCGGAGCCACACAAGGGCCAGTCAGAAAGGACCCTCAATCACCCTCGTTATAACAACGTATTTGTCCATTTTGCAAAGAACTTTCGCTTGCATTCTGTCATGTTGGTTGGTTGGTTGTCCTTTGTGCTGGAAGAGAACCGCAATGACATCGACCAGTTGGGGTCAAGTTACAGCAGATCCAACTGTGGCTGATCAGACCAATAGAAGTTCAGAATGCTCTACCACAGGTGGCCATTTGGTGGATTCTCTAAATTTGCACATCTCACATTTCTTTCAAGCTATTGCAATTCTGCTTTGCACATAGAGCGCAGCACCTTCTCTGATGTGGGCACTCCGTGCTGGGTGGTCCTGTGCCAGTGTCTCCTCTGTCTCACAATCAATTCCAAAGTTCTTCAGAGACACCTTGA
Organism: Potorous gilbertii; assembly: GCA_028658325.1. NCBI lineage: Eukaryota > Metazoa > Chordata > Mammalia > Diprotodontia > Potoroidae > Potorous > Potorous gilbertii. The sequence goes on along the minus strand of CM053771.1, from coordinate 36,043,299 downwards.
AACAGTGTTCTTGTACCACTCCTTCTGACTTCTACATGAACTCATGCCTTATCTGAGTTATCTATAAAAGTCTTTTAGGCAAACATATATTTGGCATTCCAACAAGATGGTCAGCCTATCAGAATTGCCCTCGCTGCAGCAGAGTTTGAATGCTTGGCAGTTCAGCTCAAAAAAGGACCTCAGTGTCTGGTACCTTATCCTGCCAGGTGATCTTCAGAATCTTCCTAACACAATCCAAATGCAAGTGATTCAGTTTACTGGCTTGGCTCTAATAGACTGTACAGGTTTCATAGGCAAACAACAATGAGGTCAGCACAGTGACTCTGTAGACCTCCAGTTTGGTAGGCAGTCTAATACCTTTTCTCTTCAACACTTTATTTAGAACTTCCCAAACACTGAGCTTGCTGTGGCAATGTGTGTGTCAACCTCATCCTCTATGTGTACATCCCTGGAAAATATACTGCCAAGTAAACTTGTCCACAGCATTCCGAAAGCTCTCCATTTGTTATAACTGATGGTTCCACATATGGATGATGTGGTGCTGCCTGGTGGAGAGCCTACTTTTTTGTGTTAATTATTAAGCCAAAATTAGCAAAAGCAGCAGAGAATTGATCCACATTTTGTTGTATCTCAGTCTCAGAGGTTGCATTGAGCATACAGTCATCTGTGAACAAAAAGTCACTCACAAACTCTCCCTCCATTTTAGTCTTGGCTTGTAGCCTTTTCAAATTAAATAATTTACCTTTGGAGCAGTACATTCTATCATGTGAATATAGCTAGATAGATGATTATGATAGATTGATAGATAAAGAGATAAATAGGTAACGATAGTGATAGATTATGATGGCTAGATATATACATAATGGATTATGGATAGTTAGAGATTTATAGGCAGGTGATAGGTGGATAGACAGATAGATGGATAGATAGATAAGTAGAGACAGATGGATCTATTGGTAAAGATAAATGGACACAGACAGACAGACAGATAGATAGATAAAATGTGATGGACAGATAGAACATCTATTATTCAGCTTGTAGCATAATGTCAATCTGACACATAGTAACAAATAATAAATATTTGTTGGATTGACATGATCATTAAGTACATACTGTAATGTGCCAGGAACTGTGCTTAGGGCTGCGGATACAAATATAGATAGATAGTCCCTGTCCTCAGATAGCTTACAATCTAATGAGGGAATGTAACATATAAGGTGTGGGGGGAGGCAGAGTTGAGATACGGCTAGAGCTATCCTAGGAGTGCTAGGTAAACTTGGAACTGAACAAGATGAAGCCAACGCTGGCCTCTCAAAGACCAGGGAGTTTCTAGAGTCAGCATCCAATTTTCTGGTGGGAAGGAAGTGGAGGTGATAACCCAAGTGAATCAGTAAATGAATGAAAAGCATTCACTAAGCAGACCTCCAATCTATGTGCTGAAGATACAAATAGGATAGCAAGACTAAGTTGCTGCTCTCATTGGAGATCTCAGTGGAGATCCCATTCTAAAAGAGAGACACAACACAGAGGAAGTTTCAGCTGTAAATTACATAGGAAGGCCCAGCAGTCCTCAGAGTGCAGCAGCAAAGCTGATAGTATGTGTCATCTTTATTTCCATTAATACAATTATACTGGTTTCTGATGTCAAACCATTAGACAGTGGAAGGACTTTTGTGGCAAGAATTTTCTTTTCTTAGGGAGAAAATTTAAAACTTATGGAAGTGAACGTTAAAAATTAAAAATTAATAGATTAAGAAATAAAAAAAAAATAATTTTCTTTTCTTGATCTGCTGAAGATGTGGGCACCCCCAAGGGAGGTTTGGGGTCTCCTCTCTTATAGTTGGAATCACACAACTATTAAGCATAAAGCAGAATTTGAACCTAAGATTCCCTTGATCCCAAGTTCTTTCTTCTATGCTATTCCATGCCATACTGCTTTTTATTCAAATGAAAGGACACATCTCAAGCTTGGCTCTGTTGTGGCATAGCCCATAAAGGGAAGAGACTCACCCTCCGGTCATTCATATAACTGAGAGTTCCCAGGTCTCCCCTCAGCATTCTTTGCTTTTTGACTCCCCGCTCTGAGGCTTAAGAGCAGGGCAGCAGGATGCCAGCATGGGGGCCACAGAGCACCAAGGGGTGGGCAGGGCTCTGCTGGTGATTCTCTGATGGTGACATCTGTGCCTTCCATCCTTATCTGTAAAATGGGCCTGTGGCCCAATGGAGGCCTCTCTAAAGTCTGACAAGGTAAGGCTGCAACTTATGTGCTTGAAGGTGAGGAGAAAAGAAAGGGTGTCTCTGGCAAAAACCCAGTTCTCCCTGTGCAAAAGTTCCACTGAGGTCTGTTCCTGAAATGAAACAAATCCTTGGAACAGACCCTTTCTGAGTCAAGAGCAGATTGTGCGTGGGTGGGTGTTTCTCAGAAAGCTTGAGGAGCCTGTCAAAATACTGATGTCAAGGAATTAAACACAGAAGCATCCTCTGTGTCTGGTAAAGGAGAGATGGAGGCAATCCCTCCCTCACCCCTCTGCCTTATTGCGGCTTCTTTCATTGCAAACCTGCCTGACTAGATCTCTCCTGGGATTGCCTGCCTGGACACTCCTTGGCTTTATTTCTAAATAAATTTCAGCATTGGGTTCTCTGTCTCTCCAACTGGGCTTTCCAAGCCCAGGATGGAGTGTGGCCCTCAGAGAAATGGAGACAGAGAAAGTCCATATTTCTAAAGTGATTTAAGGGTTACCAGGTTCTGTAGACTGAGTAGTGGAAGTAATTTTTATCTACTTCTGGTAAACCTCCCAAGTCTGACATTCAATGTCCTAAGGGCCTTCCCAGATCTGACACACAGGGTTATAAGGTCCTTCCGGGCTCTGACATTCTGTGTTCTAAGCTTCCTCCCAGCTCTGACATCCTGTGCTCTCAGGGCCCTCCCAGCTCTGATATTCCATGATAATCCATGACTTTACATTCTTCATCTTCATCATAGGAGGTATTTTAAAACTTTTTTCCCCCCGGTGGAACAACTGACTTGACAGAAAGCTGGGATCTTAATTACAAAAGTCCCCTCCTTGGGGCTGTGACCACACTGGCTCCATCCTCCAACAGTCCAGACCTCTAGCTTCCAATAGATCCCTTCTGCATTGGCATTGAGCAGGAGAGGGCCTGCTAAGGACAGACAATGTAAAAATGGGGAAGGAGGAGGTTGAATCGCTAGGTTAATCCAAGGTCAATAAACGGGTTTCTGAAGTCTGGGGGCAGGGATTTTCCAAACTTCGAAGTCAGCCTGTCTGTCCAGACTGGTGAAAGTAAGGGAAGGGACCCGCCTGAGTCCCTCCCATTCCTCTGCCTTGTTCTGCTTCTCAAAGAGATCCTGACCCATCTGTCCCACAGCAGAGTACCCAGTTTGGTGCCAGTGTGTCTAGCCCCCTATACCACACAGAGGGTTTATGTACAGACCTTGAGCATTGAGTAATCTGTGGAGCTGTATCTGCCCCCTGGAAAACATGGTGTCCTGGTAACCAGCATTGGAAAGGAGGAAGAAAGGGGCAAGCCACTGCTATGTCAGGCTTCAGGCAGGAACACAACTTCTCCTGGGAGCCATCCTGAGTAAATAAATACATTGAGGAAGTTTTGGAAGGGGAAAGCAGTCACTGCTTTCCCCACCACTGGTTGCATTTCACCTGCTATGAGAGTGTTGGCTAAGTAGGGCTTATGGGAGAGGAGATGGGCTGGGGGAAGGGGAGGGAGGGAAGTGAAGAAAAAGAATAGGGCTCCTTTTAAAGGAAAAACTGGGTCCCTGGGTGGTACAAGAGTCACTGGGGTCATCCCTTCCAAGAAAGCCCTTAGCACTAGAGCCATCCACCAGGAGATAGCGCCCTCAGAAGAGAACAGAGGAGAAGAGACACCAACCCGGAGACTGCACTGTTTTGAAATGGTGTTGTCCAGACCCCCTCCCCCTCCCTCCCTGTCCCCACACCCAGGGCTAAGCTCAGTCCCCAGTAGCCTTCTGGAATGATGTAGGGGTCGGGGCACATATGAGTGGGACTTCCCTTGCCTGCCCACATTCCCAGTCCGTGGGGTTCTGCACGTCCTTAGCCATTTGGCCAGTGGAGCACAGAGACCAGGGACCAGCTTCCTACCTTCCCTGCACTTTGTGGGTTTTTGTGAGAACACACACACACACACACACACACACACACACACACACACACGACAGTCAGAATATTTGCATGGCCTCAAACCATAGCTAAGAATGGAGATGCTGTGACTGTGATACCCTGGAGCCCATTACCGTGGGGAGACCAAACGACCCAGCTCCTGGACAAGCTGCTTATTTTTGAGACAATGATGATATTTCTCAGGCGTTTGTTGCCTCCTTTCCTCCCGCCCCTCCTCCTGAAACATTGCTTTAGCACACACAGGGAGGGATGGGGTGGGGTGGAGGTCAGGGCTTTGGGACGACTGGGTTTTATAAATATACTTCACGAGCTGCTTTTTAAATAGCTTTATTACTAAAAGTTATGTTTGGATTGATGCTATGCTCTCAGGAACGTGACCAACGACTTGTAGGCTCAGATCTATGGGAAGGAAGGAAGGAAGGAAGGAAGGAAGGAAGGAAGGAAGGAAGGAAGGGGAGAAAGGAATCTGGTATGTAGCAGATCCTTAAGCAAGCAACCATAAACATTATTAAGTACTTACTATGTGCCAGGCATTGTGCTAAGGATACAAAGACAAAATTGAGACAGTATCCGCTCTCAAGGAGATAATAGTTATGTGTTTCTACGTGTAATGGGGATGTGGAGCAAGCATAGACCCCATCAGCTTGCTTAACTGATACAATCTCTCCACCTGGAAACATGAAGGACACTGGGGAGAGGGCTTCTGGGAAAATCATGATGACGCAGAAGGGAAAGGGCTTGAGAAGGCAGGTATATATGGGCATTCTATAACTGTTTCCAGTTGGCTAACCATGGGATTAGAAGTTAAAGGAAATAGAGTCTCTAACATTGGGAAGGGAGTAAAAACCACAGGAGCCCAGGATTCTAGAGCCTGGGTTCTAGGACAGGTATTGCAAACAGTTCAACCTCAATGTCCCAAGGAGCAAGGAACAATCTTCAGAAGAACCCTTCCAGACCCATGCCACCAAAAGCTGAAACAAGAAATCCAACTTATTTTACAGATGAGGAAACTGAGGCAAACAGGGTTAGGTGATTTTATATACAAAGTTGTGGCAGGGAGGGGAAAGGCAGTAGCAGTTGAGGGCTTAGAAAAGATGCACACCAACTTCACTTGGGTAATTAATATCGTACTGTTCACCCTCCCAAGGGGTGGGGAGGGACAGGAGGGAGAGAATTGGGAACTTAAAAATTTTTAAAAATGAATGTTAAATTGTTTAAAAAATGTAGTTGAGAAATATTTAACAAAATATGTAAAAACACATTTAGAAAAGAAAAAGAAAAGATGCATGACTGTTGATTGATTGATTGATTAGGGCCTCACATTACAAGCTCATCTCAATCCCTCCCAGTCCTTCTGCTCCCCTGGGTCTGTGATGGTCAGCCCTCCCCTCCCATTGCCCTTAGTCTGCTCCCCCCACAACAAATGGACCTTCAGAAGGCTCCCCTTGTCTTCTCTTCCTCCTAGTCTGGGTCTCTCCTTTCCTTCCATCTGATCACTGAGAATATCTCTTTCCCACTTTCTTTTTGAGATCATCTACATTCTGCTTTTTCTGAAACATTTTTTGGAAACAAGGCATGATAAGATCATGGATTTGGAGATGGAAAAGTCTTGAAATGGCATTGAGTTTTATTCCCCCTTTATTTTACAGAGGAGGAACCGAGACCAAAGGAGGTTAAATGACTTAACCAGGAGCAAATATCCAAGCTTCGAATCAACTTGGTGAGACACATACTACAGACTTTATTATCTCCATTTTACAGAGGAGGAAACTGAGGTTCAAGCAAGTTCAGTGATTTTCCCAAGGGGACCTCAGAGGCAGAATTCAAAGCCAGGTCTTGTCTCTGAGTCCATCACTCTATTTCCTGGACCAGAGATAAGACATGTACATAAACAAATTTGAACCCGGATCCTCGGACTTCAAACTCAGTGTTCTTTCCACAGCATCACATTGTCTCCATAAGAGAGGTGAATTAAGGCACAGACCTTAATTACCCAGCTCCCCTCCAGGAATAAACATGAAGGAACTAGGCCAGCTCAACTATTTTTTAAAAAAAGAATACTCCCTCTGTATGTCTCTCCCTGTGTTTATGTCCTTTCTGCCTTAGTACAGAAGCTCCCCAGGGACGGGAGTGTGGTTCTCTGGCTCATTCAGTGATGAGCCTGGCAGGCCACGAGGAAGTCTTTGCCTCTTCTGCCTGGCCTTCCTTCATGACATTTTACTGCCTAGTCACTCAGCTGTTTTTCTTCAGTCATTTCAATCCTGTCCTACTCCTTGTGACCCCATTTGGGGTTTTCTTGGCAAAGATGCTGGACTGGTTTGCTATTTCCTTCTCTGACTCATTTTTACAGATGAGGAAACTGAGGCAAACAGGGTGAAGTGACTTGCCCAGGGTCACACAGTAAGTGTAGGAGGCTAGATTCAAACTCAAGAAGATATGTCTTCCTGACTCCAGAACCAGTGCTCTAGGCATTATGGTGCCACCTAAGCTGTCCCAGCCACTCAGTAGGAACAAGCTTTATGAACAGTTTCAGGGAGCTCAATGGCCATGAAGTAGAAGGGAGGGGGTGAGTAAAGAGGATGAGCTCCAGACCAAAAGTCAGGGGCTGGTGAAACAATGGTGAATCTAGGAAACAGCCACAATGGGTCAATGAATGGGGAATGCCTGGCTTACTTCTTCAATAGTCTTCCTCCCCTTCCTCCCTCCCTCCCTCCCTCCCTCTCTCCCTCTCTCCCTTCCTTCCTTCCTTCCTTCCTTCCTTCCCTTCCCTTCCCTTCCCTTCTCTTCTTTCCACTTTCAGGAGGCCATATTCCTAATTTTATTTGTACCCACTGGGCTGGAACTGTCCTCTAACCTGGGGGTGGCTGGAGCTTGATACAGAGCAGTTAGAGACAGGAGAGTTAGGATCCAAACTGTAGTTTGAAGTTTCATTAATTTCAGAGTGAAGACAATGACACTTGAAAGCAAAAGCCCCCACACCCCAAGAAGAAGGGGCTTAACATGCTGAACCAAAGGCAGGTCTTACATATATAAACATATACATATATGTAAATATATACATAAAAACCACAAGTGGGCTGAACCATGACACTCATTTCTAGATCTTGAGCCACTGTTTTCATGGTTGTCATTTCTTGGGACAATACTGGCATTCTTGAGTCCTGTGGGAATGTTTATTGTCTCAAGTCTTGAGGGTTGTGGTCACTTTTCAGGGTAAAGAACCAGAGTTCTGTGACAGAAACAGGAAAACAGCACAAGGATTGTGAATATGTGGTGGGTGATCCTGGGAACTGGGGAGGGCTCAATCCCTCAGTGAACACTTGGTGCTGGTCCAAGCAAGACGCTTTGTCAGAGAGTGAGGTCACTGCAGAGCGTAAAGGATTATTGTTACGCCAAGCTCAGGGCACAGCCTGCTTGATGGACCTTAGCTCTGGGTATCTCCAAAATATTTTGACATTTGAAAGGTGTGGAATTGTCTCTAGGGGAATCATTATCCTTTGTGTGTCTCTTTGATGGGTAATGACACAGGATATTTTGAGAATTGTCAGTTTAGAGTGGGAAGTGACCACTGATGAGGTCATCAAAGCTGACCTGCCTCATGGGGAGGCAACAGCCAGAAACCTGGAGTTGGGGATCATAGGACCGCGGAGTCAAGTCCTAGCTCTGGCAATTACTAGCTGTGTGACCTTGGGCAAGTTCCTTCCCCTCCTCTAAAGTCTCAGTTTCTTCACCTATAACACTGAAGCTAGTCACTTGCATTACTGAAATCACAGGGTTGGGGTGAGAAAATAGCTTTTTGCAAACATTAAACACCATCTGAAAGTGTTATTATTGTGAAGAAACTAGGGCTCAGAGAGGCAAACAGATCTGCCCATCTGACTCTTCTTTCCTTTCCTTCCCCTCTTTCTCCTTCTCCTTCCTTCCTTCCTTTCCCTTCCCTTCCCTTTCCTTCTGTCTTTCCATGCCTATTCTGAACAACAAATCTCTCAAGTTGCTGGAAGGGAGCTAAAAATGAGTACGACACTGCCTGCCCTTATAGAGCTTACAATCTATTGTGTAAGACAATAACCACAGCAATAACAACACCAAATGCTTTTTATTTAACTATGAAAAGCAGATATTTTAGTAGTCTGCAGAACAAAAGCTAGGACCATTTCTACCTGAACTCTATCAAAAATATGAAAATGAGATACTAATAACTGATACTTATATTACTTTAAAATTTGTAAAGAGCTTTACATCTACTGTCCCATTTAAGCTTCAAATCAACCTGGTGACACAGGGGCTATAAACATTATTATCTCCATTTTACAAATGGGGAAACTGAGGCTCAGAGAAATTCAGTGACTTTCCCAAGGTCACACAACCAGGAGACCTCAGAGGCAGAATTCAAACCCAGGTCTCTTGATTCTGAGTCCTAATTTATTCCTTGGACCAGAGATAAGACAAGTGTATGCAGTGTGTGTGTGTGCATGTGTGCACACATATATACATATATGTGTGCATACACATGCATAGATGGACAGAGATATATATGTATATGTATGTGTATATACTGTGTAATATATACATATGTGTGCTTTACATGTGTGTACATACATACATATAAAACACACATATATATTAGGTGGAAGAGTTAATCAAAATATCCCTGATCAATTGATTTTCCCCCAGACAAATTGAACAAGCTATAGAATATAAAGGGCAAGTAACAGAGACAATGAGGTGTTAAGGTCTTAAATGAAGTGTAAATTCATATTAGCATTCTGTTACTCTTTTAAGAAAAGGGTCTTCACTAAATTTAAAAGAATTAAGGGCAGCTTGTCATTGGCTCAGCCTTTTGAAAGGCGAGACTATCTTTGAATTTAATCATGAAAGGAGCTCTGGAAGTCCAGAAGAGAGTCCATCTTCAGAATCAAATTCAGATGAGAAGTGCAGACCCAGGGAAGCTAACAGACTGACATGTTCAGCAGATACAGTGTACCCAGAGAGAGAAGGTTAAGAACACTGAGAAAAGGGAAAATATCAAGACCCTGTAGTACCACATGTATTGGCCACATGTATTGCCTATATGTACTATATACTAGGTGTGTGCCCACTCTTTACATTGGCACTGTGTGTATTTAGGGGAGAGTATCCCACAGATTTGCAAAGGGGAGAAGATGTTTTGCTGTCATTGTTCATACTCAGTCATTTCAGTAAATTACTTTGCTCTGTGCTAATTGTGTCCTCTGGCTGATCATTTAAAGTCAATGCACCAATGGGGGCTCATGAAGTATCATGCCGAAAAAGTACCTTGAACCGAAGCTAATTGCTCTCTGGGGAAGGTAGTGCAAGGTGGGAGATGACCCAAAGTGGGTGCTACATAAAAATTAGATTATGAATGCAGAGGAGGAATCTAGCCTGCTATGAGAGCCAACGGGGAAGCAATTACTTCTAGAGCTTGGGTTACTTCTTTTGCACCTCTAGTCCCCCTCTCCCATTCCACCCACAGTGCCTAGGACAGATGCAGGTGATGATAGAACAGATTCAATAAGGAGGCCCTTGAGCTGACTCTGTCCCAGAGCATAATCTCTCCCCTTACATCAGTTGATGCCATAGGCATTGCTCCCATGTTACCCCACCTTTCCTTTCCCTCCCCATGCCACTCCCAGCCCCCATGGCCATGCTGGGCCCCAGCAGCTTGCTGGGCTTTCTGCCCTCCCCTTCTCTCCCCTCCCCAGGCCTGGGGGAGCTTTACCCTCACAAGGATCTGCTCCCTTTCTTTTCCTCTCTCCCATGAGTACTTTTGCTCCAGGCCCAATGAAGTGGCCCCTCTTTCTACTGCTCCTGCTCTCCAGTCTCCCTTTTTGATTCATTCCAACACTAGCTGTCTCAGCTAGGTATGTTCCCAGGGTTTCAACAGACAACATTTATTCACCCAGAGATACACCCTTCCTTCAGCATCAGTTCCTCCTTAGAAACTATGCTAATTAGTTCCTTAGGAACTAATGCTAATTTTTCTGAGACAAGTGTGTCTATTCAAACTCTTGAAGATTACCCTAGCTGGGGGATCCAGGATCTCTCTGCTCAAAAAATCCTCAGTGGTTCCCCATGGCTTCTAGGGGCAGCTAGGTGGCGCCATAGTGGATAGAACACCAGGAAGACTCGAGTTCAAAACCAGCTTCAGACACTTACTAGCTATGTGACCCAGGGCAAGTCACTTAACTCTGTTTGCCTCAGTTTCTTCATCTGTAAAATGAGCTGAAGAAAGAAATGGCAAGACACTCCGGAATCATTGCCAAGAAAACTCCAAATGGGGTCACAGAGAGTCAGACATGACATCCAAAGAGACAAACACACAGAATAGGAAGAAGCATTAGACCTGTGATTCAGTGATTAAAAGGAACTCCCAGATGAGGAAATTCCCTCTACTGATTCAGATTACCAAATTATTTAAAAAATTTATAAAAACCAGAATTGGGTGAAGAATTCCCTGTGCAGTCACATCACTCTCTTGAGACAACTCCCTCTTTTTTCTTTCACTACTCTATCATTTTTAATTCAGCAACTAGTTTTTCCACATTTGTCAGTTCCAGAATAGCAAGCCCCTGGTACTTTGTCTTACCTTTTGTACAATAAAATTACTTTTAAGGAAAAATCACAAATATCTAAGATTCTCCTTGGTAGACAGAGAACCAATAGACATCTAGTGGGCTTCAAGTCTCCCATACTACAATATCATGGCTTTGTTCCAAGTTGGTGATGTTTCCTAAACTCCTCATCTCATTCCCTCTTCTGACCAGGTGATCTGTAAGACACTGTGATCGCCACATCACTGTCGGTCATTACTCAAATGGTCTCCTCCATGTTCCAATCCCTCCTCAGGTTCCTCCACTTCCTCACATGATTATATCTTCTCAATGTCTAGTGCTACCCTACCAGCCCTTGGAGTTATTGTTTATTTTCAATTTCAATATGTTTCCATCATTATAATCTCAGTCCTAAGTCATATCATAGCAAATCTCAAGGCTACTCATGAATTCAAATTTGTCCCTTGAGTTGAGAGCCAGAACTTGTACCACCTATTAGATTCCCCTTACTTTGTATGCTTGTATCAAGGCTTCAGAGACCATGGTGTTTAATTGTAGGCCTTCTGGGATTTGGACTCCTTTGAATTGCTAGCCCCTCCCAGCCTGATGTCCTTCCTTTCCTTGGCCTCATTAAAGGGACCATGCCCTGGCTACTTCTTAAACAGTCCTACACAACGAATGGGAGTTCTCTCACCCTAAGTGAGTACCTGCATCATCTCCAATCATCCTGATGAATATCTGGTCACGGGATTCCAATGGCTCTGGAGGAGAAGTGAGGCTGGTGACCTGCACAGCCCTCCCTCAATCAAAACATAGTCAAGTGCAAGTCTTGTTATGATTTCTCTGATGGCATGGTCTTCTTTGGCAAGGAAGGATGAACACAATCCTCTCCTCTACTATATATTTTCCTCCTTTTCCTCCTTCCACCATTGTTGGCCACTCTCAGTGGTATCAGGCTTCAACAATCCATGTGGAAAGGTCTTCCTGCCCCTTCCTTTTTCAGTTTAAATCTTTCTCTTTAAAAAAAGTTTTTTTTTTAATTTTCAGTTCCAAATTTCCTCCCTTCCCCATTCAATGATAAGGCAAGAAATGAGGTATCCAAGTTTGAAGCTCTCTTAACCATAGGTGGAAAACTGAGATGATAATTTGTACTGCCCTTCCTTCCTCCCAGAATACATACAGCAGAAATTCGGAGTTTATATCATTGCTACCAAACACTTTCCACAAAAGCATAAAATTACTTGGCAAATATCTTTATTGCTTAAAAAATATACATTTTTACACTGAACATATGAAAATGCAATTTTAATTTTGTCTAGAAATGTGTCTTACAGCATATAAGATCTTTGAATTGCCAGTGTTTTCCCCAGACCTAACAAACCCTAATGATAGGTCCCTTAGCACCTTTTTCTAAATAAGAAAACAAAGCTATCTCAGGCAGCCATGACACTGAACAGAATGCATGGGTCCAATTTGAAAGAGGCAGGCTGTTTGCTGGGGAAGGCAAAGAGAGCACTGATATAGGGCGTCCCAAAAGTCTGTGTGCAGACTTAAGCTCCTAAGTCCTAACTGAAAAGTGCTCAGGGACTTTTAGGGAAAGCCTAGATAGCTTGATCCATTGGGAAAAGTGCCCACTCCTCCTACTCCAGACTTGGGAAGGCATTGCTTTAGATTCCGTCTTCTACCTTCTTTCACAACTTAGTCAAACCCTACATCTTGAGTAATTTTGCACCTACCAGGCAGAGTGTTGTCAATATAATACATTATAGGAGCTACAGGGCAGCTGATCTTGGTGTTTTTCTCCTTCAAATCTTAGAAGTGAACCAACAGCTATATGATATTGAAGAAAGGTTTCTCTCTTCTCCCACCATACTTGCCTCTTCTTAGATCAGAAATATGGCGGCTTTCACACCAACTTAAGAGGTAAATGAACCATAAGCCCCTCATGACCATTCTAGCACCCTTCTGTTTTTAAATCTTGCTGAGAACTGGAGAGGATGGATTCCATTGGCCCTCCCACAATGGAAATGTTATTTTTAACTGGTTCCTTAGTTACAGAACTACATAGTTTGGAGAATTTATACATGAGACAACTGTTACTTAAAAGGTTACACACTGACATCTTATAGATCAGTTTGGGGATAGTTAAAGACCAAAGAATTGCAACTTCATGAATAATTCTGTTTATATTTCTGTTCTCATAGCTACTAGATAATTTACATAAACCTCATACAGCCGGTAGTTCATGAGTGTAGGAGTACACTTTAGTAAGTTCCTATATTTCCTACCCAGGAATCAGACCAAGGAAATACATGTGCTTTCATGTGATCCAAGCAGAAGGCCTTAATTAAATAGTTAGCCTTGGAAATATAAGTGTAAAAAGGAGTACAAACAGAAAATTAATTATCATTTTCTGCTTCTGGTTGGGGTAGAGAGGGGTCACACTCCCATTAGTACATATATATATATACAGATGAGTCCTGTTTTACAAAACAGATGTGCTGCTGAAAATTTCGATGGAGTGACTATTTTCCCATTGGACTTGGTGATAATTTGTTACAATTATAATAAGAGATGTGTTTCCCCTTGCTGACAGTGCTATTTGTTTCTTATAGGCCACTAGCTCCAATCCAGCAGCAAGGAGACATCATCAAAGAATGAAATTTGTATACTTATGCACAAATGTGTATATATGTATATATATATATGGATACGTATGTGTATATGTATGTATGTGTTTCTATAGATATATTTTTATGTGTGTATGTATATTTTATGGTAAAGTCAGTTTTTTCAAGAGTCCACAATAACTCTGTTCCCTATGTTTCTAATTCCATAATGGCACATTTTCATGGGGTAGGTTGCTACAAAATGAGGGAGACCTATATACAGAGGTGGGGGTACAGGGAGGCAGAAAACGGAAGCCATAAGGATGAACTGGACTGAAAGACTGGAATCTTGAGAATCTTACATATGAGGAAAGTCAAGTTGTCAGGAAGACCAGAGAGAGATCAGATAGCTCAGATCACAAAGCTCATTATTGTTAGAGAGGGGGCTTGAACTCAGGGGGCTTGACTCAGGGTTCCTGAATTTCACCACTTCAGTCAACCATCGCCACCTACACCCACACCTACCTGCCCACCTACCCCCACACAAACACACGCCCCACTGGCAAAGGAAACTCCAAGATCTAGTTCAAAGCTTCGAAACAAAATACACGAGGCAGCTAGATGGCACAGTGGATAGAGTACTGGCTCTAGTGTCTGGAAGACCTGACCTCAGATACCAGCTGTGTGACCCTGGAGAAGTAAATAGACCCTGATGGCCTTAAAAAGAAGAAGAAAAAGAAAAGAAAAATTAAATGCATGCCATCCCCCAAGGGTCCATGAACAGGCAGCAACACAGACCCAATGAGGAAATCCAAAGAACAGAAAGAATGTCACCAGGGAAAAGCAGGATATAAAAAGATGGGCTGGTCACACAGGGGAGGGCAGGATAGGCAGGCAAGATGAGTGATCTCCTCACGCTATCCTTCATCACAAAATCCAAAGTGAGGAAAGCCACTAGGACCTTGGGTGGGCAACCCCACTGTGTGGAGGAGCTTACTAGAAGAGGGGATCATGCAGGATGGGAAATCACAGGTGAGTTTCAATCTGCCTCTGTAAAATTATACATCTATGGAGACACACCGCACAGGGATCAAATGTGTCGTGCTTGGCAAGATAACTTTGAGAGCAACATTGCTGGATTTATTATATATTTTTTTAAAAAGTAGGCTGTACAGAACAGAGATTTCCAGTTTCCTATTAACAAATAAACACACCAACACATACACACACACACACACACACACACAAAACAAACAAAAAAAGACCAAAGACAAAAACTTGTCCCCACTTGATATCAGAAGGTCCAACTAGGATGGATTGGAGGAGGTGGGGGGATAAGGAAATTTAAGCTTGCTCTGACAAAGAACTTTCTACCAATGATGACTCCTCCAAAGTGGAACGATAGCTCCTTTGGGAGGGGCAGGTTCCTCCTCCCTGCTTTGGAGGTCTCCAAGCAGAGGATGAATGATTCCTAGTTTGGCGATGTTGTAATAGGGACTCTTTTAGTGTCCATTGGACTAGATGAGGTCTGAGATTCAGTGACTAGTTATTTGGGGGAAGTGAGTCTAGATAGTGGAGGTGGGAGAAATAGCTCATGTTTACAGGAACCAATCTGGTTTTTTCAAGGTATCTCTTCCAACTGATATTTTCAGGTCTACCATAGGCCCACCTGCCTTTCCTGAGATGTTTTATTACGTTACCAGTTAAGACAACAGGTTTAATCAAGTTCTGATAAGCCCCTGAAGTCTTTGCCAAGTCCTGAAAAGGCAAGAAGAAATTACCTTAGGGGTCACAGAGATGTCTCCTGAATGAGGAATTAATCCCTAAAATGTCCTAAGAGAATAATACACTGTAGTCTCTGCCACTGTGTGGCTATCTGCTGCTCCTTTAGGGGCCAAGCTTAACATGGGAAGGACACCCACCAAAATGTCCAAAGGAGCCAAACCCAGCAGCCAGGACCAGGGACAAAAGGAATACTCACAGGACAAGACACAGGCAAGGATGGCCCTTGAATATTACAGGGGCAGCAGTGTGACTACTGAAGGTCCCCTGCAAAGCCTGATGGTGGATTTCTGGAGCACCTTGGGAATGTCCCCAAGTATTGATGGATACTATGTGTTTACTTAAGAAAAGACTGAAAACCTTCTTAGGCCAGTCCAAGGACTTGCCAGGGTTCGGAGACATCTATCCTCAAAGTCATCTCTTGGTTCAATTTTTTTTAATGGAATGGCTGTGCCCTTCTAATTCTAAACCATGAAAAGACTCCCATAACTTCTCATCAGTCAACAAGCATTTATTAACCAGTTAACCATGTGCCAGGCATGGTTCTGGTAAAACAAAGACAAAACTTTCACAATCTACCTTGCTAATTCCATTCCAATGGTTGACCACCTTAAGGTAGTGGTGCCATATGCAATCATTTTCCATTTTTTCTATTCATCTACTGATTGGTTTCATCTTACATAGTATCACAGATTTAGATCAGAAAGTCATGTTGAAGGCCATCTATCAACTACAATCCCCCCTTCTACAGGAAGCCTTTCCTGACCCTTCTTCATTCTAGTGCCTTCCCTCTGCTAATTGCTTCCAATTCTCCCGTTTATATCTTGTTTGTACATGTCTTTGCCTGTTGTCTCCCCTATCAGACCATGAGTCCCTCAAGGACAGGGAATGTTTTCCTCTTTTTCTAAGAAATCCATCACTTAGCACAGTGCCTGGCACACAGTAGGTTCTTAATACTGACTGCCTGCCTCCCTAACCCAGACACTAGGAGTCTATCAATCAGTTAAACAACAAGCATTTATTAAGAATCTCCTGCACAGGGGATGGATACCCCCCCCCCCAAAAAAAAGAGATTTACCACATCTACCTCACTCTGGCTCCATCTGTTTCCATTTGTGACCACCTCCAAATCTATGCCCAGACCCAACATCAGAATCCAGCTTGGAACAGCCTGGAAAGTCCCTTGGTTCTTGCCGCGTAGAAGCAAACAGTCATCTGGTTCTGCCCTTTATCCCAACAGCCTTACAGATGCTAATCACTTCATTTCAGCCTGGGAGATGGTGTAAGCTGGAAAACAGATTTTCCCTTTGTTTTCTTATAGAACATAGATTTGGGCAGAATTGCACTCCAGGCACCCTGCTAGGCACAAGGGGATGACATCATAAGGAGCTGGTAGCCGGTGACACAGAGCTGGGCTCTCTGGCTTCCAGGACAGCCCTCTCTGCTGCCCCATGGGGCCTCCTTTCTTTCTTCTTCATGGGAGAAACAATTTGCTGGGGTCAAAAAAACAGGTTAGAAGAGCAGAAATCTGGAAGAGTTCAGGTTTCCTTGGCAAGGAATGAGGTAAGCAGGATCCCTGCATTGCAGATTGAAAGCGGGAAGAAGCCCTAAAGATCACCCAGTCAGTCCCCTAATTTAATAGATTTCAAATAATTTTTACAAATTTTAAATAATTTAAAAAATTAAAGCAATCTTTTGAAAGCAACACCCAAAGAAAAGACATAATTTGGCCACCATCATAGAGACGGCTTTTAAATATCAAGGCAGAATCGGAGAGGGAGAGGGAAAGGCGTGAGACACCAAGGTGTCATCCATCATGATGGTCCAACTGCCTGTCAGTAGGGAATATGCCTTGTTTAGCTTTTCCAACTGTCCCACTCTCTTGTGTATGAGACTGTATGTATTCCCTGGCCACCTGGGGTCAGAAGCAAAATCTATGTAAGGTCATAGAGTGAAGCAGTTGGGGTGAAGAGGTTGGGGTCGGGGAGTCTGGGTGATCCAAAAATCCTGGCTTCGTGTTCAGGGTCTCTACTAAGATTAACCTAAGAACGATTAATAGCCCACATGGGCCAACTAGGGGATCAAAATATCATAGAAAACTATTTCCAAGTGACTTTGAAATTACCTGCTTTTCAGGACAGAGCTGTAACCTGGAAGTGGACAAGGGGACTCAGCTTTGAGCACCCATGTGGGGTGGGGCCTCCAGTAGTAAGTCACACAAGGGTACCCAGCCAAGGGGCCTTTATGATGAAGCCACTTTGTTAGGGAGCTGGTACTAGGCTGGTTTCATTATAACTTGGGAGAAAGGAAAAGGGGAGAGATGTATTTGTGAAAATTAAAAGAATGTAGGATCTCAAGAAGAAAGAAAGCTTATTGGTCATCTGGTCATTGGACCTTAGAGATGGGGAGCTTTGGGGGGAAAAATTCCCTCTACCAAGATAAGACAGCAGAAACATTGTTAGATACAGTAGGAAAACCATTGGAGGTGGAGGTCCTGGGTTCAGATCTACCTGTGTGACCTTGAACAAGTCACCTCAACCTCCCTGGGCCTCAGTTTCCTCATCTATAAAATGAGGGGGTTCTACCTTCTACCTCTATGAAACCCTCCGTCATTTAGTATTATAATAGTTATCATGCACAATTTGAATCCAATCCAATAAACATTTATTAAATACCTACTATGTGCCAGGCACTATAATAACTACTGAAGATTCAATTAATAAAAGGAAAGCTAATCCCTCCAATTCCAGATCTGCTCCTTCATTTTTATGAAGAAGAAAACTGAGGCACAGGGAAGTGGTCATATGGGAGAGAAACAGCTTCCTTCAAAGACATTTCTTCTTGGATATCTAAAGCTGCTCAGTGCCAGCAAAGAGGCATGTGGAGGTTTTTTGGTTTGGGGTTCTTTAATCCCAGCTGTACAATGGATAACCTCTGATACGTTAGGACAATGAGCCGAATCTTGAGATAAGAAATTCTGTTGGCTGAATGAGATGGGGCAGTGTGAGGCTGGGTTCCATTCATAGTGACTGGCAAGTTCTCTGACATGTTGACATTTAGAGCGAGCTCACTCCTGAGCCAGGGTTCGCTCTCCCTGGCATTTCAATGCTTCTCTGGTGTTGCAATGCTCAGAAAGGATTTTTGAGCTGTACCATGCCTGCTTCGAGCCAAGGGAGCTGAGAAATCTGGCTTTAACAAGTGCAGAAAGAAAAATCAACCCTAGAGAAAGAACTCTGGATTTGGATCCGGGGGAATCGGGCTCAGAACCCAGCTGGATGGACTTCTTACTACATGGGCAACCTCGGGCAAGTGACCTGAGGCCTCAGATTCCTGATCTAAAAAATGAGGGGGTTGGACCCAATGACCTCTGAGGTCCCTTCTGATCCTAGATCTGGATCCTAGTCTCTGGAAATGCAACCCACCTGTGCTACAGCTTGGGAGGATGTGAGCCACACTGGGTGCAGTTTCTGATTCCAGCTAAGATGTTTGGAAATAAATTGTGGTGCACCAGCACCGCCAAGTGGCTATCACAAGACTTGACATTAGAAAAAAATTCTTATTTAGGGCTATCTCAAAGTGAAATAATGGAAGGGAGGGCCAAGCCTAGGATGAGCCACCACTGGTCAGAGGAGCTACAGAGTCCTTCTGTTCACCTATGGGTTGGACCAGATGGACTTCCAGATCTGAGGGTTATGCCTGCAAAGCCAGCAACCTAGAACATCCGAACTGCTAGGCGGCTTTGAGATTCTCTGGTCCTCCTCCATATCACTGCTAAAACTGAAAAGCATAAGAGGGAACTGGGAAGGACAAGTAGCAAACCTAGAAACAGATCCTGTGTCAAGGCTGTTCATCTCTTGATCTGAAATAAGAGAATCTGTGTTGATTAGGTCCACTGGGGAACGGTAGGTGGGAAATTAAATTTAAAAAAAAAGAGGAACTTAACTATCACACAGAGTAACTGGCTCAGCTTCCATGACCTAATCAAGGTCTTGTGAATGATTAGCCTAGAGAGAAGTGTAAATAGTATCAGCTCATGAATTTGACTGTGATATCATCCCTAGGGCACCCCTCTCCTCTCCCTCCCTCAAAGTACCATATTACACATATGTGTGTGGTATGTGGTATGTGGCATGTGGTATGTATGTATGTGTGCCTGGATTCTCTCCTCCAGGTATTTCAAAGCTTCTCTGGTACTGCAATGCTCAGAAAGGAATTCTAGATTATGCATATAGAGATACTTATACGTATCTCTATATACCTATTTACGTATATATATGCATCTTTATATATAAGTAACTTTATATACCTATACATACACACACATATACATACATATAAACATATATGAGTCTATGCTTGTTGACTGGCATTCTATCTACTATGACGCACCATCTCTATGTGAAGGAAAGAGGATTAAAAAAATACTTTATTTTTAAAATGTTAGACTCCCTTGGAGATGATTGGAGACAACCCTGAGATTTTACGAAGCCCTGGCTTCATATTCCTGGTCCGTTATAAGTATCCCAGACCTTCTTTTCCCCCCAAAGTGAAATATTTGCCAGGAAAAGGCACATTGAGGGTGATACTGCAAGGCTGAGTGATGGGAGGTAGGCCGGCTGCTGGTCCCATGGCCCTCCTCTGGTCCAGGTGATCCAGGTAAAGGTAGAAAGGGATGTGAATGCTCCTTCCATATAAGACAGAGACCATCCAGGCCAAGAGCTCCTGGCTGACAGAATGGGGCTACAGGGGAAGTGTGGCTTGTAGCATCAGTTCCAAGTTTTTGAACCTGGTATTCCATCCTCTTGGTCATGGGGTGGAGCTTAATCTGCTTGGACCTGCAGTTAGGAGAACTTGGACTCAAAACCAGCTTGAGATTAGCTGAGTGACCCTGAGGAGGTGCCTTGGACTCTCTGGGCCTTTCCTTGTCTATAAAATGGAAATAATAAGAGCACCTACTTCACAGGGTTTCCATAAAGCATTTCGTCAACCTTCAAGGTCGATGGAAACATGAGGTATCGTCAGGCTGATCGCCAGGGGCCTCCCATCTTTCTCCATTCCTGTTTCATCATTTCACAGCAAAAATTCTGTTCTAGCCAAGGCAACTGACGTAATTGGCCCCTTCCCACCAACAAAGAGCTGACTTCTGACTTTTGAACCAACCTGTACCATTTCTCAGCACTCCCCTGACTCTTCTCTGTCAGTTTCCCAAGGCCAATGTGAAAAACTCAACTCCCTCCAGGAAGACAGTCTTGATCAGTCTGACCCATTCTGGTCACCATTTGCCTTGGCATCCTGCTGGCTCAGCTGGAGCTACCTTATCTCAGCACTTCTGGACATGGCAGTTTGTCCTTTTCACAGAAGGCATCTTCTCTCCCCAGGCAGAAGAAAAGTCCCTTCCAAAGATAGAAGGAAATGGTTTGTTTCTTCCATCTCCAAGCCCTAGAAGGGTTGGGTGGTGTCCTGTTCTTAGTAGTCATTGAATTAACCCTTCGAATCACAGTTTCACAGAATCTCAGAGTTGGAAGGGACCATCATAGTTACACATCACAGATTTAGAGCCGGAGGGGACTCAAGAGATCAGTTAGTCCAACGCCTCTTATTTTACACATGAGGAAACTGAGGCTGGAGAAGTGTGATGATTTCCCCAAGGCCGCACAGTAGCATATTAGCTCCAGGGTTTTAACTCCAATCATCAGACTCCAAATCCAGCCTTTTTTAAACTGCTCCTCATCTTGTCCAGTTCATAGCTCTTCCCTGCTCCTCTCCCCAGGGGGCCCTTCTGGGGGGCTGTCGGAATGTATGGCCATTGGGCACTGAGTTCTTTGGTAAACGGGGAGGGCAGGTGAGCCAACAGCACCATCAGCCCAGAAAGGCATCGTAGTCCATGTACCAGACAAGCTGGCCAGAAGTAGGGAGGACACCAGAGATGGGCCACTTCTGGGGCTCGTGGCCCACTCGACTCACCTGGAGGGCGATATCCCTCTTCCTTTTACCCATCACGAGGACGGCTACCTTCTTGGCCCGGTTAATAAGGGGTAGGCTGAGGCTCATGCGCTGGTGGGGCTTGGCGGGGCTCTCAGTGAACACCACCAGCTCCTCCCCTTCTAGACCAGTGGGCGAGTGAGGGAATAGTGAGGCCGTGTGCCCGTCAGTGCCGACGCCCAGCAACACTAGGTCAAAGCTGCTGTTGGTCACCAGGGCTGAGATCTCCTTGGCGTAGAGTTCAGCACCCTGGTCCTCCTCCACGCACAACCTCCGGTGCAGGTGAACAGGCATGGGGTGGATGTTACAGTAAGGCACACGGATGTGCTGGAGCAGGTGGACATGGAGACCCTGGAAGTTGGATTCAGGGTCGGTCAGCGGGACACATCGCTCATCCACCAGCCACAGGTGGGTGTGGCCCCAAGGGAAACTGTAGTGCCTTAAGGCCAGCCTCTGAAAGAGAGCCACGGGGCTGGCACCTCCTGAAAGGGCCAGGTGGAATTCTCCAGAGTGAGTCACTGCCCGCTCAGCTGCCACCTCAATGTCGGACGCCAGCCGAGCGATCAGCTCCTCCGGCCAGGCTGAGACCAGAGGGCTCTGTCGGAACTTGGCCTTGAGGACGTTGAAGTCTCTAGGCATTGGGCCGGGGCCGGGGCCGGCCACCAGCTGTTCCACCTCCCGCTGCACAAAGACCACCTGGTTGCCCTCCTGCTCAAAATCTAGCAGATGCTCATTGCTGGCCCCTCCAGGGTACAGCCGGGGCACCTCCTGAGCAATACTGTCCAGCAGCGGGGTCCACACGTCCCAGGAGGCCAGCAGGTTCTCCGTTGTAATGAAAGAATTCTTCTGCTGGTGGAAGATGTGGGAGATCAGGACAGAGTAGGCATCCTTCTCCTGGCGGGGGCGGTAGGCATGGAAATCGGCCAATTGCTGACCAAAGAGATGGAGCGTGGGCATTTCCTGGATCTCCTGCCAGCTCGCAGGCGGCAGTGAAGGCTTAAATAGGTTCCTGCTGACCAGCACCGCCGGGTTGCCCAGTGTTCCGTGCCCGATATAGAAGATGATCTGTCTAGGCTGGCATTGGCTCTTCCCAGAGTCCCGGTGGCTCTCGCTCTGGATACAGTACGCCCGGTTCTTGAATACAATCCGGACATAGCCCACCCTCTCATCCAGGGCTTTCCCGGACATCAGGATGAAGGGGACGCCCTCCCAGCGCAGGTTGTTGATCTGCAGGAGGACACCTGGAATGACAAGGGGAGAGAATCTTATACGTGGGCATGTGAGATCATTCTGGGAGGGTGCCAGGATCCTGGCAGCCAGCGAGTCCAACCCTCATGTGAACGGGGAGGGATGCCCCTGACCACACACCCAATGAGTGGTCATCGGGACCCTGTTTAAAGCCTCCAGGGACTGGCAAAGTCTCCCTCCTCACCTCTGCCCTTGGCTTCCTTAAAGTCCAGCTAAAATCTCACCTTCCCAAGAGGCCTTCCCTCTGCTGGTCACCTCCAATTTATCCTGGATGTAAGCCTATTTGTACCGAGTGGTCCGATGTTATCTATTGTAAGAGGCTTGAGGGCAGGGACTGTCTAGTCTTTCTCTATCCCCAGAGCTTAGCTCAGTGCCTGGCATATAGTAGAAACTATACCTTTGTCTGCATCTCCAGAGTTTAGCCCAGTGCCTGGCACCCAGTAGACACTTACAAAATACAGGTTGACTGACCTCCCAAGGAAGCTCACTTCCCTTTAAGGGAACTCATAGTTGGGAAATTCTATCATCAAACCTGTACTGGTCCTGAATTCTGACTTCTGCCCCTTCCCCCTAATTCTGCCTCTGCGGCCGGGCAGAGAACAAGAGGCTCATTTTAAGGGCAGGCTTTTCATGTTCTTGTTTCTCCCATTAAGCTCCTAGGAGGCAGAGGCTGTCTTTCCTGCTTGTGTCTACACTCTCAGCACTTAGCACAGTGCCTGGCACTTAGGGGGGCTATATAAATGTCAGTTATTACTACTACTGAGATAGCTCAGCGTGCAGTGGATAGAGCGTGCTTGAGCCTGAAGTCAGGAAGACTCACTTTCCTGAGTTCAAATCCAGCCTCCTACACTTCCTAGATGTGTGACCTTGAGCAAGTCACTTCACCCTCTTTGCCTCAGTTTCCTCACCTGTAAAATGATCTGTAAAAGGAAATGGCAAACTGTTAGTCCTGTATCTTTGCCAAGAAAACCCCAAATGGGGTCACAAAGGTCAAACATAACTGAAACAGAACCACAGAGTAAAGTTAGTGTCAGAGGTAGGATCTGAATCCAGGTCTCTCTTGACATCAAGTCCAGAGCCTCATCTTGCATAACAGAATCATAGAACAGAGGGTTGCCACCTGGAACTGAAGGACTAATGACTTGTTGAACAAAGGTCATTCAGTGGAAAAGCATGGATTTTTTTTTCACTGCACCATGATGATTCCTTAGTACTTGCCTGAGGTAGACACAGAGGGTTATGGGATGGGGGAAGAAGATGGCTTGTACATATGATAGCTGGGCACTGGCATTCTGGACCATAAAGGTCAAGGTACTGGTCACTAGGCACCAAGAACTTAGCCTCCCCAGACAACTTATCTCCCACTAACTAGCCACAGCCTGACCAGAAAAGCCTGAGAAGATTCCATCACCCGGTCATCCAACCAAAGCTGCCTACCTCCCCACTCCACTTCACTAACCCCTGGCGAGTGAGAAGGTACCTGGTCACCAGGTCTAGGGCCCAGAAGGATGTGCAGCTGGTCTCAGTCCATTCTCATTGGGCCAGGGTGGGAAGACTGCCATCAAGGATATTTACTGCCCAGAAAAAAGTCAACTCGTAACCTGGCTCACTAGGTCAGCCATAAAAGCATCCCTGAGGAATTTCACACATCCCACAGAGTCCTCATGAAAATCCTTTGTGGCTGTCATGGACAGCCATATCGGAACAGCCTCTGCACTGAGAAGCCAGAGCCACAGAGCTGAAAAATACCTTCAGGATGAAAGCAACAGATTCAGAGAAACATGCAAAGACTTACATGAACTGATGCAAGTGAAAGAAGCAAAACCAGGGGGACAATTTACACAATACCAACAGCATTGCAAAGACAAACAACCTTAAAAGACCTAATGATAACAATGACAGCTAGCATTAATAGAGTTTTTTGCGGTTTACATAGCATTTTACACCTGTCCTCATTTGGCTTGCACAACCACCCTGGAAACAAAGTGTTATTATTCTTACATTTTACAGCTGAGAAAATTGACTAATCAATGTGATGGCCAACCATGATTCCAGAAGACCGACAAGGAAACCTGCTACCCACCTTCTGACAGAGAGATGATAGCCTCAAGAAGCAGAATGAGACATACGGCTTTTGACATGGCTGATTGTGTTGCTTGATTATGTATATTTGTTACAAGAGTTGAGATTTTCTTTTTTTATCAGCTGAGCAGGGGGAAGGTAGGAGGGAGAAAATATAAATAAATGCTTATTAATTGAAAAAATATATTAACCAAATAAGCCTTATCATATTTTAAAGAAAAAATGAAATAAAAGTAGAAAATACCTCCAGGTTCATATGGTAAAGTCCCTGTATCTTTCAGACATGGCCCAAAGATGTCAGTAAGAGGCAGCAGGGTACATTGAAAAAAGCTTTGGATTCAGAGGTGGCTGTTTAGTCATTTTTCAGTCATGTGGGACTCTTTGTGATCCCATTTGGGATTTTCTTAGCAAAGATACTGTTTGTCATTTCTTCTTCCAGCTCATTTTACAGATAAGGAAACTGATGCAAACAGGGTGAAGTGATTTGCCCAGAGTCACATGGCTAATAAATGTTTGAGGCCAGATTTGAAGTCAGGATGATGAGTCTTCCTGCCTCCAGGCCAAGCACTGAGCCATCTGCGTTCAAATCCTCATCCCTTCCTATATGGCCTTGAGAAAATCTTTTAACTTCCCTGGGTCTCAGTTTCCTCAGTTTTAAAATGAGATAGCCTCTAAGGTCCCTTCCAGCACATCAAAGATACTATCTGTGACTTGTCCAATGACTCATGGAGAGTTAATATCAAAGGCAGCTTTCAAACCCACATCCCTTGGCTCCTGGTCCAAGGCACCCCAGGCCAACAAGGGAACCTACCTGCGAAGGTCGGTGTCAGGCTCATGTACCCGGCAGGCTTCTGCAGCTCCTTCTGGACCTGGCCATTGTATGCCTGGTACTGCCCCAGGACAGCACTCCCTTTCTCCAGGCTCCTAAGGGCCCGGAAGGTTTGCAGCTTGCACTGAAGCAGCTCCTCTGGGTTGCTGAGGTTGCGGGGCAACTCCATAGCCACGTAAGTCAGGATCTCGGTCAGGTGGTTCTGGATGACGTCACGGATGACGCCATACTCTTCATAAAAGCTGATGCGGCCTGGGGGAATGAAAAGGGATGAAAAGAAGTCAGTGGGGCCAGGAGGACTAGGCACTGGATGAGGACAGGGAGGGAACATGGTCAAGCCTCTGGTGGCTCTCAACTGCCTGCTAAGTCAAGTGCAAACACTTAAGCCTGGTATGTAAGACTCTCCACAATAGAACAGCAGGTTATTTTTTCCAGCATTTACCCCCCACCCCAAACCTTAAACTCATGCTTTCCCACCTCTGAGCTTTTGCTCACTCAGGTGCCTGACCTTAAAATGGTCCCTCTTTCACCCGATTGATTTCTTCCTTTTGCCACTCAAAAGGCAACCCCTCCTGGAAAGTCCCTTAAACACCTCCCCAAGACAATGACGATGACCATCTCCCTTGAATCTTACATTGTTTCCTTTCTCTCTGGTTCATATTACAGCTACTTATGTTTATGTTTTATCCCTTACTAGACAACAGGCTCCTAGAGGACAGACCTATGTCTCATCTAAATTTTTTATCTTTTCCAGCCCCTTGCATAATGCATTGTATAGAGTAATACTACTAATAAAAACAACTGATAAAATTTAACATATAGTGCTTACTATGAGTCAGGTGGGGCAGCTGGGTGGATCAGTGGATAGAGCCCTGGGCCTGGAATTATGAAAACTTGAGTTCAGACCTGACCTCAGACGCTTCCTAACTGTATGACCCTGGACAAGTCACTTCTCCCTCTTTGCCTCAGTTTCCTCATTTGTAAAATGAGCTGGAGAAGGAAATAGCAAACTACTCTACTATCTTTGTCAAGAAAACCCCAAATGGGGTCACAAAGAGTCAGAAATAACTGGAACACAACTGAACAGCAATGTGTCCCTGGAACTATGCTAATGTAACATGGTAGAAATGGATAAAATCTGCTATTAGGAGAGACCCAATTTGAATCCTTCCAATACTGACTAGCCATGTGATCCTAGGAAAGTTATTTTAGCCCTAGTCTCCTCATCTGTAAATTGGGGGTAAGTATCCTCACAGTTTTTTTTCCCAAAATTTATTAATTTATTTGTTTTCAGTTTTCAACAATCACTTCTATAAATTCCAAATTTTCTCTCCCTCCCTCCCAAAGATGATATGCTATCTTATATGGGTTCTATACATACATTCTTAGTAAAAACATTTTCATATTAGTCATGTTGCATAGAAGAATTAAAACAAATGGGAGAAACCATGAGAAAAACAAAACGTAACATAACAAAGGAGGAAATAGTCTGTTTCATTCTATATTCTGACTCCATAGTTCTTTCTCTGGATGTGGATGGCATTTTGCATCATGAGTCCTGTGGAAATGTTTTAGGACCTTGCATTGCTGTGAAGGGCTAAGTCTGTCCTCGAATACTGTGGCTGTTACTGTTCTCACAGAGTTTTTTTGTGGGGCTCAAATGAAATAATATAGACAAAAATGCTTTGGAAGCCACAAAGCTGTGTAGAAACTATATAGAACTAGTAGTTTTACTATTATTTACAAAACAAATCCTTTTAAGGGGATGGGTTCTGTGAAGTTTAGATTCAGTCAAAGGGTTGCGACTGAGGACCTACAGGGCCACATGTGCCCTTGAGGCTGCAGGTTCCCCACCCTTGGCCTGGACCCTGGTTCAGGGTTTCATCATTGTTCACCAAGATTACTGTGATAGCCTCCTAACTGGTCCCACCTGGCTTTGTTTCTCCCCTCTCTCACCCATCCTCCATGAGATATTCCTAAAACACCAGATCTGGCCATGTGTCCTCCCTACTCACCCCTAATCAAAAGTTTTCACTGTTTGCCTGTTACCTGTAGGATGAAATACAAAATCCTTGACCTGGTATCGAAAGCCCTCTGCAATTTGTCTCCACTCACCCCTTCTAACCTCATTTCATATTACCCTACTTCCCATACTCTATCCCAGTAAAATTGGTCTGCTAGACTCTGGTTCCTTGTAAACACCATTCCATCTCCCCTCTGCCTGTCTTTGCACAAGTGGACCCCTAGACCTAGAAGACTCTCCCTCTTTTCCCTTACTTTCACCTTATAGAATTACATAAGGCCTCTTCTGATCCCCCCACCTCCCCACACACACACCCAGGTGTTGGTAAATCTCTCCCTAATAAAATTTCTTAGTCTATACATTGTATCCATTTATGAATGTGTTACCTCCCAGGTAAATCATAAGCTTCGTGAGGGCAGGCAGTGTTTCCCCTTTTGTCTTTATCTCCACTTCCTAGCCTAGTACCTGGCAGATAGTAGGGGATTAAGAAATACTTTTAAGACTCATGATGGAAAATGCAATTCGCATCCAGAAAAAGAACTATGGAGTTTGAATGCAGATTGAAGCATATTCTTTGCACTCTCTTTTTTTCGTTTCTTCTTTTTCAGAGTTTTCTCCTTTGATTCTAATTCTTCTTTACAACATGATTAATGTGAAAATATATTTAATATGAATGTATATGTAGAGCCTATATCAGAGTCGTCTCAGGGAAGGGGAAGGGATGGACGGGGAGAGAAAATTTAGAACTCAAAATCTTATGGAAGTAAACATCAAAAACTAAAAATAAATAATTTTTTGAAAAAAATATTTTTGAGTTTAATTTGTTGAATTGAATATAAGCAATTCTGTTAAAAACAACTCTGAGGTAGCATTTCACATCAATCAGATTAGTTAAGATGACAGAAACTGAAAATGACATTGTGGGTGGAGCTGTGAAGTTGATCAGGCCATTCTGGAAAGCAATTTGATGACTATGCCCCCAAAAGCTATTAAAACAATGCCTATCCTTTGACCCAGCTATATCTGGAGATCAGAGGAAGAGAAAAAGGACCCAAGTACATAAAAGTATTTATAGCGACTCTTTTAGTGATGGCCAAGAAATGGAAACTGAGGGGATGCCATCAGTTGGGGAATGGCTGAACAAGTTGTGGTATGTGAGGAAGGAAGCATAAATAATAATCATTGCTGACATGTATAGAACATTTTAAGGTTTTCAAAACATTCTGCATACCTTTCACTAGGGGACTAGACTCGGAGTCAGAAAAACCTGAGTTGAAATCCTGCCTCAGACACTTGTAAGAGAAATCAATTAACTTAGTTTTCTCATCTGTAAAATGAGAAGTTGAATCTGATGGTCTCTAGGGTCCTCTCTAGCTCTTATCTAAATTTATGGTCCTACTATGCTCATTAGCTCCTTATAACAACCCTGTAAGGTATGTACTGGAGAGGTTATTGTACTCAGTAAGTCAATAAGCATTTATTTAGCCCTTAATATGTAACAGGCACTGTGCTAAGAGCTAAGGATACAAAAAAAGGCAAAAGACATTTCCTTACCCCCAGGGAGCTTACAATCTAAGGAGGGAGACAGCATTCAAAGCAATTTAGATATATGATAAATAAGAAATAATTAACTAATAATTATTAATATAATAAATCATAATTAATTAACTATAATAATAAAGCACTGGAATTAAGAGAAAATGGAGAAGGTGGAATTTTAGTTAGGACATAAAGGAAGCCAGGGAAGTCAGAGATAAGAAAGGAGAGCATTCCAGGCACCAGGCCAATCAATCAATAAACATTTATCAAGTGCCTACTACATGCCGGGCACAGTGTGAAGCGCTGTCAGAGAAAATGCCTAAAGCCAAGAGATGGGATGTGCATTTTTGTTGTGTTGTTTTTCTTAAAATGGACATTATTTCTCCCTGGGCCCCTAGGCCAAGAGATATCTGTTAGGTTACTGGGCAGAATAGCTTGCCTAGTAACAGTTTCCTTCTGTTGTTAAGCCCCTGTCAAAACGTTATTCCCCTTTGGTTTAATATCTGATAAATTGTTAACAGTCATTTCTTGTTTAGTCCATTTGCATGGTGACCACCTGTGCCCCCCGCAATGTTAGACCCCCATTGCCAGGTAACCCCCCCTCCCCTTCCTGACAACTACTCTATGTTGAATAACAACCAGTCTTTCATTGGGTACCTCTCCCGGCGCTTGTTTTCTCTTTGGGGGTTCTTGCCTAGCAGCCAGCCCCACTCTTACTCTGTCAGAACCCTGTTTGTTGTGGAAACCGCAAGGCTGTA
>CM053771.1:35950038-36013200 GCA_028658325.1 Potorous gilbertii | reverse complement strand
GCCCCCCGCAATGTTAGGCCCCCATTGCCAGGTAACCCCCCCTCCCCTTCCTGACAACTACTCTATGTTGAATAACAACCAGTCTTTCATTGGGTACCTCTCCCGGCGCTTGTTTTCTCTTTGGGGGTTCTTGCCTAGCAGCCAGCCCCACTCTTACTCTGTCAGAACCCTGTTTGTTGTGGAAACCGCAAGGCTGTACCGAGTAGCACCAAAATGCACTCACCCACCTCAGTTCGGGGCTGTCTCCTCTGGGTCTCTACATGAGGCAGCCGCCAGCCTGGCTAATAAATGACGCTCTCGAAATTCTGAATTAATTTTGCCTGTGACTTATTAATTCGGTCCATTTCATTGTTGTGTCCAACTCTTTGTGACCTCATTTTGGAGTTTTCTTGACAAAACTACTAGAGTGGTTTGCCATTTCTTTTTCCAGCTCTTTTTCCAGCTGAGGAAACTGAGGCAAACAGGGTGATGGGACTTCAAGTGTCTGAAGCTGGATTTGAACTCATGAAAATGAGTCTCCCTGATTCCAGGTCTGGCACTCTGTTCCCTATGATGCCACCTAGCTGCTCTGGGGTTTGTATAATAGGTACTTAATAAATGTTTGTTAATGGATTGATTGATTATCCCCCAGTCCAATTTGGAACCTTACAGAAGGAAACCACCTGTTTTATAGCCAGGGGGTATATGCTCAAATCCCATCTCTATGATCTAGTGCCTTGGTGACCTCAGGCAAGTTGCTTAGTCTCCAGGCCTCAGTTTCTTCATCTGTCAAGTAAGGGGATCGATGGCCTCCTAAGTCCCTTTCAGGTCTGGATTAATGATTCTGTCACTTTCCCTCCATCTTTGCCTCAGACACGTCTGGTCTCACATCCAGAAGAGTTTTCCAAACAAGTCCCATCTGCTCTTCCTGCAGTCACCTGCTGGGATCTTTAAAAATAGAGAAAAGCTAAGAGCCAAAGAGATGATCCCTCCTGCTGGGAGAGGCTGGGCTCTCCTACTGCTGCCCCAGCCCATCAAGTCTGGCAGCTGGTCTCAGATGAGATTGACACTTCCTCACTTGCAGGAAGCACAACAGATGGGGGTGAGGGTGGGGGAGCTAAGTTCCCTGACCCCTCCCACCCTGCCCACAAACCCATGCTGAGGGCAGACGGTGCAGCTGGCCCACATCTGGCTGCACCAAGCCCTCCAACCTTCCTGCATGGGTAACGCAGGCCCCCTCCAGGGAAATTCTCCCTCCTTCCCCTTCCCCACCAAAAAAAGCTCTCCAAAGGAGAGACAATGGCAAAGACAACATTAGTCTCCACACACACCTTCCCTGAGAGGAGATGCCAGCTGCTTAGAAGCCCTGGCACTAATAACAAAAACTCATATTTCTAGAAGGCCATAAAATTATAAAGGGCAAAACCTCAAAATAACCCTATCTGAAACATCATTCTCTTTATTCTACAAATGGGGAAACTGAGGCCCATAGAGGTGAGGTCACAGAATCCTAGCCCAACCTCTTCACTTGACTAAGGATGAGGAACACTTGACTAAGAGGGCCTTGAGTGATTTGCCTAAGGTCATGAAGCTAATGTGTGTTAAAACCAGGTCCCTGGACTCCCAAGTTAGCGTGCAATTTGTTGTATCACACTCTACAAAATGTTTCACATCAGTTACCTCATTTGAACCTCAAAATGATCCTATGAAGTATACATTATTCCATAAGTATTTATTATCCTATTTTATGGATGAAGAAACCAAGGCTGGATGAGGTTAACTGACTTATCCATGACCATACAAGTACCAGAGTCAGGACAGGTTCTGAGAGTCACAATCTCCAGGAACAAGGAGGGGATAGAGCCTCTGCCGTCTACCCTGATCAGATGACAGCTGGAATGTTTAGTGGGATCTGGGCATGACATTTTAGGAAGGACGGCGATAAGTTTAGGAGGGGGAGGGGAAGCAACCAAAATGTGGAAAGGCCTCAAATCCATGCCATAAGAGGATGCAAGTGGAGAGATTCAGCCCAGAGTGAAGAAGGCCCAGCCAAAGACCTGCTAGCTGTCATCAAGTATCTGAAAGCTTGTCATATAGAAGAGGGATGAGCGTTATTCTATTTGGCCCCAGAAGACAGAGTTCTCAGAACAGTGAGACAAGAAGTTGCAAAAAGGCAAATTTAGGCATGATGTAAGAAAAAAATGTTCTAATCTGAAATGCCCCAAAATGGAAGGAGCTGCCCTGGGAGGTAGTGAGCTCCCCCTCATCAGAGAGCTTAAGGCTAAGGCTGGATGGCCCTTGTTGGATAGATAGACTCATTGCTCAACCAGTAAACAATTATTAAATATTCGCTCACTAGGTCTTGGAAATACAAAGACAAAAGCAAAACAGTCCCTCCCTCAAAAAGCTTACATTCTAATAAGGAAGATGTTGTTCAGTCATTTCAGCCAAGTCTGATTGTTTATTAACCCCATTTAGGGACTTCTTGGCAAAAATACAGGAGTAGTTTGCCATTTCCTTTTCTAGGTCATTTTACAGATGAGGATACTGAGGCAAACAGGGTGAAGTGACATGCCCAGGGTCACACAGGTAATAAGTGTCTGAGGCCAGATTTGAATTCAGGAAGATGAGTCTTCCTTAGTCCAGGCCCAGCACTCTGTGCACTGTAGTACAACCTAGCTGCCACATGGACCTAAGTAAGTACTTGTAAAACAAATACTAAGCAGATAAAGGGGAAGGGGGTTGGAGGAAGGGGGAGAAGAAGACTCTAGGAGAACCAGGAACAACTTCACGAAGAAGGTTGTACTTGAGCTGGGTCTTGGAGAAAACCAGTGATTCCAAGAGGTAGAGGTGATGAGGGAGAACAATCCAGGCACAGGAGACAGCCAGTGCAAAAGTACAGAGGTGGGAGATGAAAAATTTCAAGAAGGTTAATTGGGCTGGATCATAGACAATACATAAGGGAATCAAGTGTAGAAAGGTGGGATGGGACCAGGTGGTAAAGAGTCAAGTCAGTCAATAAACATTTATTAAGCACCTACTACGTGCCACTGTGTACTCTAGGGATACAGAAAGAGACAAAAGACATCCCTACCCTCGAGGAGCTCATAATCTAATGGAGATAAGAAGGAAACAAATATGTAAAAATAAGCTAGATACAGGATAAATATTAGATAATTAACAGAGGGAAGACCCTTGAATTAGGATGACTTGGGGAAGTCTTCCTGTGGAAGGTGGAATTTTAGTTAGAACTTAAAGGAAGCCAGGAAGTTTTAAATGCCAAAAAGAGGAGTTTATCATGGATCCTAGATTGAAGAGGAAGCCACTGGAATTCACTGAGAGGGTGAGGGGAAATGGTCAAACTTGTGCCTTAAAAAAATCCCTTAGATTTCCATCTATTGGGGAATAACTGAACAAGTAGTATATGAATGTAATGGAATACTATTGCGCTACAAGAAATGATGAGCAGGCAGATTTCAGAAAAACCTGGAAAGACTTACATGAACTGATGCAAAGTGAAGTGAGGAGAACCAGAAGAACATTATACATTATGATCAACTATGAATGACTTAGCTCTTCTCAGCAGTGCAATGACCCAAGATAATTCTGAAGGACTCATCATGGAAAATGCTATCCACCTCCAGAGAAAGAACCAATGAAATCTAAATGTAGACTGAAGCATACTATTTTCACTTTTCTCATGGTTTTTATTTAATCTCTATCTTCTTTTACAACATGACTAATATGGAAATATGTTTTAGATGATTGCACATATATAACCTACATATAATTGTTTATTGTCTTAGGGAGGAAAGAAGGGAGGGAGGGAGAAAATTTGGAACTCAAATTTTTTTTTAAATAAATGTTAAAAATGTGTTTTCATGTAATTGGAAAAAATAAAACACTCTTTTTAAGAATCTTTTAGACAGCTATCTGGAGGACAACTCAAGAGAATAGAAAGGAGGACTTGAGGTAGGAAAGTCAATTGCAGATAGGGACCAACATATTGCCATTGCTCAGATGAGAGTGTTGAGGGCCTGAAACAAGATAGTGGCTGAATAAGAAGGCAATAACATCAAGAGAAGTTGTGGAACTTCGAAAGACGAGATATGATTGGTAATTGGCTAAAGGCAGCCTCTTTGGGTAGAGCACTGAACCTAGAGGACACTGAATTCAAATTCAGCCTCAGATACTTCCTAGCTGTGTGAACTTGGGCAAGTCTTTTAACCTTATTTGCTTCAGTTTACTCTTCTGTAAAATGAACTAGAAAAGGAAATGGCAAACTGCTCTAGTATCTCTGCCAAGAAAACAAACAAACAAAAAAATCAATGTACATTTAGACTCCATTGGTTCTTTCTCTGGAGGCAGATAGCATTTTCTATTATGAAGGGGTGAGCAGGTATACCTACTGCAACATGGTTTAGTAATGGCCAGAAAGGAGAAAGAACATCTAATTTGGAGTCAAAGGACTGGGTTCAAATCCCAGCTCTGCTTCATATTAACCAGTATGACCTATAGCAAATAATGCACCCTCTCTAGGTCTCAGTTTCCTCATCTGTAAATGGAAAGATCAGCCTCCAAGATCACTCTCTTTTAGCTCCAAAGTCCTATGAACTCAATCCTGTCAGTCCTGTTTTTGTGAGTGGGTGTACTATAAATAAAGCCAGAAGACAAAATGTCAGGTCAGGAAAGGCAGTAGACCAATCCAAGCGTAAGAATGAGGGGCAAGTGAAGAATCAATAATTGTGTACTCATGCAAGGATAAGAGACCCAGAAAGTGGTGAGCACATGGGGCGGACCCCTTGGGAAGGATTTATGGGAGGAGAGAGCAGACTCAACTTGGCATGATTAGGTTTCAATCCATCTAAGGAAAACTCATGTTGCTAAGAACACAGCTCCATAGCAGTATGGAAGTATTCCGCCATCTTGGCTCAGAAAGGCAGACACCAACTCTTGCCATTTCCCCTTTCCAGACAGGGAGAATAGGGCACCAGAGGCCACAGAGCAGCAGGGAAAAAAACAGAAGTTTGCTACCCAGAAATTCTACCGCCGGGCATGTGCCCAAAGAGAGCAAAGCCATGGCCTATGTTTACCAAAATATTCTCCGCAGCACTTTTTGTGCTAACTAAGCTTTGGAAACAAACCGGGAGTCTATTGATTGAACAAAACAACGGCTGAACAAACTGTGATATGTAAATGTAATGGAATGTTATTTTCCCAGTGAAAAGAGTGAGGAATTTGGAATCAGAGGACCTGAGTTCAAGCCACTTTGAGATGTTGGACAAATCGGAGCCTCATTTTCCTCCTCTTATATTCACATCCAGTCTCAGATACCTAATAGTTGTATGACCCTAGGTAAGTCATTTCTCCTCTATCGGCCTCAGTTTTCTCAATGGCAAAATGGAGATAACAATTAATTAAGATATTTGCAAAGTGCTTGCCACA
Source organism: Potorous gilbertii (assembly GCA_028658325.1). Classification (NCBI taxonomy): domain Eukaryota; kingdom Metazoa; phylum Chordata; class Mammalia; order Diprotodontia; family Potoroidae; genus Potorous; species Potorous gilbertii. The sequence continues at coordinate 36,007,776 of CM053771.1, read as the reverse complement.
GTGCCTAGAACATAGTAGATACTTAATATTTCCTTCCTCTCTCCCACTCTCCCTTCCTTCCTTCCTCTTTTCCCCTTTTTTCTTCCTTTCTTCTTTCCCTACTTCATTTCCTGCTTTGCTTCCTCCCTCTTTTCCTTCCTTCTTTTTATGCTCTCTCCCTTAATCCTTCCTTCTTTCTTCATTCCTTTTCCTTCCTCCTTTCTCTGTTTTTCTTCCTTCTTTGCCTCTCTTCCTTCCATTCTTCCTTCTTTCCTCCCTCTGTTCTTTCCATCTATGAATTCATAAAATGAGTGAGTTGGATCAGATGCATGATTCTATGAAATAACAAGTATAAGGAATTCAGAAAAGCATGAGAAGATCTGTATGAACTGATGCAGAAAGAAGGGAGCTGAACCCAGTAAACAATTACTTATATGCAATGACTACAACGTAAACAAAGAAAACTGAAAATCAGAGCCAGATGCAGAGCTCATTGTGGAGATAAGTCTTGGTGCCTAAGAAGACATGAGGAGGTATCTCCCTGCTTCCCATAGGGAGGTGGGAACTAAGTGTGGAATGTTGGAGGATTTCTCTTTTAGTTTTGCTTGCCTCTCTTTGTTACAAGGAAGAGTTAATTGGTCAAGGAAGTGTCTGGCCACATATATCCAGAGATGACTATGCTAGAAAAACAAAAGGTACCAATAAAACTTTTTAATAAAAACATCATCTGGGTCTCCTGACTTTCAGACCCAGTACTTTAGTTCCTAAGACTGCTTTGCCCCAGAGGCACAGCCCGGGGCTAGCTGGGAGATCAGCATGAGGCACAAAGATAGACTCTGGAAAGGAGGACATGCAGAAGGGGGCATCTACTAGGGAAATGTGATTCAGGGGCTTTCCCTAGGCAGCTGCCAACTCTGAGGTCCTCAGCAAACATGCTGACCTGAATAGGGCCCACCTGAGGCTATCAAAGCATACCCCAGCCTCCAGCTTGATCTCTTAATGAAAATAACAATAGTCATTGACAAAGTGTTGACAAACTCAAAGCCAAGAAGTCATGAGTTCAAATCCCACCTCTGACACCCACTCGCTATGCGACCTCAGACAAGTCACCTCACTTCTCATTGTGCATTTGACTATGTTATCATCACTCAGCCTCTTGAGTTTCAGAGAAGGTGCCAACCTGCACTGGTAGAGGTGATGTGGGACTAGGGCCCAAGAAGGAGACTAGAGAGTCCAACAAGATGACCTCTAGGGTTCCTTCCAGCTCTACACTCATAATAATGTTAACATCGGGCATTTATATAACACTTCTAAGTTTGTTTACAAAGTGCTTAACATTCCTTATCTCATTTCTTCCTCGAAACAAACATGGGAAAGTGGGCACTATTCTTATACCCATTTTACGGATGAGGAAACTGAGGCAAACAGAGCTTAAGGGACTTGGTCAGTGTCACATAGCTAGTAAGTGTTTGACGCAGGATTCAAACTCAGGTCTTTTTGACTCCAAGTCTAGCGTTCTATCTCACTTCCATACACACACGCACACACACACACACATGTATATATAATATACTATATACTAACTACTATGCTCCCACTAGCCCTATAAATTGCAGAGAAAACATCAACCTGAATTAGTAGAGGGAGTTTCCTAATCTGGGATTTCCTTCTATTAATGAAATTATTAACAATCATAGTCTTAGAGCTGGAGGGACTTCAAAGGTCATCTAGTCCAACCCCTTCCATTTGACATATGGAGAAACTGAGGGAATGCTGACTTGCCCGAGGACACACAGGTTGTAAGTAGTAAAGCAGAGATTTGAAATCCAAATTCAGTGCTCTTTCTATTTCTTCCCTCCAAGAGGAAGTGTGGCACTACAGATAAGGCCCTGGATTAGAAATCAGGAGACCTCAGTTTAAATCCTACTTCCAACACTAGCACAGGACTGGGAGTTACCATGGACAAAGAAGTTAATTTCTCTGGGCCTTAGTTATCCTCCTCTGTACGAAGTATCCATCATACTTACCCAACATGGCTATGGTAAGGCTCAAATATAATACACGGAAAGAGCTTTGCTAACTTTAAAGTGCTATGTAAATGTCTGATAATATACCATACTTTATATCTTGCTGGATTTAGAGTCAAAGGATGACCTGAGTTCAAATCCCAGCTTTGACATTAACTAGATGTATGGCTCTAAGTAAGTCACTTAACCTCTCTGGGCCTCATCCTATCTGTGAGAAGAAAGCATTGGACTAAATTGTGGAATTATAGATGCAACACTGAAAGGCACCTCTAGGTGCAGGCACTGTGCCAAGTGCTAGGATGCCCTTTCCTGAATATATTTATGTATGCTTTTCTGGTCTGGACCTATGATTTCATAAATCTAGAGAGTTACCAATATGGAAATTTCCTCCACCAACTGGTTATTCCTCTAACTTATAGCCTTCAAGAGCTGCTCAGGATTTGAGAAGTTAAGTGACTTGTCCAGGGTCACATAGTCAAAATATGTTGGAGGCAGAACTTGAATCCAGGACTTCCTAACTCCAAGGTCCCCCACCTGTAGTGAGACATATTACTATTCCCATTTCACAAATAAAGAAACTGAGGCTTAAGGAGCCTTATTCATTAAGTGTCAGAGGTGGGATCTGAAGATGAGGTCTCTAGTTCAGGGATCTCAGCCACTGGCATCCTCCTCCTCACCCTCATCTTCATTGTTCTCATTTATATCGCAAGTTAAGGTTTGCAGAACGCTTTTCAAACATCCTCTCCTTTGTAGACTTAGAGTTGTAAGACACTGCAGAGGCCTTCTTTCTACTGATGACAGCTGGAGGCCAGTGACTTACCCAAGGTCACACAGGGTTCTAAGTGGCAGAACTAGAATTAGAACCCAGGGGCTAGTCTTGACGTTCTGTGTTCCTTCCCCTAAGCCACAATTCTTCCAATACAACACGGAAGCCTGCTATGGGCCTCAGCAGAGGGATGAGGAGAAGGTGGATTCGGCCTCCAGGGTCAGTCAGGAGGCTGGCCCTCTACCTGACCTCCTCTTCGGGAATCCCCTTCCCTGGAGAGGTTCCTGCAGGAGCTCCCGTATGGTGGAGTCTTAACTCTCCATTACCCACACCATCCCCACACCAGCCCCACTCCCCAAGCAAGCCCGAAGGAGACACCCAGGGTCAGGGCAAGTCCAGCTCCTCTCCCCAGCCTTGAGAGTCTGCTCAGGATGCAGAGCAGCCAAGAGACATAATTAGGCAGAGAGATCACAATATCCATTATGAGTCACTCACTGAGCGCTTTCAGAGTCCACGGGTCCAAGTTGAGAGCTAGAACTCTTAGAGGTCATCTAGTCTGGCCTCAGACACTTCCAGCTATGTGACGCTGGGCAAGTCATTTAACCCCATTTGCCTCAGTATTCTTATCTATAAAATGAGCTGGAGAAGGAAACAGCAAACCACTCCTATCTACCAAGAAAACCCCAGACGGGGTCATGATGAATCAGACATGACTGAAAATGACTGAACGACAAAAAAAAAGTTCAACTCTCTTACTTTACAGATGAGGAAACTGAGGCCTAGAGGAAGTAAGTGACATGCCCAGGGTCACACAACTACTAAGTGTCAGAGGCAGCATTTGATTTCTGATCTTTATTGGCTCTAAGTTAAATGCAACATTCAAGTGTCCACTGCCCACAACTGCCAGACTGGCAGCTTCTTCTTCCTTCAGGCTACCTCTGCACCTTTTTTCTGATACTTCTCTTGTTGCCCTCTTGGTTCCTAGTTACCTTCTAGGCCTTCAGAAGGACTTTGTGCAGGTGGCCCCTCCTGGCCCCATCTAAAGAAGCCAAGACTTTGGCCAGGTCATTCCCCTTCACCAAGTCTCAGTTTGATCAAATAAGGGGTATGGCCTTCAAAATGACATTCAGTTTATCATCTGCTCAGCTGCCAAAATGATCTTCTGACCATGACACCCCTACTCAATAAATGTTTGTGGTTCCCTACTGAGTCCAAGATCAAGTTACCTTTGGAACATTTAAAGTCCTCTCTGGATCTTCTTCTCCAGTACTCCCCTCAGCTTTCTCTCCCACCCACGATGCTGACCTCCTTACTCTCTCTCTCACCATATCTCCTCTCCTCTGTCTCCTGGCTCCCTTCATACCTTCTGCAGGGGGCCTTCCCCAGACCCTCCACCACGGCCACCAGCCGCCCCTGAGAGTACCTGCTTGATGTACACATCAATTGTATATACATTGTCTCCTCCCACTAAATCATGAGCTGCCCAGGGGACCCTTTTTGTATCATTGTCTTTCCTCATAGACAGAGTAGTAAGCTTTAATAAATTATATTAATCTACACATTAGACTTTGTATATATTACTATATATAATAATAATTATACATTAATTTAGACTAATTAATACATTAATAAATGCTTGTTGATTGACTGACTGACATCCCTTCCCTCTCTAAAGGCCTCTCCACAACAGACAACATCTTACAATCATTCTCTCATTGGATCATCGTATCTTATGTACCACATCAAACATCATGGGGTGATGAATATAGGGCTGACCTCAGAGGCAATAAGAAGTGGGTTTAAATCTCAATCCTAACACATCCAGTCTATGTGACCTTGGACTAGCTCGCTCACATATCAGAGGCCCAGAGAAGGTACTGATCAGCTCTGCTCATGGAAGTAACCCCATACTGATGAAAACACAGGCCTAGCTAATGAATAGGCAGATAGAGAGACAGAGAGATCGACAGACAGAGAGATAGATAGACAGACAAGACAGATAGATAGATACATACATACATATATAGATACATCAATAGATAGATACATACATACATAGATAAATAGGCAGACAAACAGAGAAGGTAGATAGACAGACAGACAGACAAGATAGATAGACAAATAGATGAGCAAACAAGTAATTAAATAACTAAATGAATGAATGACTAAACGTGTGTGTGTGTGTGTATGTGTGTGACCCATGTCCTCTTGCTTCAAATACCAAACTTTCCTTCCACTCTGGCCCTCCTCATAATGCCTACATTGTAGAGATTATTGGGAGAAAAAAAGTACTTCTTATAAGTCTGAAAACACTCAGAAATTGTCATGGTTATAAAATTATAAATAAAGTATTGTTACAAAGCCTTCAAGTACTATTAAAAGATGTGAATTGTTATTCTGACCTTGGAGTCCCCAAACTGGGTCTCCCTAGCTCTCTCTTTCCATGATTCCGAAGCACAATCTCTGTAGACATAGGCTTCGGGGGATCCTGTACAAAGACCCTTAAAGGACAGATTACCAAAGTGAGGGAGGGAGGAAAGCAGGGGCAAAGAAGAGGAAGGAGGAGGAGGAGGAGGGAGGGAGCTAGACCAGACACAGAGAACGCAGAACCGACTCCTGTCATGGAGGGCAGTGCCCCTCCCCTCTGCCACAGACCCAGGGCAGAGAGACTGAGCCAACAGTGCTCTTGGAGCCAGGAACATCCCATTCTGTGCTGAGCAATGCAGACTAACTGCAGCCTCATTGCAGGGGGAAGAGGCAACCATGCCTGTCATTCCACAGCAGCAGTAGCAGCAAGTGCCCATATGCCTGGCACTGACATGCTCCTTCCTTTCTCTCGGTAAAAGAAAGGCAACGGTAGTCCTCAGACCCCACACCTGGGCCTCTCAGGGGCAATCAGACTCTGAAAACTTGGAGAACAAGAAATAGACCAGCTAAGGCTGTGGCAGGACATGTGGTTAGGGGCTGGGGACAATAGTGACTTTGAAGAAACCAAGAAATAAGGGCACATCCATTGAGGGCTGACTAAGGACCTAATGGAGCTTGGTGACGGCTCTCAAATCTGAGAACTTTCTAGAGTGCTGGGATGAGACTGTTAAGACGAAATTCAAGCAAGACAAATATAAAGTCTAACATTTAGGTTCAAAAAATCCACCTCCCAAGGGCAGGAGGTGGGGAGGACTGGTTAGCCTGCAATTAATCAGTCAGTCAACAAAAATGTATTAAGCACTTACTATGTGCCAGATGGAGGCAGAGAGATGGCTCAGTGGATAGAGGGCTGGTCTTGGGGTCAGGGAGACCTGAGTTCAAGTCTGACCTCAGATACTTATTAGCTAAGTGACCTTGGGCAAGTCACTTAACCTCTCTTTGCCTTAATTTACTGGAAAATCATTCCAGTGTCATTGATAAGAAAACCCAATGGGCAGTATGGCCCACAGGATCACAGCCTTGTACTATACTAAGCAATGGGGATACTAAGGAAGACCAAAAATAATTTCCACTTTTAAGGATGAACATTCTAATATGAGAGACAGCATGTTAATGACTGGGTACAGAGTAGAGAGAGAGTAGATTAAGGTCATGTGAAAGGGGGTTAGCCCCTGTGAAGGAGGGACCAGACCTGGGGAGGTCACTGAGCATGGAGGTGGCCGACCAGTCCTGGGTTAGCATGGGGAGAGAATCTGAGCAGGGCCCAGAATCAAGGCCGAGGGGCCAAAAGAGGACACGGACAAGGGCTTCTGGGAAGGTGGAATCAACCAGACATGGGAAGGGAGACAGTGAGGAGTGGGAGATAACCCACCTGTGTGCAAGCCTGGGTGACTAGTGGGCTGGTGGCATCAGTAATGGTGTAATTAGGAAGAGGGGAGGGTTTAGGAGAAAAGATAAGGAAGTTCTTTTTTTTGACCTTGTTGAGTCAGACATCTACAAGACCCCTAGCTGGACATGTCCAAGAGGCAGGCTAGAGGTCAGTGGTGGATAAGCAGACCTGGGAATTACGAGCACAGAGAAGATAGCTGAATATGTGAGAGCTGGTGAAATTACCAGGTTTATTAGTATAGAAGGAGAAGAGAAGAGGGCCCAGGACAAAGCCTGAGAAAGATCTTTCAGTGTCCTGCAAGCTTGTGTGAGCCTGAAGAGTGAAACAAAGGCTGAAAAATGGTAACTCAGTCTTGACTGCATTAAGGGAGGAAGGGAGGGAGGGAATGAGCATCTGTTAAGTGCCAAGTACAAATGATTATCTCATCTGATCCTCACAATAGCCCTAGGAGGTAGATGCTACTAACATTCTCACTTTACAGCTAAGAAGCCTCAGGCAGAGATGAAGTGACTTGCCCAGGGTCATACTACTAATAAATGAAGCTAGGTTTGAATTCAGGTGTTCTAGGACTTGGACAACTAGGTAGCACCATGGATAGAGCACTGGGCTTGGAATCAGGAAGACTCACATTCAAATACTTACTAGCTGTATGACCTCAGGTAAGTCACTAAGCATATGACAGACCAGCAACATAAGATTCAGTGCTGCTCTGGTTGAAACTGGGAAAAGGACAGGATATTCAAACTAGGTTGGCCCATTTGACTCCAAACCTAGCCTTCTTTCCCCCTATATTTCTTGTCTTCCCATAAAGCATGGAGAGATGACTGTTCATCCCCCAGTATTCTCAAGGGGGACCTCCTTCTAGGTTTTTGGACATCCATGGATACCAGCTTCTGGCAGCCAGCTTCTGATTGCTGACAGATTGAAATTACAAGAAACCAGCCAAGGGAAGACCTTAGCAAAGTCAACCACCCAGGCTCCTGGTTCCCACATAGAGATCTAGGTTAAGGGGGAGGGTCCAAGGTGGGAAGAGTCAATGAAAACCATCCTGTCCACTCTCTCCCTCCCCTTCTCCATCCATCACTCACTCACCCTCTGCATCCACTGTCTCCTTCATGACAATCTCCACCCTGTCCACGTGGTGCCGGTTCCAGAGTCGATCCAGGGCTTTCCAGTTCCGCTCTCGGAAGGGCAGGATCTGGGCTACTGCCTGTCAGGAAAGCAGAAGGGCTGAGTTCTCTACATCCATGGAAAGTCCCCCAATCCTCTGGGAATGGTCACTGGTCACTGGGATTGATAGACCAAACCTCACTGATAATGCAAACTTGTTCTTTTGGTCTGGTCTGATGATGTCATCAGCAGAGGGAACTCCTAGTGTGGAAATGCCCTCTACCAGTGCAGACTAGTCATTCTAGATCCTTAGGGGTGCTGAGAAATCAAGGGTTCACCTAGCCAGTATCAGACTAAAAGGTGAGACACCAACCCTGCTTCTTAGGAACATGGGATTCATCCAAGATACTCCAGGTAACAAACAGCAGAGATAGAGCTAGAACCCAGGTCTCTGTCTCCAGTCAGCCCCCTTTCCCTGAAGTCACCCAAGGCCAGCCCTTGCCTCTCCTTTACACCCTCCCTTTGAAATTTTCCTTTTTTTTTTAAGGGGATCCAGACTTGTGATTTCAGGGGTTCCCCAGATGGAAACTCCTTCTACTGACAGCCCATAAGCACTCTCTCCCATTTACCATCTTAGTCAATTGCCTAGGCATTGAGGAGCTAAAGAGGAAGGGGAAGGAAAAAAGTATTTATTGAGCATCTACTATGTGCCTGGCACTGTATGCTAAACACTTTGCAATTCTTATCTCATTCAATCCTCACAACAACCCTGGGAGGTAGGTGCCAGTATCATCCCCACTTTACAGCAGAGGGAACTAAGGCAGACAGAGGTTAAGTGACTTGCCCAGGGTCACACAGCTAGGAAATATCTGAGGCTGAATCTGGACTGAGGTCTTCCTGACTCCAAGCCCAGCTACCTTAATTGCTCAGAATCACAGAGACAATATGTGTCCAAAACAGTATATGAACTGAGGTCTCCCTAACTCCAAGGTCAGCTCCCTATCTCTAGTGTGGTGAAGAACGCGAGGTGACCTCTCATGCCTCAGTTTCCTCATCTGTAAAATGAAGAGGATGAATAGGTAACCTATAATGTCCCTTATGATCCTTTCTACCAAGCACTATGCTTAGTCGTGAGGATTCATAGAAAAAAGTCCCTATTTTTAAGGATGTATCTTAAGTACATACACACACACACATATTATATACATATACAATACATTCTGTTGTGGTTGTTCAGTTGTTTTCCAGTTGTATCTGACTTTTCATGACCCCATTTGGGGTTTTCTTGGCAAAGACACTGGAATGGTTTGCCATTTCCTTCTTTAGCTCATTTTATAGATGAGGAAACTGAGGCAAACAGGGTGAAGTGATCACAAAGCTACTAAGTGTCTGAGGCCACATTTGAACTCAGGTCTTCCTGACTTAAGGCCTGGTACTCTATCTATGGGCACCACCTAGCTGCCCATATAATATATATGTGTGTGTATAAAATATTATATATATGTATTATATTATATATGATTTGTATTATATATACAATATCATATTATACAATTATATATATAATTTCTATTATATCTACATATATTGTATATATTATATATACAATTATATCTATAATATACATGTGCCATGTGTATATAATACATATATGATAAATATATTAAACTATATGTATTATGTATGTATTATATATTATATCTACATTATATATAAACACAAATTTGAATTTTAATTGAATTGAATAAACACAAAATTGAATTTTAACATTTATTCTGAGTGCCAAATTCTCTCCCTCTGTCCCTCCCTCCTACCCCCTACTGAGAAGGCAAACACTATGGATCATAAAGTTTTAAAGGTGGGAGGAGCAGAAGGGTGAAGAGATATGTTCAAAGACACTCTCACCCAAGCCAGCCGTGACTGGAAACGAAGACCAAGGCCAAGCAGCCCAAGCAGGAGAGCTCCAACCCCTGTGACTGCCCCCTGGCTCTCACCTGCTTGCCAAGGTAGTGGTCCACTCGGTACATCTCCTCCTCTCGGAAGAAGGTCCTGAGCTCCTTGGAGAGTTCCTGGGCCGAGCGGCGGTCATGGCCAAAGGGCTTCTCAAGAACCACACGTAGCCAGGCTCCCGGGCCAGGCCGACAGCTGCTGTTGATATGCTGGGCGATGTCTGAGTAGGCAAAGGCAGGTACAGAAAAATAGAAGATCCTTCCCGACTCTCGAAGCCCCTCCTGCTGGAGCCGGGTCTCGATGTCCCTGCTGAGGGTCCCATAGTCCTCAGCCGTCCGCAGCTGCCGGTACTGACTTAGCTGCAGAAACTGCCCCTTGAGCTGGGTGCAGCGCTCGGGTGGCATGTCTGCGGGGCAGGCAAGCTTCTCTATGACCTGGGTCATGAACTGCTCCCCCTGCTCGGGCTGAGTCAGGGCTGCCCCATGGAAGGTGAAGCTGTGGCCGTTGCCTGCCTCGTCCAGGTAGAGTTGGAACAATCCCTGCCACAGATACTTTTTGGCCAGGTCCCCCGTGGCTCCCAGGAGGATGATGGAGACATGGCCTTGGGGCTCCTGTGCTAAGACAGACCCCAGGACAGCAGCGGTGCAGATGATGATCCTCAGCATGTTGGGCTCTAGGGAGCCAGGGGACATGAGAAGACATTAAACAAGAAAAAATCAGTCTTGGGACTCAAGTGCTGCTGATGTGAAAGTGAGTCTAGAATTTCCTGCCTGGTGGAAAACTTCTGCGTGTCTTTTATAACCACCTTATTACCTGAGAAATCCCTCTAGACTTAGGCCTCCAGCATGCTGACGAGAACTGCCTTCATCAGCAAGCCAGCTCAAGCTCAGCCTGGCGCTAAGCTCATATCTGCAGGAGGCAGAGAAGGTGGTCACTGCAGGGCCCACAGGCTGGGTGCTGCCCTTAGCAGAGACTGTGCCAGGCAAGAGGAAGAGGCAGGCAGGCACCAGCAGACCTTGGGGACCTAAGGTCATCGGGCCCAAACCCCTCATTGCACACAGGAGGCAACAAGAGGCCCAGTGGGGCAGAGTCACGTGTTCAAGGGTCCATAGGTAAGTAAGAGCAGAGACAGAATTCACCCAAATCCTGATTCCAAAGTCAGGGCTCTTCCCAGATACACATCAGCCTTCATCAACCCAGATGCCAGGGCAAAAAGACAGAAACCAGGGCAGAGAAAACTGAGGGGCTGCTGAGACAAAGCATGACTCAGGAAAGTACTTTGCAACTCTGACATTCTCTGTTTTGAGGGTCCTCTGACATCCTGTATTCTAAGGGCCCTCCCAGCTCCGACATTCTGTGTTCTAAGGGCCCTCCCAACTCTGACATTCTTTGTGCCTCAACTGAAATCTCTTCCTGAATCCATAATAAATTGTCTCCCCATTAAAATGTAAGTTTCTTGAGGAAAGAGACTATTTTGCTTTTGTCTTTGTATCTTCCAGAGCCTAGCAGGCAAGTAGTATACAATAAGTGCTTAATAAATGCTTGAGTGAAGGAATGAAAGTATCCCTAGCACTTAGCACAGAGTAGATGGCCCAGCATAGAGTAGATACATGAAAGGCATCTTCAACATAGTATAGTGTGTGGCATCCAGTAGAAGCTTAATAAATGCTTCTTGATTGACTGACTCCAAATTTCAAGCTCCTCTGGGTGTATACCTCATTCCTAGTGACTCGATGATAACTTACCCTTCTCAAGTACCAGGTCCCTTTGATTTTAAGTCTATCTTCATGTTACAGTGTGTGTTGTGGGCACTAGCTGAGGTGGGAGGGAGGCCAGGTTTGGGGTGAAAACCAGATGGGGTCCAGAGCTGTGTCAGCCCAGGAAGGGAAGTCACAGCTTCTCAAAGTTGGAGCTCTTGCCTATTTCACATGGATCTTTAGCCTTAGTAGGGCTCTTAGAGGTCAGTTATCCAACCCCCTCACTTAAGAAAGAAGGGAACTGAGGACCAGAGAGATGACTTACCCAGGGTCACACAGGTAATAAATGCTAGAGCTGGGAGTCAAACCCACTAACTCCAAATTCCTCCCAGTCCCCACTGTAGCTCTCTATCTCCTGAGCAAGGATTCCCCCTTGCAATATTCCTGAGAAATCATTTGAAATGAATTAAAGAGGGGGGCTAGAAATATCAGCTAGAACCTCTTTCTTTCTAGTGTGGAATACTGTATATATTGTCTAACTTTGGTTGGCATGGGTCAACAAACATTTATTAAGTACCTACTATGTGCTAGGCACTGTATTAAATGTTGAGGATCCTGTATCTTGGGGATACAGAGAAAGGCAAAAGACAGCCCTTGCCCTCAAGCCGCTCCCAGTCTAATGGAGACAACTATGTATAAATAAGATGTATATGAAATTAACTGGAGATACTGAAGAGAGGGAAAGTACTAACATTAAGGGAGACTGGGAAAGGCTTCCTGTAGACGTGAGATTTAGCTGGGAGATAGATGAGGAAGGAGGGCATTCCAGGCATGGGTGACTGAAGGAGCAAAGGCCCAGAGAGGGGAGATAGAGGAGGGGCAGCCAGAGAGAATGCCTGGAGCTGATTGTCACTGTACTGAAGAGTATGTGTGAGAATGTTAATTTTGCTGAGTTATTTTTTTTTGAGGTAATTGGGGTTAAGTGACTTGCCCAGGGTCAAACAACTAGTAAGTATCTGAGGCTAAATTTGAACTCAAGTCTTCCTTGACTTGAGATATCCACTTCACCTAGCTGCCTCTGAGTTATTCTTTAATGTAAGTGGTATAATCTGGCCTTGAAACCAAGAAGACTCCAGTTCAAATTCTGCCAGCTAAATCATCCTGATCACTTAACTTCTCAATCCTCTTAGGCAACTCTCTAAGATCATGTCGCCCTAGAAGATGCCAACCCTGACTCCTCATTCAGGAGCCCCCTCTATTAATGAAATCACAGGTCCAGTCCCTAGCCTAAAAGGGATGGGTGGGAGAGGCAGGGGGCTAAATTAGAAAAGGTAGGTGACTGTTAAAACAAAAGACACATCAATAAAACCCAAGCAGCAGCAGCTAGGGCTGGCCAGCTCTGTTCTGGAGCAGCCAGCAGGTCTGGGGACCTGCAGCCATGAGCAGCTCGCTCCACTTCCTCTCTCCAAGGTGCTGGAGCCCTGGCTGGGAACCAGGCCCCTGCAGCCCCTTGGCCACTGGGCAGCCGAGGGAATGTGCACCAAGGCTGTACCCTGCGTCTGCCATCTGGCAGCTGCTGCTGTTGTTTCTCCTGGCTATTCTGGGATTGGTGGTGTTTTTTCTTTCCCCTCTCTGCTTGTCTCCTCACTGACCTTGCAGGATTTTCCTTCTGTCCAAGGCAGAGGGATCTCTAGAGGGGAAACCCGCAGAGGACCAAGGAATGGGGTATAGGCAGACATGGTAACCCCACTCATCTACTGAGAAAAGGGTAAAGAGAAGGGCATGGACCAGGAGGACAGGGGTGGGGGTGGGGGGCACTGCTTCAATGATCTTTCCCATCCTCCCTTTCCCCTTTCCCCTGTCCCTTTCTTAACCACTGACCAAAGGGGAGACAAGAAGAGAAGTGCTGGGAGGGATTAAGTCTTCTGAAACTCAGCTCAACCTGAGTCTTAGTACTTAATAAATAGTGCCTAGCCCACAGTAGGGGCTTCATAAATGCATGTGGGACTGAGTTAAATTAACTTGGTGACCTCTAAAGCAAGATTTCTTAACCACCTTTCTGTCATGGACCCCTCTGGCAGTCTGATTAATATGATATGTATGGCCTTCTCAGAATAATGTTTATAAATAATTGAAGGAAATACTAAATGTCAGACATTAGTGAAAACTGGTTTTTCCCTACCCAAGTTCAGAGACCCCCTAAAATCTATTCAGGTCTTTCAGTTCTAAATGTTATTATTTTTTTAGACCAATAAGTTCTTCTATAATGGGAGAATCCTCCTCATCTCTGAACAGTGTTTCTCGGCCCTAGAAGGTGATATAGACAGAGCCACACATCTCCTTCCCTACCCACCTGCCCACCCCACAGTGCTTTGCAGAAGTGGGGGGACTAGGAAAATGGGACACTGCATATAACATCAGAATTTTTCAAATGTAGGTTAGTTTTGCTGAACTGGTTTTTGCCCATCTTTTTTTTATTCTTTGTTATAAGACATGGCTCCCTGGGATTCAGAGTAGATGGAGGGGTCAGAGGAGATACATTGGAAAATGTCAATGATATAAAAACAAAATATAGCAATAAGTACTTATTTCTTTGGAGGCAATCAGAGTTAAGTGACTAGCCCAGAGTCACGAAACTAGTAAGTGTCTGAGGTCACATTTGAACTCAGGTCCTTCTGACTTCAGGGTCAGTACTCTATCTAATGCACCACCTAGCTGTCCCTAAGTATTTATTTTTAAAAGAAAAGGAGGGGGCAGATAGGTGGCAAAGTGGATAGAACACCAGCCCTGAAGTCAGATCTAGCCTCAGACACTTGAAAGTTACTAACTTCACGACTCTGGGCAAGTCACTAAACCCCAATTGCCTGGGGCGGGGTGAGGGGGGTGGGGGGGAGGATGAAACAAAGCAAAAGCTTTCCCGTGAGGTCCTCTATCTACAGTAAACTAGTCAATTAATAAGCATTTATTAAACTCTTACTGTGTGCCTACCACTGTGCTAAGTGCTAGAGACAGAAATAAAAAATATAGTTCCCGTCCTCCAGGAGGAGTACATATACTGGTCTCATACAGAATTCTGTATCTTCCATCTCTGAATCTTTGAACCAACCATCCCAAGGCTAAACCGCTCCCCGCTCTGCATCTCTTAAAAATCCTCTGCTTCCTTCAGAGTCCAATTTCCTCATCCCTCCCGCCAGTGCTTTCTCCCCCCACCCTAATATTTAGCAGTTACAAATTACCCTAACATCTCTTTGGTATAAGGGGAGGTGAACTGAGGCACAACGGAAAAAACACTTGCTCAAGATCATATAGTTAGACTGAGGCAGAATCAGGAAAAGAAGGCAGCTAAGTGAGCTCCAGGGTCAGTACTGAGCAAGGGACATAGGGAGGGAGGGAGCTAAGGAGCCACCCTTTAGAACAGATACAAGCTCTCTATCACTGAGGCTGGAGCCTTTGGTCTAATCTCCTGAAACAGCCAAGCTCACAGGTTCCCTTCCAGAAGCTCAGCCTCTCCCATCCTTCTGGCCCTACCCTGGTCAGCTGGGATGGAGGAGACATGCTACTGGCTACAGCTAAATCTCAGGACTGCCAGGCCCTGTTCTTCACCCTAAGAAGGAAACCATTCGTCTGAATACTGGGCAATAACTATAGAACCCACATACAAAAACCTATTCAAATTCTGCCAAGGGAAATGGAACAAGTCAGTACCTGTGAATTTTAGACTTAGGCTCCAGGCCTGTAGAGCTCTACCAGAAACTAGAGGGACCATGGGCAAAATCACTACTCTGCTTTGGGCTCTGGAGTCCTCTTATCCATAATGAAGAGGACAGATGTGATGGTGATCTCTTTGGCAAGGTCCTCCCAGCTCTGACATCCTGTGTTCTAAGGCCCCTCCCAGCTCTGACATCCTGTTTTCTAAGGTCCTCCCAGCTCTGACATCCTGGGTTCTAAGGGCCCTCCCAGCTCTGACATCCTGTGTTCTAAGGGCCCTCCCAGCTCTGACATCCTGAGTTCTAAAGGCCCTCCAAGCTCTGAGGTCTCACGATCTCTATGAAAAAGCCATGACTATTTATACCACAGAAGGACTTTTCCCTTTCCGAAAAGCCCCTTAAGAATTCCCCCAGTGAAGTGATTCTTAATCCCACTCATTACCTACCCAATGGGGCAAAAAAAATTAAATAGAAGACTGGGAAAGGAAGCCAAAGACAAAAGATCATTCCAAAAGAACCTGAAATCATGAGATAATTGTGGCTCAATTTTACAAAAATTGCTCTGCTGGGCAGACTGCTGGACAGTGGGGTATGAGGCATCCAGCAGGAATCATTCAGGCATCTCGTTCTGCTAGAAACGAAATTATAAGAAAGGATATTGCAGCACCTTATTTTGCTCCCACAAAAGTTATTGGGAGATAATCAATAGCTGTGGAGAAGCTCACTTATCTTATTTTACCAAGACAATGGCCATGAGGAGGCAGGGAGAACTAGAAAAATGAGGGCAAAACAGCTCAGACTCTAGAGGTCAGGTCAGGTCACAAGTATCCTCACCATGTAATCTGCATAAAGAGGGAATGTAGGGAAATAAGAGTGAGGAATCTGAGTGATTTGACTAACCCTAACTCTAACAGGAAGGACAGAACTGTGTAACCTCACTCCTGCTTGTGTACGAGTGTGGGTGTTCCTAGTGAGCACATCTGCTTTCTTGAGAGAAGCCCTAATAAATCCCTTCCTCTGCCCACTCTGTTTCTGAGTTCTTTCATCGAGAAGGAGTTTGCCTGTGCTAAGGGACATATCAGGTAGATCTTCCTAAAGGCAGCTAACAGGGAACCAGCAGACAGAGCAAGTTAGTCTGAGCTAACTCCTTGACCCTGCTTGGGAAGTCTTATGTTTCTCAGCCGTAACCCTGGATAAGAAGTCTCACATTTCTGAAGTCACTTTCAAGGACCAACAGAAAACCATAGATTTTAAGACTGGAAGGGCCCTTAGAGATCAATCAACCAACCAATCAGTCATCAAGTTTTGTTAATCACTTACTACAGAGTAACTAGGTGCTAACTAGGTGCTAAGTATTGAACTAAGCCAAAAAAGGCTGCCTTCAGGGAGTTCACAATCTAAAGTAGAAAACCATGGATAGAGTTCACAGAGTCTAAGACCTTGGAGAGAAAAAGATTATATTATTATTTCTATTTAACTAGTTTCCTTTATAACCCTATATATTCCTGGTTGTTATTGTTGAGTTGTTCCAGTCATGTCTGACTTTGTGCCCTCATTTGAGATTTTCTTGGCATAGATACCAAGAAGTGGTTTTCCATTTCCTTCTGCAGTTTACTTTACAGATGAGGAAACTGAGGCAAACCAGGTGAAGTCTTCCTGACTTCCTGGCAACACATAGCTGCCCTCTGTTTTGTATACTCTATATTTTACTTTATGCATTTAAAAACCTGATTCTCTGAAGGGGTCCATAGAGAACCCAGGGCACAAAAAATGGCTAAGAAGCCCTGCTCTCAGGATACAAAGACATAAATAATTCCTGCCTTCAAAGAGCTTACATTCCAAAGAGGAAAATATGACAGTCATAAGCAAACATAGGTAATATAAATAAAAAATAAAAATAAAGTGAGGGGGAGAGGTATGAATAGCTTAGGGTGGGAAGGATCAAGAAAGATCTTGGGGAGGCATTGGAATTTAAGTTCAGTTTTGAATGAAACTAGAGGTTCCAGAAGTTGAAGTGAAGAAGGAATTCATCCCAGGCATAGAAAACAGCCATTACCTCTCATTTTACACATGAGGAAACTGAGGCCCAGATATGGGCAGCTAGGAGGCACCATAGCAGATAGAGCACCAAGCCTGGCATCAGGAAGACCCAAGTTCAAATCTGAACCTTGGACACTTACTAGCTGTGTGACCCTGGGCAAGTCACTATCTGTAAAATGAGCTAGAGAAGGAAATGGAAAACCATTACTCCTCTATCTTTGTCCAAATGGAATCCTGAAGAGTCGGACATGACTGAAACAAACACAACAAAAATATAAACATTAGCTAACATTATTATTAAGTGACCTGCCCAGAATCACAAAAGGAGTAATACAGGAGGAAGCTGGACTACGTGAGGATTCTAACTTTGCTACTTGCTAGGTGACCTTGGACAAGTCATTGTAAGTCAACTGTAGAAGAGGATATCTGAGATCCTTTCCAGCACTAAGTCATAAAATCATTGACCTAGAGCTGAAACGGAATGGGGTCTGCCTAGTCCAGCCCCCTTACTTTACAGATAAGAACACAAAAGTTCATCATGGTTAAGTGTTTTCCCCAAGTTTACATATGTGGGTTCTGAACCCAGGTCCTGCCTCAGAAGCTAGGGTCCTTATCTCTAAAATAAAATGAGTAGGATTGATGCCTGTTTCCCTAGAGGATACCGGGGAAGTTTTCTCTCCCTCTACCTTGAGAAATCCCCTCCAGGTTTTGGGGGAACACTCACCTTTGCAAGGATAGGGATCTATCAGGCTTCCAAAGAGTCCGTGGGGCTATGGGGCCCACCAGAGGCTCTGGATGGGGTTCACCTCTCCTCCTCTCCTCGACTGTCCCTAGTGAGAGAAGCAGCGGGCAACAGGTCACTAGATCTGAAACTTTCTCTGACCAACTGATTACAGACCAAACAGAAACCCCAGCCAACTGAGTGGTTTCTGGTAAACTGGAAGAGGAAATGAATCTCAGACTCCATTCCCAGCAAGGGAGGGACTGAGAGAGGAGGGTCCAGTTTAACCCTGCCTCCAGTACCCAGCAACCCTCACCCTCCCACCCCACTGCCCTTTCAGTCTGCCTAAACTGGGAAGGAGAAGAAGGAATGGCAGGCAATTTTCTGTTAAATCCCTCATTTGGTCTTGAAAATTTTGAAGTGTGCATAGGAATGAAATACTAAACATTTTCTTTCTTTTTGGGGAAAAAAAAAAGAAGTTTTGAGAGACAACAGCACAGACACAGTAACTATGAGGGCTAGGGTCAAGAGTCAGAGAGTCCTGCCTCTGACAATAGCTGGGGGAGGTTCAGTTTTCTCAATTATAAAAACAGGAGACAAGGATTAAACCAGTGATTTCTTTAGTCTCAGTTGTTCCCAGATAAGGAAACTTGGCTCTAAAAATCAAACATGGCCCCCTTGGCAATTTCTGATCTTAGAAGGACTGCCCAGAGCACTGAGAGATAGTCCACAGTCTAGAAACATTTATTAAGAATCTATTAAGTTCCAGGCACAGCAAATGCTGGGGATAAAAAAATGGGGGGAGGTGGGGAAGGCAGTTTTCACTCTAATAGAGGAAGACAATTATGGTTTGTCCTTCCTTCCGGAAGAGGACCATGACATCAGAGAGGTGATGCCATGACTTGCAAGTAAATTTGGATTTAAGAGAGGCAGAGTTGTGCTAAGTCACCAGCCTCACTTTCTCCTTCTGGAGCCAGGGGCCAAGTGGCCAGATATAGATCAGGATGACAGGAGATGGCCCAGGATTCGGTGGGAGACCTTGGCTTTTTTAAGCTAACGTCTTTAAAAGGTCTCAAATTGAGGGAGCTAACCCTCATTCAATGAAGAGGCCTCTTTAAGAACTGAGTCAAAGGATGGCCCCTTTAAAAATCAAACTGGGAGGGAAAGATGCTCAGGGTTGCTGTCCAAAAGAGAAACAGTTACTATTTACATTCACTCTGAGGCAGGAGGGCCCAAAAAATAACCATTAAGTGGTGCTTGGACAGAGACCTGTTGTCTGATCAATGAGATCCAGAGTGAATTGGGTTTAAGTTTTGGTCTTTGAAAAAGAAATCTAGCCAGTAAACACCAAGTTAACTAGGGAGGTTTCTGCCATCAAAATTTACTTTCCATTGATTGAATAACAATAGGTCTCTGCCCAAGCACCATTTAATGGTTAATTTAGGGGCCCTCCTGCCTCAGAGTGAATGTAAATAGTAACTGTTTCTCTTTTGGACAGCAACCCTGAGCATCTTTCCCTCCCAGTTTGATTTTTTTTTTTTTATTAAAGGGGCCATCCTTTGACTCACTTCTTAAAGAGGCCCCTTCATTGAATGAGGGTTTCCTCAATCAAATTGAGACCTGTTAAAGACGTTAGCTTAAAAGGGCCAGGGTCTCCCACTGCATCCTGGGCCATCTCCAATGGTCTTGATCTATATCTAGTCACTGGTCCCAGATGGCCCTGGAGGAAAGTGAGGCTGGTGACTTTGCGCAGCTCTCCCTCACTTAAATCCAATTCAACTTCAAGTCTTGTCATTATTTCCCTGATGTCATGGTTCTCTTAGAGAATAAAGGGCAAATCACAATCTGTGAGTAGTCCTAGCTTGCCCAAATGGGGGGTCCAGCTGGCCAGTTCCAGTCTTCCGATATTCTGTCCAAAGGGGAAGACAACACACCAAACTGAAAAGCGTTACCTAATTGAGGGTGGGGCTTGACTGAGAAATCAAAGGGGACCAGGTGAGTACAGCCACCTAGAAAATGAAGGTGGCTGTCCTGTCTTCACTCCTTAAATAGAGGAGCTGTTAGCCAAGTCTGTCAATAAGCATTTGTCAAGAGCCTACTGTGTGCCGGCACAACGCCAAGGGCTGGGAATACAAAGAAAGGCAGAAGACAATCCCTGCCCTCATGGAGTTCCTAGTCTAATGATCTGCCTGATTTTCATCAAATTTTCCAATTCTTTATTCATTTGCACAGCTCTGGCTGTCTTAAATCCAACTGCAAATCAGTCCCCTTTGATAATAAAGGACGAACAACTTCATTTAGATTATTTAGAGAGTCATAGATTTTGATCAGGAAAGAGGATCTTTTGTAGTGGTTTAGTCATATTCCATCATGCCCAACTCTTCATGACCCCATTTAGGGTTTTCTTGGCAAAGACACAGGAGCAGCTGGCCATTTGCTTCTCTCGTTCATTTTACATATGGGGAAGCTGAGGCAAGCAAGGTGAAATGACTTGCCCAGGGTCAAACAGTTAGGAAGTGTCTGAGACTGGATTTGAACAGGTTTCCTGACTCCAGACCTGGCGCTTAGTGCATTATGGTGCCACCTAGCTGCCCCTAAGGAGCCTCAACTGTCCTCTATTCCAGTGCCATCGTTTTATAGATGAAAAAAACTGAGCATAAGTGATAACAGCACTTAGCCAACCAACAAACCAACCAGCATTTATTAAGCACTTACAGTGTCAGTAGACAATCACTGTTCACCTAATGACCCGTCAAGGTACCATATCTGATAAATGGCCAAGCCTGGATTCAGATCTTGTCCTGCAAAGGTGGGTTGTTCAGAGGGTCTTCCTGCCAGACCCCTCCCCCAGCAGTGGAGGTGACCTCATGTTCTCCAAAACTATGCCAGCTGAGCCCAAATTCTAACCATGCCCCACCGGGGCCACAAAGGCTTTGGGCACAGGCCTGGCAAGGAGTAGCTGAACTCTATCTGGAGAGACTGGCCACCAGAAGATTGGATGGGGCATGATGGAGTTTTTGGCTTCAAAACTCTCCTAAAGCAATGAAAGGTTCCAATCTGCGTCAGTGGAGAAAGCCAGACCATGGCTCCTTCAGACACCTAAGGACATGCTGGACAGAGAACTCGATATCTTGTTTCACAGGATGAAAATGGGGGTCATTGCCATTTCTTTAGCATTTTCAAGTCTGTTGGTTTTACTTTTTGACTTGGCATTCTGGGTGCCGAACACAGAGCTTGCCACATAATAGGAGCTTAATCACCTCTTGATGTTTCCTTAATTTGCTTTCCTCAAATTAGCTTTGCAATGGAATGAGTACAAGTGTTCTGGTCCCCATTTTACAGATAGGGAAACTCAGGCTCTTGGAGGTGAAGAGATTTGTCCAAGGCCATATAGCTCAAAAGGGTCTAAACTAGGACTAGACTTTCATCTCTATAATCTATTCTCCACTCAGCTGACATATTAATCTGACCATAATATTCATTCCCCTACTTGAAAATGATCAGTGGTTCCTTGTTGACCACTAGGACCAAATATAAAAATTCATTTAAAGACCATTTAAATCCATAAAATCCATTTAAAGACTCTTCCAACATGGCTTCCATTTTCTTTTCTGGTCTTTGATAGTACAGAACATGACCATGTGACTGTTGGGCAAGTAGGTGGCACAGTTGGTAGAATGCCAAGTGTGAAGTTAGGAAGTCTCATCTTCCTGAGTTCAAATCCAGCCTCAGATACATCCCAGCTGTGTGACCTTGAGCAAGTTACTTCACCCTGTTTGCCTCAGTTTCCTCATCTGTAAAATGAGCTGGAGAGGAAATGGCAAATTACTGCAGTATCCTTGCCAAGAAAACCCCAAATGGGATCACAAAACAACTGAACAATAACAAACAACTATTTGCAAGACACTCTGGGCCACTTAGTGACTATGTATCCTTGGCCAAGTAATTGTGCCTCTGAGCCTCAATTTCCTGATCGGTCAAATAAAGTATCAGAAGCAGAATTCAAAATCACCCCTCAGTTGATTCTCCAATACACCCATATCATGAGATAGCCAATCAGATTGGTGCAGGGGGAAAGATAGATCTGAAAGTGGATGTTCTGGATTCCAATCCTGACTTTGATGCTTAGAACCTTTTGTGACCCTAGGCAAATCATTTACTCTCCACTGTGTGTCAGTAATATATGCGAATCAATCAACTGGCCAAGGTACCACGTCTACTAAATGACCGAGCCTGGATTGGAGTTTCATCACTTGCAAAGTAAGGGATTGGGACCAGTGATAGCCCAAAGTCCCTTCCAGCTCTAAAGGATGACAGTATATCTCACAGGGCAGAGAGCAAGGTGTCATGACCAGGCATCCACGGCCACAGGAGGCCAGGGTCCCTAGATTCAAGGTTTGGCCCAAAATCAACTGTGAGGCTTGCCAACAAGGTCACACCAGCAGGTTACCAGGGGAGGCTAGAAAGGATTAGGCCCCAAGAGTTACAGGCATGTCTCTGCTTTCCCCTCATAGTGATCTACAATCAGGCATATCTGGGGGGCAGTGAAAAGAAGAGGACAGTGGGAGAGAATTGCCAAACACTTCTATTTGGGTAATGATGACTGCAGTCCTTAGTCAAAGGGCCTTGGACCTGCCTATCCAACGGAGTGTCTTTGTCCAAAAGGTCATTGACCGAGAGGGGCTAGGCAACATCTAAGATCAGGGACAGCTCCTTTCCACTGAAAAATGTGTGAGTAGAGGCTCCCTAAAACACACAGGACTCAGCTTACCTCTAACAAACCCTTCTCTGCCATGAAATTTTCTGATGTTAAATATAACCTATCTACTAAAAAGTTATAGCACAAGGTCTCTCCTGCTTGTCGTCCCCCTCTCCCCCCTTCCCCCCACCCCAGGTACATCACATCCTCAAAACTGCCTGCCTGGAAGCCTTCTCTTAGCTCATCCTGCTCCCAAGCTGCTCTTCACTGCTCAGGTCACGTCTGGAGTCAGCGCCTGGGACATACCCAAGAAGGCGCCATGCACCTACACATATCGCCAGATCACCCCTTGCACACATGCACAAAGGGTATACTCTAAGCATATTCTGCATGTATCTTCTTTTTTGATTCTTAATACTATATTTTTTCTCAATTTCATGTAAACAAGAATTTTTAAAGTTCATTTTTTAAAATGTTGAATTCCAATTTCTCTCCCTCTCTCCCCTTCCCTCTCCTTGAGAAGGCAAGTGCTTTGACAAGGGTTATACATGTGCCTTGGTCTATTGTACCTAAAGTCCTCTGTCACCCTGTTCCCATCCATCTTTCCCACCTTATTTCCCATCTCTCACCTTCACATGTACTCCATTCCAGTCCAGCTGGCCTGCCTCCAGCAGGTGGACAGTAGACCACAGGCACAGAAAGGCATATACACTGTGATGAGTCTACTTAAGCTTAACTCTACTTGCTTGTTACAAGGGAATGTTCTACTGATAGGGATGGGGAGGGACAGAAATCTTCAGGAAGTGACTGATTTAAAAAAAAAAGAACATCAATAAACCTTTAAAACAGCAAACAACAAAGATAACACATATTGAACATTAAAAAAAAAAACGAGCCATAAACTAGCCTGTTTGTTCTGCATACGTGGCATTTCACATCCCACGTTCAAACCTTTGCAGAAGTGGTTCTCCCAAGTTTGGAATGTACTCCCTCCTTCCCTCCCCTCTTTGAACCCCCAGCTTCCTTTCTAACCCTAATTCCAGTACCCACTCTGGCACTGGTCTATTCCTAACTGCCCCTTCTTCCTCACACTCTAGTTATCAGCTCACTCTCCTAAAAAACACTTTGGGTTTTTTTATTTTTAATAAATATGCACATGCATGTGCACATGTATGTGTACACGTGTGCATTTATTAATTTTTTAATATCTTGCATACCAAACCCTCATTAGAGCAATTTGATACAAAGACTTTTTCCTTATCAGACAACTTTCTTCTTATCTTAGATGCCTTGATTTTGTCTGTACAGAAGCTCTGAAAATACTTTGTGTCTGTGCACATGTTGAGTGCCCCCAGTAGACACCTGAGGACAAGGTCTCTGTATACCCAGAACCTAATAGCACTTTGGACATTTGTCAGGGTGACTTATAAGTAGCTTCCTCTCCCAAACCAAAGAAGCACCTGTTCTAGGTTTAAAGTCCTAGGGAGTAGCCTGGGGCAGAGACAAGTGAAATGATTTCCCCCAGGTTTCACAGCCAATAGATATCGGAAGCAGGACTTACGTCTATAATCTTACATCACAACACGGATGTGTCTCTCTTAGCATACATAGGACTTGTGCTGAACTAACAACAAATGTTTACTTAGTTGAATTAGGGATATAACAAGTCTAGACCTGTATAACAAGTTCCGAAAGTGGAGTTGGAAGACCTAGGTTCAGATCCTGCCCCTATTTCTTACTACTGATGTGATCCTGAGGGCAAATCCCATTCTTCTCTCACTCAGGGACTCGATTCACTCCCCTATACAATGAGGGTGGGACTAGAGGACCCCCTCCACTCAGATTTAAGTCCACTAAGAGATTACAACAAAAGGCAAACTGGTAGTCCTTATTTGGTGGTTCCCAAACTCCTGCTAAAAATTCATAACCTTAAGTAGTAAATTACAGAATATTATGAGTAGTATGCCAGGGTCACCATAGCGCATGGAGCACCAGGAAGACTCATCTTCCAGAATTCAAGTCTGACCTCAGACATTTACTAGCTGTGTGACTCTGGGCAAGTCACTTAACCCTGTTTCCCTCGGTTTCCTCATCTGTAAAATGAACTGGAGAAGGAAATGGTAAACCACTCCAGTATCTTTAAGAAAACTTCAAATGGAGTCACAAAGAGTTGGACTGGACTGAAATGACAGAACAAATGAGTAGTATATTCAGTTATCCCTGGGGATTCAAAATACATTTTTCTTGTTATTGAAAAGGGTTTGTGAAATGAAACATTGGTGTAGTGAATAGAATGTTGGCCTTGGATTCAGAAAGACCTGGTTCAAATCCTATCCCAGCCTGGATATACACATTAAAATGTGTGACCACAAATAAATCCCTTAACCTCTCAGTGTCCTGGGTTACACCTTAGGACTATAAATTCAATTCAACAAACACATTCTAGGCACTGGAAGGGTAAAGACAAAAAAGTACGGTCCCCAGCAACAGTTTCTGATAACTGTTGCTGGGATACATCTTCATGATCAGAGTTGAACACCAGCTACTATTGATGAAGCTCCAGATGACAAACTTTCCACTGGGAGGACACCATGATCTGTACCATCCTCTACGGACTCAAGAGGAGGCCCTAAGCCCTAACCTGTTTTAGGGCCTGAGCAGGACATGAGCCACAAGGTGGCATCATTCCATGTGCTAACACTGCAGCTCTCCACCCTCCACAGGGCCACCTAGCCACCCATTCAATGACTGATGGTCTTTACCCTGGGAGAGGACACTTTACTACCAGCTGATTGCCAGGGGGGCACTTAAAATTGGTGGAAAATTGAGTATTGGCTGCCAACGATGAATCAGAAAATTATATGAGCCCTGCCAGGCATTCAATTCAATTAAACCAATGGATATTAAACTCCTGCTGTGTTAAAAATGAGAGGCAATCTGCTATAATGGATAAACAGTTTCCTCAGAGTCAGGAAGAGCTGGGTTCAAGTCCTGACTCAGATGCATGTGACACCTCAAGATCACAGGCAGCTCTTGATGACAAAATAAATTGCAGAACAGTCATTAGTATCTGTATAGTGGGTATCAGATTATTTGTTTCCTTCGTTGCTGAGAGAGAATTTGGAACTCAAAATTTTTTATAAGAATTATAAATAATAATAAAATAATTATTATTTCCAAAATAGAAATATAATATATGTAGAATATATAGACTATAATAGAATTTAAAAGTTGCTCATAGAGGCAGCTTAGCTCATGTGAAAGGGAAAAGAATTCTGGAATCAGAAGACCTGCCTCTGATACCTGTGTGGCCTTGGGAAAATCACTTCCTGGACCTCGGTTTCCCCCATCTGTAAAATAAAAGGGTTGAACTAGGTGACCTCTGAGGTTCCTGAGATCTATGAGCCAATGATCTGATTGGTGGAGAGTTTCTTAAACTATAGAAACCCAGGTCCAGACCAAAATACATACACAGACACACACACACACACACATATATGCTAATGCTAAATGCTAGCGTTACAAAGACAGACAACACACAGAAGGTGCTAACCATCAGTGGAAAAGAACACCCAGAATCAGAGGCCCACAATGTAAAGTGCTTTGGCTTTGGAGTCAGAATCTGGGTTCAAATCCTGCCATAGTTAAATGTTAGCTAGGTGACCCTGATCAAGTCACTTGACCTCTGAGCCTCTTTCCTTGTCTATATAATGAAGATACTGGACTTGAGGACTTCTAAGAGTCCTTTTAAATCTAAATCTAACGGCTTGTGAAATGCCATGCTTTTTCTACTCTTTGGAGGCAGAGGAGCTGAGTTTGAATGCTGGCTTTAGCCCTTAATCATTGCATGACCTTGGGGAAGTCAGTAAATTTCTTTGATCATATTAGGACCACAGATTTCCATCAGGAAACTATGAAGGTCATCTACCCCACCCCCAACATTTTTCTAATGAGGAAACTGAGCTGGTCAGAGATAAAGTGAATGACTCACAAGGTCACACAGGTGGCAAGGCTTGGCAAAGGTTTGAATTTGGCTCTTTCCAGACAGAATGTAAGTTTCTAGAGGCTCAAGGTGGTTATACCTTTTCGTGTGTTGGTATCTCCAGGGCCCAAGCATACATAGAAATTCAATAAATACCTGTTGTATTGGGTTGACCAAAGCAGACCCTAAGAGGCCTAATTTTATATCCTATCAGAATGCTGCTTCTCAGTAGGGTGCCTGAGGTTTGCGCCACAGGAAGCAAAATCCCTTGTGCTGGCAGGTTGCAGAGGGGCGGGGAAGTGGCCTGCAGTTTATTAAAGCCTGCAGAATTTGCTTATTGGCTTGGGATTGGGACAGAAAGGCTCTCCTCCGGCCTGCCAAGGGATCGTTTTAATCACCAGGAGTGCCCAGGCTCATGTGTCATTGGGAGACGCATCCACTCCAACACGCCCATGCAGTCAGCTTATAAATAAAACCTTTGGCGGGAGGAGTCCGGCGGAGGGGCAGCAGGGGCACCGGGGGCACAGGGCGGACTGCAGTCTACTGCGGCTGAGACGGTCAGCGCCAGACCAGTGCCAGGACAAGCGGATTTCGGGAAATATCAAAGGGAGAAGGCAAAGATTGTGCTGATTCAGTGCGGAGGGTGGGGGTGCGGGAAGGAGACTTCAGGGCCCTGGGGAAAAGGGGCAAGTGGACGAGGTGTGCGCGCTGCCCACAGTGATCGTCCCTCTCCACGTGACAGTTCCCTCTTCCCCTTGTCCCCAACACACACACACACACACACACACACACACACACACACACACACACACTACGCCTCTCGCAGAGGGTCCCCAATCCCCCAGTGGGTGCACTGATGCTCAGCCTACGAATTTCACCGAAGAAATGACAGCAAGTGGCCAGAGCCCCGGGTCTCTATCACCGACAGGGCAGCCCTCGGCGGGCACCCAGGTTCAAGGATACTGGGCATTTTCACGGGGCTGAGACTGGGCCCGGGGGAGCAGCCCCCGCCCTCGTTCCCGGCTGGCCTCCTGGGGGCTACCGTCTCTCCCCCCCACAACTAGGCCAGCTCTGAAACAGCCCTGGGACGAGGTTGCTCCGAGCCCCTGGCGCAGGCGCCGGGTCTCCCGGGCACCAACAGGTGCCAAGGTCTCCCAGCACAGTCTCGTTCTGCAAACGCATGGGTGTGGGAGATCCAGGAGGGCCAGCATGCCACCAACGGGTCCCCCTAGCCCGCTCCCTGCCTTCCTCCCCAGGGCGCTCCTGTGCGTCTGCCCCCCACTAAGGGGGCGATCCTCTTCGGGGCTCCGCAGCAAGGGGAGGGTGCATGCGCTCAGCCTGGGACCGTACTCACCCTGGGGGTGCGGAAGCGCCAGGGAGCCCGGGCCAAGGAGCGCGCTGGGGGCCCAGGCTGGAGGCAGCGGCAGCGGCTGGCAGGGCTGGCCCCGCCCCCTCGCGGGTGGCCCCGGAGAAGAGGGCGGGCGCTGCGGGTAAAGTCTTTGGTTTGAGGCTCCCTGACGCGCTCTTCGCGCGCGCGGGCGGGTGGAAAGGAGCCAGGGAAGGCTGAGAATTCTTCCACCCACCGCCACCCCCACGGAGTGCTAAAATGAGATGGCCTGCAAGCCAGGGGACCGTGGGTTCGACTCCCGCCTCTGATACCTACTGGCGCCTAATCATTCTGACTGATTGATTGGCTGCATGAGCCTGGACCTGTTTCTTACTCTCTAAGTAGCCTCTCTCCCTGCATTGGTAGAGGGGCCTCTAAGAAGGTAATTCCCCTCTTTTGTGGGGTGGGTTGTCTCAAATATACAGAGAACTGTCAAATTTTTAAGAATAGAAGTCATTCCCCAATTGATAAATGGTCAAAGGATATGAACATGCAGTTTTTGGATGAAGAAATCAAAGTTATATATAGTCATATGAAAAAATGCTCTAAATCTTTTCCAAATATATTCCTTTCCCTCCCCAAGTCAGCAACCCATCCCTTGTAAATATAAAATATTTATATATCTTTACATGTATATATACATTTATGTGTGTATGTGGAGAGAGAGACAGAGACAGAGAGAGAGCATAGAATGTAAGGCCTGGAGTCACAAAGACCTGAGTTCAAACCTAGAGTCAGCTGTGTGACCCTGGGCAAGTCACTTCACCTTGTTTGCCTCTTTTTCCTCATCTGTAAAATGATGGACAAGGAAATAGCAAACCACTCCCAGTATCTCTGCCAAGAAAATCCCAAAAAGGAGTCAAGAAGAGTCAGATTCAGTTGACACAATAAACAACAAATACACACATAGATGTGTGAATATCACACACATACATACATATATGGGAAGCAGCTGAATGGAGCCAACCTAACCGTCTATAGAACATTCCACAACTACAGTCCCCCATCTCTACGAAAGAAGAGAGGGAAGTGAATTCTTTATTTTTTATTTTCTTGAGATTGTTTCTCTGTATTTCCTCTCAGCTAGAAACACGATGCCCATTCCCACTGCCAATCTGTGCAGGATTTTTGACCTGCTCTGTTTCTGACTTGGGCTAGTTCACCATCTCCTTAGTCTGTCCTACCTCCAGCTCCCCATATTGGTGCTAACAGTGTAGATATTAAATGAGCTGTAGCCCTTCTGCAGCTCAGAGTTCTCTGAGATGGTTCAAGGGACCCACCAGCCTCAGCCTCAGCCTGCAAGCAAGGATTACAGGTCTGAGCTGTCATGCCTGCCCCATGAATTAGACTAGGCAATGAAGAAACAAAACTATTACTGTTTGCAGATGATACGATGGTGTACTTAGAGAATTCTTGCGAATCAATTAAAAAAACTACTTGAAATAATTAACAACTTTAGCCAAATCGCAGGATGTAAAATACACCCACATAAATCATCATTTCTATATGTTGCCCACAAAGTCCACCAGCGAGAGACAGAAAGAGAAATTGCAGTTAAAATAATTGTAGACAATATAAGATACTTGGGAGTCTACCTGCCAAGATGAACCCAGGAATTATATGAATACAAATACAAAACACTTCTCACATGATTCAAGTCAGACCTGAACAACTGGGAAAATATTAATAGCTCATGGGTGGGCTAAGCTAATATAATAAAAATTACACTTACAATTCTACTTACTCAATGCCATACCAATTAAACTACCAAAATATTATAAAGTTAGAAAAAAATAAAATTTATCTAAAAGAATAAAAGATCAAAAATATCATGGGAACTAATGGGGAAAAACCATGAAGGAAGGGGCCAATTGTTCCAGATCTCAAATTGTATTGTAAGGTGGTAATCATCAAAACAATACGGTACTAGCTAAGAAATAGAGTAGTGGATCAATAGAATAGATTAGATACACAATGCATTGTAGTAAATGACCATGGTAATTAAGTGTTTGATAAACATAATGATCCAAGTTTTTGAGGGAAAAAAACTCAATGTTTGACAAAAACTGCTGGGAAACCTGGAAAACAGTATGGCAGAAATTAGGTATAGATCAACATCTTATACCATATACCAAGATAAAGTTAAAATGGGTACATGATTTAGATATAAAGGGTGATACCAAATGGAAAAGGGAAGAATTTAGGACCAAATAAGAAATAGAGAGCATGAAAAAATGTAAAATGTAAAATTGATTATATTAAATTTAAATTAAATTATATTAAATTTAAAAGTTTTTGCTCAAACAAAATCAATGCAACCAAATTAGAAGGAAAGCAGAAAAGTGGGGGATTTGTAGCAAGTAGATAAAGGCCTCATTTCTCAAATATATAGAGAACTGAGTCAAATTTACTAGAATACAAGTCACTCCCAACTAATAAATGGCCAAAGAATATGAACAGATAGTTTACAGAAAAAGAAATCAAAACTATCTGTAGTCATATGAAAAAAAAATGCTTTGAATCACTATTCATTATAGAAATGCAAATTAAAGCAGTTCTGAAGTACCACTTCACACCTACAAGATTGGCTAATATGACAGAAAAGAAAAATGACAAAATGCTGATGGGATGTGGGAAAACTGGGACACTAATGCCCTGTTGGTGGAGTTGTGAACTGATCCAACCATTCTAGAGAGCAATTTGGAACTATGCTCAAAGAACTATAAAACTGTGCATACCCTTGTATCCAGCAAGACCACTGCTAGGTCTGTATCCCCAAAAGATCACAAAAAAGGGGGAAAGGACCTACACATATAAAACTATTTATAGCAGCTCTTTTTTGTTGTGGCAAAGAACTAGAAGCTGAGAGGATGCCCATCAATTGGGGAACGACTGAATAAGTTGTAGTATGTGTGTGTTCATCCTGCGTTGCCAAAGGAGACCATGCCATCAGAGAAATGATGACAGGACTTGCACTTGACTTTGAGTGAGAGAAGGCTGTGCAGGTCACCAGCCTTGCTTCTCCTTCAGAGCCATCTGAATCTAGTGACCAGATATTCATCAGGAAGACTAGAGATGACCCAGGATGAGGCAATTGGGGTTAAGTGGCTTGCCCAAGGTCACACAGCTTGTGAGTGTCAAGTGTCTGAGGTAAGATTTGAACTCAGGTCCTCCTGCTTCCTGCAGTGGTGTACTGTACCACCTAGCTGCCCCAAGTTGTGGTATATGAATGTAATGGAATACTAATGTTCCATAAGAAAGAATGAGCAGGTGGATTTCAGAAAAACCTGTGAAGACTTACATGAACTGATGCAGGGTAAAGTGAACAGAACCAGGAGAACATTTTACAGTAATAGCAATATCATATGATGAATGAGTGTGAATGAACTAACTATTCTAAGAAATGCAATGATTCATGACAATCCCAAAGGATTCATGGTAAAAAAATGCTATCCACCTCCAGAGAAAGAACTGATAAACCAACACATACTATTTTTCACTTTCTTCCCTTTTTTTTGATTTAAGTTTTTTTTTTCCCACAAAGTGACTAATACATAAATGTATTTCACGTAATCGCACATGTATAATCTAAATCAGATTGCTTACCATCTTAGGGAATGGGGAAGGGAGGGAAGGAAGGATAGAATCTGGATCTTAAAACTTAAGAAAAAACTATTAAAATTGCTTTTAAATATAACTGGGGGAAATTAAATATATTTTTAAAAATATTAAATAAGGGGCAGCTACATGGTGCAGTAGGTAGAGTCCCCTGGAATTAGGAAGACCTGAGTTCACATCCATCTTAAACACTTACTAGCTGTGTGACCCTGGGCAAGTCATTTAGGCCAGATTGTCTAAAATAAACAAACAAATAAGAATGAGGTGACAGGTTGGAAGCAGCCAGTGAAGGGCTCTCAGTATCAGATTAAGGAATTTATTTCTTATTCCTAGAGGCAATAGGGAACCACTGAAGGCTTTAGAGAAGACCAAATTCGTTGGCCAAAACTGTCTTAAAAATCATGATATATGGGAAAGAACGTTGTACTGGGGATCAGGAGACCTGGGTTCTAATCCCTGCTTCTGTCCTGACTCACTGTGTGACTTTGGACAGGTCACATATCTCCACTCCTGAAAAATGAGGTCACTTTGGAATGAAGTTTTATTTTATAAATAAAATCAGGGGCAGCTAGGTGGCACAGCAGATAGAACACTGACCCTCTAGTTAGTAAGACCTGAATTCAAAGCCAGTCTCAGACACTAGCTGTGTGACCCTGAGCGAGTCACTTAACCCAATTGCCTCAAAAACAAACAAAAAATAAATGAATAAGTAAATAAAGTCCATTCTGAACTTCTGGGTTAATGAGGGTCATGTATAGGTCTCACCTTAAAGTGCCAGGTGATAAGCTGGGACTAGCCTTTTTGTATTTAAGATCAATTATTAGAGCTGGAAAAACCCTTAGAGGTCATCAAGTCTAATTTTCAAGGAAACTGAGGTCTCAGGAGATTGAATGATTTGCCCAAGTCACCCAAAGAATAAATGGTTCAATCAGAAAATGAACCCAGGTGCTTTGGTTCCATAATGTTCCACATAGGGAAAAATTCTCTAACATTTAAATTTGTTGGAAGTGTAATAGACTGCCCCAAGGGACAGTGAGTTCCCTATCTCCAGAGCTATACAAGCAGAGGCTGTACTGAACATTTGGTGGGGTTGATGAACCTCCCCAGGTTCAAGTTTAATGACTTGACCTCCAAGGTCTAGCTTGAAGATTGCTACTTGAAGCCAATGAGAGTCTACCCTTGGTTTAAAATTATTCCCTCCTCCCATCTCTTTCCCATTTGTCCTAGGTTATATTCCTTCAGTGCTTCTAAGGAAGGTAGGATAGAGACTTCTTTGTTACAGGAAACTAGCTGTCCCTGCACTTCCCTTTTGTCCGTGGAGGGAAGGAGGTGGAGGCAAAGGGAGCAGGAATAGAGGGTAGGGATAAGGAACTGGCCAAGAGAAATTATCAGTCCAAGCCAAAAGGGGTGGATGAAGTCAACTCCCCCATGGCTGCTGCCCTCCCTGTGCCTACTCTCCTGCCTGCTTCTCTGATCAACGGTTGTTACCACACAGGGGATTAAGCAAGGGGTTTCCAGGAAGGCTGTGATATTGGGCAGCTGGTGCCAAGCTGAGCTACCCCCACACACACACACACAAGGTTTTCAAGGCAACGGGGCCATTATGGAGGCACCCAGCATGGGATGTTCCCTTCTGAGAAAAGCTTCGGACTGTGTTGAGCAGGTGCCCCATAGCTGGACAAATATGTCATGGGACTGTCGGCTCACTTCCCAGCCACACCCCCCAGATTGGGGCAGGAGAGCTGGTAGGAGAATGAAAAGGGGAGGAGGGGGGTCAGAGAGTCAGGCTTTGGGCAGTCAAGGACTCTGGTTTCTGAGAACCTTCTCAGATTTCCCAACACACACACCCCACCCCCACAGAGGGCCATTCTGTCCACACGCAGAAGCTGGAGCCTCAGTCAAGGCAGGGCCTGTAGCAGGGTCAGGTGGATGTGGCAGGCCAGCCTGCATGTTCCTGGATGCCAACCTGAATGTCAGGCCTTGCTGGCAGAGGTCATAATCCCTCTCCTATCCCTCCCTCTCTCTGCAGGGCTCACCAGAACTCAGTGTTGCCTCAGTTATAACCTTAATTGGCTGTGATGAAAAATAAATAAAGGAAATTCTCTCCTACGAAAGAGAGTCTGCCCTAATATGCTCCAGGACCTTACTGTATCATGAAGATGACCAAGAGTCCTAAAGGTTCTGCCAGAGGAGTCTACCAAACACAGGCATAGAAACTCCTCCATTTGGCATTAAATGTTTTCACAACCTTATTCCTTCTGACCATCACCCTTTCCAGGAGCTATTTCTCCAAATCAGTACTGATAGTTATGCAGATTGGATCCCTACCGGCACGAGGAAGGAGCTGAGAAGTTTTGCCCAGAGAACAGAAGACTCAGGTGTCTTCAAGTATCTAAAAGGCTGTCATGAAAAAGAAAGAGAACGTGTTCCTTTTGGTCCCAGAGGGTAGAACCAGGAGTGATAGAGGATGCTCTGAAGAGAAAAATCCAGGTTTCAGGTCAGGAAAAAGTTTCAAATAACAATGACAACTATTCCAGACCAGAATGGGTTGCCTCAGGAGGTGATGTATGAGTTTCCCCATGGGAGGTCTTCAGACAGAGATGGGGTGACCTTTTGTAAAATATGTAATCATGTCTGAGTCCTTTTTCAGCACGGGTCAGGTGAGAAAGCTGCTGTGGTCCCTTCTAACTTGACATTCTGGGATTCTATGGGGAAGGTTTGATGCAGCTGGTTCACTGGGTCCTGGGTGGGGGAAAGGGTGGGCATAAACCCAGGTAGGGGTTGTAGGATGTGACCTTTTGAATGGGACAGACCATGCCGTAGGATTGGGGAAGGACTGTGGGGTATGAGGATGGCAAGCTGGAGACCTCTTCAGGGATGAAAAATGCCCACTCTAAATTTTGGAAGCCTGGCACAGAGCTTCAGTCTTCCCACCCTAGTTCTATTCTGAAAAGGAACATTATCAAATTTGTCACAGGGCAATGAAATTTTCATTCATGGTAATTCATGAGGACCCTCTGCTCAATCATGGAAGGGGTCATAATTTGAATCAGTTCAGGAAATAGCCACCCACATTGATGAAATTACTCTCGTTGAAGGATGAATAAAAGGAATTCATGCCTCAACATTTTTTCAGGAGCAAGGAAGTCCTATGAAATGAAACCAGGTCTTCTTCTTAAAATACACTACACAGTGCTTAAAATAGTACAGAGGTAGTGGAAAGAGCATTGTCTATAGAGGCAGAGGACCTGAGTTCAAACCCTACCTTTGACCCATGTGTCCTTAGACAAAACCTTTACACACTTTAGTATCTGGCTTCTGTGATTCCCAAGGTTCCAATGGAAAGCTAGCATTTCTACTGCCCAAACATGGTAGCTTGGCTAGTAGTTTTGTTTTCATCTTTAGGATCTCTTCCTTCCTCTTGCTCAAAAAGTACTTCCTCCTTATCTCTGTGTTCATCTCAGGCTAGAATTTGGCTTCAGGATCAGCTCAACTTTCCTTTCCTCCTTCCGCAAGAAATTAGAATGTGCAAAATATAGCCCAGATGTGAGGCCACTGCCGCTGATGAAACCACGGGGTTCAAACTGCCCTGAGATCAGGCTGGGTGAGGAGCTGGAGAAAACTCACCTCTTGGGTCTTTAATTCCTGTAGCCAAGGTCAGGTGGCAAGAGGTGCAGTAGAGAGAGTGTTGAGCTTAGAGTCTTAAGATCTGAGTTCAAATCCCTGATCTGCCACTTTCTACTGATATGACCTTGGGCAAGTCACTTTAACTGACCTGGCATCATGTTCCCCCTTACTGTGGGTGTTCCCTAAGGTTCTAGTGTAGATCACCTTCTCTTTTCTCTTTATTCTCTCTCTCCCTCTCTCTTTTTCTTCTCTTCTCTCTCCTCTCTCTTTTCTCTCTTTGTCTCTCTCTTCTCTTTTCTCTCTCTCTTCCCTCTGTCTCCTCTCTTCTCTCTTTTCTCTCTGATTCTTTCTCCTCTCCTTTGTCTTCTCTCTTTTCTCTCTTCCCCTCCATTTCTCTGGGTCTCTCCCACTCTCTCCTCTCCTTTCTGTCTCTGCCTCTCTTTCCTGTCTCTCTGTAACTTCATCAGTTCCCATGAATTTAACAATCATCTCTATGTAGATGTCACACACACACACACACACACACACACACACACACACACACACACACTTCATTCTCTACCCCAAATTTCAATCCTGGATCCTGTCTGATGGTTGCCTATCAGACATTTCAAACCAGATGCCCCAGAACTAGTTTGTTCAATACATCTAAAATTGACATCACTATCTTTCCCCCTACACCCTCCCCTCTTTCAAACTTTCCTGTTCCTGTCAGAAGCATCACCATCCTTCAGGTTCCTAATCTTTACACTGTCTTGGACTCTTTCCTCTCCCTCACTCTACATATCTAATCAGTGACCGAATATCACCATTTCTACTTCCATGACAATTCTCTCATCTTGCCTCTCTCCCTTAGCTTAGCCTAGCTTAGCTCACACAGGCTCTTTTCACTTTTCATCCAGACTTTTCTTACCTAGCCCTTAGTCATTGAATGAGCATTGCCTCACACAAACTGAGACCTGGGAAGGACCTTGATTTACAAAGGTCAAGGTCACCTATTGTATCCCGGGCCATCACCAGGTGTCTTGACTTGTCTTGTCACTGGATTTTGATGGCCCTAGAAGAGAGAGTGAGGCTGATGGAGTGACATTTAAATCTAAGTCACTCAAAAAGAGGACTGTTCTAACAGCCTCCTAACCGTCCTCCTCTACCCCACTCCATCCCACAAGCTGCTGCCAAACTGATTTTCCTTAAACACAAACCTATGTGACTCCCAGACTCAATTAGTTTCCTATTGCCTCAAGACTAAAACACAAACCGTGTTTAGCTTTTAAAGCCTTTCCAGACCTGGTCCAACCCTCTCTTCTCAGTCTCATTGGACCTTACTCTGCCTCCCAAAATTTCAATCCAGAGGAACGGGTCTTGTCTCATAACATTACATTTCTCATCCCCATGCCTTTGGACTGACTGTATCCCCTGCCTGGAATGCCCTCCCTTCTTACCTTATCTCATAGATAAGATTCCTTTCCATAAGATGCAGCTTAGACACCACTGTCTGATCAAGCCTTTGCTGAACTCCCAGATGCTGGTGTTCCTTCTCCCAGACATCATCATCTTCCTCCTCATCAATCACTATTAGCATTTATATAGTACTTTAAACCTTAAGGAAATGTACTAGTGAAAGTGATGGTCAGCAAGTAGGCCAGTTTGATTAGAATATAGACTGCATTAAAGGAAGGAATGGGAAAGAAATCTATGAAATTAGGGCTGACACCAGGCTGTGGAAAACCTTAAATGCTAGGCCAAGGAGTTTGTATTTTATACTAAAGGTGACATGTAAGGGACCCCAAAGAGTGTCACTTGAGCAAGGGACTGGTGTGGTCAGGCCTGGGCTACACTGCTCACTCTGGTGACTCTGAGTAGATGGGTCCATGTATTTCCTCATTAGATGGGGTAATCATAGCTTCCTGGGTTTGCTCAGATAAAAAAGCCAAAGGCATCATTTATATCAGAGGAAGTATTGCTCAGACAGGGTCATAAGGAATGTACTTTAGGCTGCTTGGGGAAGGAGGGGGAAGGAGAGGGAAGATTAGTAACAGTTGGCCTGGGAGCTGAACCTGGGGAAGGGACCACCATTTAACCCAGGCAGATGCACCTGAAACCCACATCTCTTGCCTTAAGCTTCAAGATGAAGGAGCTAGCAAAAACTCTTGGCTTGCAGATAAAAATGAACAGATAAAAGTATTGGCAGTCACCCCAGAAATCCCTGCACTAGCAAAAGAAAAAGCCGCATTCTCTCCTTCAGGCCAAATGGAGGAGACACATGCAGCCTGGATGAGAGAGAGCTGGCCTCAGAGAACCCAGGGCAGATGATGTGGAGTCTGCAGCAAGGACAGAGCATTTGGGGAAGGGGGCCTGCCACAGCCTGTGTGAGTATCAACATACCACTCACTCAGCTTCTGCACCCTTCTGCTCTCCCCTGAGGGCTTCAGACAGGGGACATTCTCCACTCTTCCATCCCCACCCCCAAGCCCCATCAAACTATTCAGTAGGACTGCAGTAGCCTGGTTAGGAGCCAAGAACTTAGTACAAGGGGCCACTCTCGGACCAGCATCTTCTCCTCAGGCCAGGAGCAGGCTAGGTGATATGTTTCACCTGCTTCCCCTCCCCATGCCTTTCCTCTCTGGGTTTCCAGTGTGGGAAATACAGGGGAGTTCTCTTGTTCATGCACTATCAAATGATGTCCGATTTAGGGTCAGGGGGCCTGGGTTTGAATATCAATCATTTCAGTCATGTCCAACTCTTCATGACCCCATTTGGGGTTTTCTTGGCAAAGATGATGAAATGGTTTGGCATTTCCTCCTCCAGTTCATTTTACAGAAGAGGAGACTGAGGCAAACAGGGTGAAGTGACTTGCCCAGGGTCATACAGTCAGTAAGTATGTAAGGCTGGATTTGAACTCAGATTTTTCTGACTTCAGTCCTGGTGCTCTATCCACTGCATCACTTAGTTGTCCCTTTTGACATTGAGTAAGTTAATTCAATAGTCAATTAACATTTATCAAGCACTCTACTATGTGCTAGGCATTGTGCTAAGCACTGGGGATACAAATATGAAAAAGAAAGACAATTTTTGCCTTCAAGGAGTTTACAGTGTAATGGGAGAAGAGACATGAAAGAAGCTGAAGAGGGAAGAATTGGGGGAGGGGACAGGGACATGGTGGAAAAGTCAAAGAAATCCCAAAATGAATGCATTTAAGTGGGAAATGAGGACATGTCTCTCCTGTTTCCCCTCCTGATTCCTGGCTCCACCCCTCAATCAGAGGGGCAAAGAGTACTGATGAGGTGTGAGTACCAAGGCTGCTTTCCCAGTGATGAGTTTACTTCAGGCATGATTTAAAAGCCAAAGAATTTCAAATTGACTCATCCCCTGGGCCTTAGTTTCCTTTTCTGTATGTATGACCATATAGAAACTGCATTAAACTTGAGCCCATTTTCCCCAAAGACTGAGGTGGTATAGAGGAGAATGTGACCATCAGCCAGGTGTTGGGAGAAAATGCTTACCCTCTTCTGCTGGCTGTATTTTGGAAGTAAATATCCCTTTAGGGAAGCTAATTGATGTTAATTGATTAAACTGAATTGAGGCATTAATCACCGTCATCTAACAGTGGTAGTGGTGGTAGGAACACACCAGAATGGGAGCTCAAATCAATAGCATTAAAGAAGAAATGCCCTTACCCCTCCGGGGGTACCCCTAGACCCTTGAGGGGGAGATGCAACCTTCCTTTCTCTGTTAATAGTGAAGAAAGGATCATCACCATATTTGAGAAGGAGGTAGTCAGATTAGAAGACTCAAGTTGCCTTCCTGCTCTAAATCTATGATTTTAGGAACATTATCTGTTTCCACTGATCAGACCCTATTCTAGATTTCTAGGTATCTAGGGGAAGAAAAGGCAAATAAAATACAACCTTTGCCCTCAAGGAACTTGTACTTAGGTACACACATACATCAAAAGTTCATTTGCAGTATGTACCTTGGGTGGAGTAGTCTCTTAAACTGTCCTTGCAGCAAATATTCCCTGCCTGGTTTCAGTCCAAACAACCAAATGGATGACTCAGGGTTTGGTACTGTAGGATAAAGAAAAGTCTTCTAATTGGCCTCCGAGTCAGAAAAATGATGACTCAGAGCTTGCTGAGTAGGCACAGAAAGGGAGACCTGTCCTTTGTCTTTTCTCTTTTTCCTTTGCAGTTCCAGGAGGCAAGACTACTTTCAGCTGCCCCCTGAGACCAGGGCATGGGGAAGGGCACCTGCCTTTTTCCTAGCTGGACATAATAGTTACAAGCACATGTCTGCTTGCATTTCTTTGTATTTTTCCCTAATGTTAGGTAGATGAGTATTATAAGATGAAAGCATCCAGTTAATCTTGTTGAGTCAGATAACCCAGTGGTCCTTTCAGAAATCCCTGAGATCCCAGATCCCACAGGCAACCAGAGATAAATGGTGACAAGTAGCAGTAAGCATCTAAACAGTAGTAAGCTCCCGAAATTGGAATGTCTGCAGACAGTGGTAGAAAGACATGGAAGACAGAGGCAGCTTCATGACCCCTTGACAAGTACTCGCTATGGACTCAACACAGGCAATAATTCTCAGAGCCCATTGGGGTCCTCCACCCAAAAGGACCTAAACCTAAAGGGGACTTGGTAAGGATTGCATGAAAAAAGAATGGAATTCTCCATACCTGGAGCTCCAAGGTAACCCTCTGTCCCATATGTTCTCTACCTGTATAGTGTATTACATTTGCATTTTAAGCTTGAGTCTACTCTCCCCAGGGATAGAGTGTGTGTGTGTGTGTGTGTGTGTGTGTGTGTGTGTGTGTGTGTATAAGAGGTGACCACATTCCAGGTTTGCGGGCAATGTTTTGTGGTTTCTATAGATTCCCAGTAAGTCTTCTTCCTTCCTTCCTTCCTTTCTATTACACTAACTTTTTTAACATTTCATTGTTATTTTTCTAAATTATTTAAAATTTTTAACATTATTTTTAAAAAAAATTTAAGTTCCATATTTCCCCCCCTTTTGAGAAAACAAGCAAATTGAAGAGTATGTAGAAGAAGGCTAGAGAGGGAGGAAGGGACCTAGTTGTGAAGGGTTTTAAATGTCCAACAGAGATATTTATATTGGCTCCCAGAGGTAATAGAGAGCCCCTAGAGTTTTTAGTATAGGGGATCATGTAGTCAAGCCTGCATTTTAGGAAAATCACCTTGGCAGCATCGTGGAGGATGGATTGGAGACACCTGAAGCAGAAAGATCCATTGCAAGGCTGTTGCAATACCCTAGATAAGAATCAATGAGAGCCTGAACTGGGCTCATATGGCCAATCAAAAATCAGGATGAGGTTCTTATCCAAATATTATATAATTCATCTAGAACTATATATTATACATGTGCAGTCATGCAAAATATCTTCATATTAGCCAGTAAATCCCTTTTCTAGAAGTTACTGAGGACTACTGGTGGATTGTTGATGGAGAGTACACCACTGGGGGCTCATTAGCAATGGTACAAAAACCACAGTCTTTCCAAGTTACCCCTAGAATCTCCCTGAGGTAAATAATAGACTCATTCTCCAGGGGTGCAAACTTGTAAATTGAAGTGCCTGGGTAGGCGAGTGAAGGTAAAGGGGTATCACAAATGCAAGGTGAGTTGTTATTACTGTACCTTACTTTAAAACTAGATGTGTTCTTGAGAAAGGCTACTGAAAAGTGAATTTCCTGGTGCTCATTATCATTAACTCATTAATTTATTAAAAATCCTATATTTCCAGATGAGTTACATAATATTTGGAAAAGTGTTTTATCCTAATTTCTAACTGGCCATATGTGCCTAGTTCAGGCCCTCTTTGATTCTTATCTAGGCTACTGCCACGGCCTCCTTGGTCTCCTTGCCTCAGGTCTCTCCAATCCATCCTCCACAATGCTGTCAAGGTGATTTTCCTAAAACACAGGTCTGACCATGTGATTCTCTATATTAAAAAGTCTTGTTACCTCTAAGATCCAATATAAATGTTTCTGTTGGATAAACTCTTCACAACCAGGTCCCTTCCTCCTTCTCTATTCTTTTTCTATATTAGTCCTCCCCACAAACTAGCCAATCTAACCCTAGAGACCTATTTACAATTCCTTATGCACCAGGATTCATCTCCCATGGCCAAACTTTTGCCTTGGCTGTATCCCCTGCCTAGAATGCACTCCCTTCAACTCATAGAATCTCTCCTCTTTCTTCAAGATACAACTCTACATGAAGCCTTTTTTTTTGCCTCTTAACTGCCAGTACCATCCCTCCCAAAGTACCTTGTATTTAACTTCTGGTTTTGTTCTTTATTTTCTGAATATTTATTTTGTAATACTTTTTTCATTTATTCATATCCTGCACGTACTTAAATATGAATGTATGTATTCTTTCCCCGAGTAGACTGAAAGATCCTTGAGACCAGGGATTGTTTCATTTCTGTATTTGTACCCTTAGTATTTAACATTATGCCTTGCACATAGCAGGGGCTTAATAAATACTTTTTTATTAATCAACTGATTGAACTTATTCTTTTTCTCAAAGAACTTTTATCATTCTGGTCTGTGTGTTCATATGTACACATGTATGTGTGTGTATTGGGGTAATGGGAGCTAAGGAGGTAGAATGTACAGGAAAGATAGAGATAAAGTACTTCAGAAAAATTTGAAACCAGAGAACATACTTTCAGCCAGGAAGGGGATCAGAGAAGGCTTCATGGAGATGGTTGCTAGCCCCTGAGCTGGGCCTTGAAAAAAGAAAAGGAAATTGAAGTTTAGAGATGGGGAAAGATTACATTTCAGACATGAGGCAAGACCTGTGCAAATGCTGGGAGGTGGTAGATTGTGTATCTGGTTTAGAGAGCTAGCAGGGCGTGTGGGGAGAAAGTAGTATGTCTAAAAGACAAATAATGTACAATAAGGCTGGAAAACTAGGTTGGAATTAGTCAATGGAGGTTTATAAATACCAGATCAAGGAGACTGTAATAGGGAGCAATGAGCTGGAGAAGGATATGCCCAGACCCATGTGCTAGAAAAAATATTCAGATCACTGACCAAAGGATAGAGTGGAGAGGGAAACAATTCAACAGCGATTCTTTTTATAAAATGATGAATGTTTCTAATTAAAATAATCTAACATATTTATTATAGATGATCCTGGATCTATAAATGGAAGGACCCTCTGAAGTCATCCAATCCAACTCCCTTCATTTTACAGATGATGAAACTGAGACCAGAGAGGGGCTGAGTGCCCAAGATTACACACTTACACAGTAAGTGGCAAAGGCAGAATTTGAATTCAGGTCTTAGGATATCAACTCCTGCTCTGCAAGTTCAGTGGTCTTTCCCAACAATGTGATCTAGAGCCAGGGAACCTGGATGTCCTTTAACCTTTCTAGGACTCAGTTTCCTCATCTGTAAAATGAGAAAGTTAGATTAGGGGATTTCTAGGGGCTCTGCCAGTTCTAAAGTTTTAATTCTATATTGTCAGGATGAAAAAAATGGCATTACCAGGTAAGCTGAAAACTCCCACAGAGTTGGAATTCAGTGGATTTTAAAATTTAATTTGGTTCTGTTTTTTCTTGACTATGTAACCCATGGGGAGGAACAGACTAGTTCTCTCTGTAAAGCTCTAATGACATCACAGAACTAAAATCTCAGAGATGAAGGGGCCTCAGGGGCCTTGAATCCAACCAATACACAGACCCTGGTTTGTATGTTTACTGTCTGATCTCCAACCACCCTTCCCCTCTCGCTCTGTCATTCACACTGACCCTCCTTTCATTCACTGTACACTGGTGTCCCAACTTGACTCTTTATAGGGAAAAAGGAGTCTATTTAGAACTAGAAGGAAACTTCACAGTCTCTACTTAAAGATTTGCAAACGATAGGGAACCTTCTACCATTCAGAGATGCAACTGAGATAAGGCAACTGGGGCTTTTCTCCAGGGCACTGAATTTTAGAGCATGTTGCTAGAACTTTCAGGCCTTCAGTAGTATGGAAAAAACTGAACTTAGCATCCAATTCACAGGAATAATTGATTAAAACAGGAAACTACAGGCCAAGTCGGCTGCAGTGAGCTCCTTCTTCATTTGCACTCAATGCTCACCTTCCGCTGTGTATGCTTTCTGTCACTTGTCCTATGTAAAAAAAAATGGATAGTTACAGTTCTGCTGCTTCAGAAAGCATGCCATTACACATTGGGATGACTTATTGTTAAGAATTTTTTCTTGACATCAAGTTGAAATATTTGAGGTAGCTAAATGACACAGTGGAGTCAAGAAGACCTGAATTCAAATCCTGCCTCAAATACTTACTAACTATGCAACTCTGGGTGAGTGGCTTAACCTCTCTCAGCCTTAGTTTCCCCAATTGTAAAAAAATGGGGATAGTAATAGCACAGGGTTGTTGTGAGAATCAAATATAAATAAAGAGCTTGGCACATAGTAGGTGCTTAATAGATGCTTATTTTATCCCATGCACCTTTTTGTGACTTTCATTCATTGCTCATGGTTCTGACTCCCAGAACCAAGCAGAACAAGATAAATCCATCCTCCATATCACAACTCATGACATGTTTGAAGATCATTACCACATTCCCCCTCCCCACCCCCACCTCAAGCCCACTCACAAGTCCTCTCTTTTCCAGTTCTTCCAATCAAGCCTCATGTGACATCGTCCCCAATTGCCTCATCTGGTCATACTCATGCAAACATTAGGATCTTCATTTTACAGGTGAGGAAACTGAGTTTCAAAAGAGTGAAGGTTCTTACCTAGAACCAAGTACTAGAGTGGGGAGAGCTCAGGCATAGACACCTGTAGTTGAGATGCTCCAGTCCTTGGTAATTTAGATTTCAAGAGACATTTACTGGACATGCAATATTGACTGATGGCAAGAATTTCGGGTCCTGAGATTTGGTGAGCCCAGAGTGGATGCTGGGGCCTCCCCTGGCTCACCCCACCTGCTCACTCTCTGATATTCTTTCCTGCCCTTCATCTCTTATATCCACTCACTTTGTGTTTGTAAAGAAGAAGTCGAATCTGCAATTAGAGTAATGGGAAACAAAATGGTGGCCCAGCAATGGGCAGAAATTACAGAAGGGAAATTGATCTATGAAAGTATCCTGTGAGAACTGTCCCAGAGTGGAATGTGCAGCCTTGGGATTCAAAGCCGTGATTAGAACAAGTCAAGGACACTGTCCCAGGGTGCTACCATGGAGGGGT
The DNA here is from genome assembly GCA_028658325.1 of Potorous gilbertii. Classification (NCBI taxonomy): domain Eukaryota; kingdom Metazoa; phylum Chordata; class Mammalia; order Diprotodontia; family Potoroidae; genus Potorous; species Potorous gilbertii. The sequence continues at coordinate 35,963,421 of CM053771.1, read as the reverse complement.
ATGCTTCCTGAAATTTTTGGGCTTCCTCCCCAGGGCACCTACTGTCCCTGTAGTGACTTTCTCTCCAGGGATTGCCCCCCCCCGGGGTGCTATCACCCCTCTCTCACTCCCCCAATTCCTGCAGGCAGGGAGAGGCAGACCCCTCTCCAGCCCCACTGTATCCAGAGTTGGATTTTCTTTTGGGCTGCCACTCACACCACACCTCTGTAACTGATATATATGTGTGTGTGTTTTATATGTATGTGTGTGTATATATATATATATATATATAAAAATATATACACACACATGTATACTTATACTTACATATATGTGCATTGCATAAACATATGTACATGTATACACACATATGTGTGTATGTTCATCCTTTGTTGCCAAAGAAGACCATGCCATAAAAGAAATAATGACATGACTTGCACTTGACTTTGTTTTGAGTGAGGGAGGGCTGTGCAGATCACCAGCCTCATAGGCATATACACATACATGCCCAGGACACACTTTTAAGTTTAATCTGAATCATTAGCTTTTTCTCCCCTCACTTTAAGTCTAAACAATCAACAAAACAAATGCCAATTTCTGAGGTATAAATTCTCACACTGAAAATTTAACAGACTGACTCAATCCACCCTTGCCCTCACTCAACTGTTTTTCCCTGGCTAAAAATATTTCTATTTACAGCTCTCTCAGGAGGCTCCCCCTCACTAAGGGTATTCAGACAGACTGGGTAACCACCAGCTGGGTATGCTGTAGGGACAATTCTCATTCAGGTATGGATTGCCACCCTTGATATCCCTCAATCATTCAACAACCACTGAAGGGTTTCCTATGTGCCACGAAGTGACCAGGGTGTTGGGGAGACAGACACAAAACTGAAAAGGATCTCTGTCCTTAAATCTGTCTGAGAGAAGCCTCATGTACCTATATAAAGCCTGATTGGTGTATGACAGAAGTTTTTGTCCACCTTCCCTGTCTATCTGTCTGTCTCTCTCTCCCCACCCCACCCCCAGCAATCCAGAATCAGGGTTAAGTGACTTGTCCAGTGTCACACAGTTAGTAAGCATCAAGTGTCTGAGGCAGAATTTGAACTCAAGTCCTTCCAACTCCAAGATCATCTGTGGGTCAGCCTCCTACTTTTATGCCTTGGAAGCATGAGAAATGTGCTGGTGGGGATCCTGTTAAAAGGATCAAAATCTTTATTTAATATAAACTTTCAGAAACCAAATGCCAGCTTTGCTTAAGAGGCGGCAGAGGGTTTGGAGAAGTTACAAACCATATTGCATGATTGTTTCTCAATCTTTTAAAGACCTCAGGCAGATGGTAAACTGCCCGTAACTGAGCTGTAGACCACCAATGACCTGAGATTCAGAGAACCTTCAGTTTCAGTTTGGAGTGTCACAAGTGGACAGAGAACTTGGGCCTCCCATAGAACTTGGGTCTCCTAAAGAACTCGGGTCTCCCTACAGGTGGCTCCACTCTTATGATGCCAAAGCAGGGCAAAAGACTGTGGCAAGTAACTGGATCTGGAGTCAGGGATGGTCCCATTTGGGTAGCCCTGGGTAGATCACTTCTCCCTTCTCAGCCTCAGTTTCCTTATCTCTGAGCCTTTGCAGATGCCCAGAATTCACTCCACCTTCCCTTCAGTCTCCTGGAAGTCCTGACTTCCTTTAAAGCTCAGCTCCTGGGCCAGATCCTACAAGAAATCTTTTCTGATACCCCAAGTAATTAGTGATCTTTCCTTCTTCCTCCCTAACTTCCCAGTCAGACGGAATCCAACATGGACCTATATAAATATTCAGTTTCGCTGAACTGGCCAATGGATGTGCCAGAGTGCTAATATTATCGGGTCTCTGGTGGCTTACGCAGTGGTCAGCATATGGGATCTTAGAGGATCATAGATCCCTAAGAAACAAACAACTGATCTAACTATAGGCTCCACCTGTCCCTACCCACCTCAAAAAAAAAAAAAAAAACAAACCCAACCGGCAAACAGACACGCTTTTAAGTTTAATTTGTATTGTTTACATTTTCTCCATCACTTTTTTCAGTCTAAACAATCAACAATCAACAACTCAAGCTCTGATTTGTAGTTAGGGGCGATTTCCAAGATGCCTCCAGCACACCCCAGGAATTGCCTAGTTAACCCCTTTCATTAAGAGGATTTGTTCTATGAAGTTTGGATTCAGTCAAAGGGCTGAACTTGAGGACCTAGAGGGCCATATGTGGCCTCGAGGCTGCAGGTTCCCGATCCCTGACCTAGTTCAAACTCTAGTCTTCGAACTCAAGAAAAAAATGGGTTCAGATCTTGCCTCTAACACTTATTTAAGGATCATAGATTTGGCATTGGAAATGACCTTACAGATCATCGGCTTAATGCCTTTTATTTTGTAGAGACCCCCAGAGAGAAATAACTTGTTTAAGGTCACATAGGCAATAAGTCAGGGTTCGAACTCAGGCCCTCAGACCCTAAATCTAGTCTTTTTTCAATTGTATCTAAGTGGAAATTCAGACTTTATGCTTTCCAAACAGGCCTTAATGATTGCTAAAAGCTTGGAGCTAGATTCAAATAAACATACAATTAGAGGCGACAAGAAAGTGTAAACAAGGTCCTAATTGAAGAATGTGCTAATTGTTTTCCCTACACTCCAAGGATTCCTTATCTAGGTTAACAGACAAAGGCTATTCAAAGTGTGGAGGGAGCATAGGAGGGGAGAAAATAAGGAAACAGGGAGTGGTATTTCTTGACAAAATAGTGCCTGCCCTCAAGAACCTTACAATCTAATGGGAAAAGACTAGAGCCTAGGAAAGGAGAGCTGTGATGGAGAGAAGTCCAGAGGAGTGCTTCTGGGTGGGCATTGGAGAGATGGGAGATTCTGCAAGGAGAGGTCTCTACCCTCCTATTAGAATGAGGGAGGGCCCCAGGGGCAGAGGCTATCAAATCAAGGACGTGAGTTCTAGGGCTGATGTGATCTTACTGAATGGCAAGGTTCCTGGAACCTTGCTGTGAGAAAGTCCAAAGAGTGAAGCGCAGGGGTAAATGAAACCAATGACTCGGGGGTTAATGTCACAGTGCCCAGAGAACTACAGAGAGATTAGAAGGCAGTCACTGACCACTGGATAAGTCCCTCTGTCTGGGAAAGCTAAGGGGTCAACATTGAAGGACCTCAAATCTCTTATCAATTCACTGTCCACAATCCACTGTCCACATGTGACTTTAGAAGTCTACCTCCTACCTCTCAGTCAAGAGGTTAGACTGGGGAGAGCTGACTATTAAATTTTTCATTTGAACCTTTTCAGCTCAGAAATCAGTAAACCAGGGCTTAGATCGAGTCTTTTGATGATTATCTAGACTTAAGAAAATGACAGAAAAAATGTTAATGACACAAACTGAACTTAAAAGTGTATCCTGTTCACATTCTTTCCATGAGAGCTGATTGTTAAATTTTTACCAACATTCCCTTGACTATAGGGCCAGAATTGGACGTATATTTTCAGATATGGCTAATGTACTGATCTGTTTGGCATAGCATTATTTATTGTTACAAGCAAAGATTTTATGGTGGAAGTGACAGAATCATTGAAAAGTGACTATGATTTTGTTTTTGTTTTTGTTTTTTTTTGAAGGAAAATAAAACATTGAAAAAGGAAATACAGAAAGAGTCTCACTCAGGTCTACCCTTTATCTGTTAGGTCCCCCACGAACATACAGACTGGATCTTTCCTCCCCTTTACTCAGTGCTAAGGATTCAACTCTTTTTTACCTAAAAGTTTGAGAGAAGAGAACTATGCAGTGCAATGCAAATTGGATTTGGCCTCTGAGAACCTGAGTTCGAATCCTGCTTATGCCACTTATTACATGTAGGACTTTGGACAAAGTACCTTCACCCATCTGGGTCTCAGTTTCCTTATCCATAAAGTGACTGAATTGAACCAGAGACTTCTAACATTCCTTCTAGTCCTATGAACATAATTGTTCTGTTGATTATGTTTTCAAATTCAAAGAAAAAAACATTTATTTAGTTATTATTTTGATTTACAGGAGTAAAGTAGTAGAGGATAGTGGTTCTTGCAAATGTCCCAGGGACTTCTAGGACTCCCAAGACTCTTTCAGGTGGTCCATGAGGTTAAAAAAATTTTTATAATAATACTAAGATATTTTAATTTCTAATGTAGTAAATGCCAATTATTCCACAACAAACAAAGCTCTTCAGAAAATGAGTCCTACATAATTATTAAAAGTATAAAGGGATCTTGAGACCAAAAGGTTTAAGAATATCTAGTACAAGGGGTAGACTACAGGACTCAGGAAGAGCCAAGATTGAATCCCAATACCTTATGTGACAATGAGCAAATCACTTAAACTCAGTTTACCCCCAGACTTCTCACCTGGAAGTATCCTCCCTTAATGGGGAAAAAAGAATAAATAAAAAGGAGTTTAGGTGGAGGGAGCAAGAGAACGAAGGTGAGGACATGATGGAGAAAGTTCAAGAAAAGATTCAGGAGAGAGATGAAGACGTGGCTGGCCAGGGAGTCCACCTGAAAATGGGGTTCTGGGAGAAACTAGCCAATGAAAGGGAAAGGCTTCAGGGGCACAAAAGGGTCAGGTAGAGGTAGCCAGCTCTCTGAGAGCCATAGGGAAAATAGCAGTCCCACCTTGAATCTTTCCCTGATCATCCTCCTGCTTTGGGGGGAATATATTACTACAAGGAGGACTTGAGTCTGTCATTCTCTGACCCTCAGCACTGAAAAGACTCCACCAACAGGACCATCTGGTGATTAAATATGTATTTAACAGAGTCAGAAGGAAATGAATTTGAATCCTATCTCAAATCCTCACTAACTGTGTGACCCTGGGCAAGCCTCATCAGTAAAATGAGGGAGGTGGAGTTAGTGGCCTCTAAATCTAAATCTCCAGTTCTAAATATGTGATCTCTGGAAGCCTAAGAGGGGTAGATTTAAGAGGGAGTAGGGAAGGAGAGAACAAAACAAGCATATATTAAGTGCCTACTATGTGTCAGGTAGCTAGGTGGTGCCATAGTGGATAGAGTGCCGAGCCTGGAGTCAGAAAGACTCATCTCCCTGAGTTCAAATCTAGCCTAAAACACTTGCTAGTTGTGTGACCCTGAGCAAGTCACGTCACCATTTGCCTCAGTTTCCTTATCTGTAAAATGAGTTGGAGAAGGAAATGCAAACCACTCCAGTATCTTCTCCAAGAAAACCTCAAACAGGGTCACAAAGAGTCAGACATGACTAAAATGACTGAACAACAGTGTACCAGGTACTAGGCTAAGCCCTTTACAAATATTATCTCAGTAAGCTAGGAAAACACAAAAAGATGTATTAGGAGAATCATAGAGCTAGAGGCCATCTAGCTCAATTCCCATTCTACAGATGAGGATACTGAAGCCCCTGGAGATGAAATAACTTGCCCAATGTGATGCAGAGATGGAACTGAGCTCAGAGTCAGGGTCCTTCCCACTATTCCAATTTGGCTATTGAATTGGCTCAGGTGAGTGGCAGTCCCAGTCTATTAATAAGGTAGGTTATAACAGTGGGATTGGGGAAGGACCCAATTTAAATTCAAGAAATGAAATTGTCAAGATCTAGAAACTGATAAAACATGAGAAGTGAGGAAGAGAGAAGAGGCAAGATAACTCCAATGTGTTACCAATGGATTCATTGACTAAATAAAAGGATGGAGAAGCCACATAAACAGGGATCTGGCACATCTCACAGCAGATAAACTATTGTCCAAATGTGAAAAGCCTGCTTTGGAGAGTGGAAGGCAATATAGCCAGAGTCTTGGGCTAGGCAGGAGAAGCATTTCAAAGGCTGTGGATGTCAGGGTTTTTTCAATTACACAAGTAATGTCTAGTCATTTAGCTTCCCTGTCTTCCAGTGGTATCTGATGAACCAGCTGTGAAGGCACGGGTACCAGGATCCCTCCATCCCCAATTAGCAGAGCAGAACCGCCCAGGGGGCTCAGAGTCTAAACTGGGGATGAGCTTCAAGACTTGGGGGGAGAGTTTGTGGTGGGGAGATCTATTCAAGACTGGAGCCAGTGGGCCTCTGCCCCTCTCCTGGGTGTCTGTGGCTTTCTGTGGGTGGAGAAAAGGGTTTGGTCATCACAGACTGCTTTACTCATCTTGAGAAAAAAGCCACCCATGATGTCTGCGACTTTCAGCAGCCCTTTGTGAACGGGGGAGGTGGGGTGGGAGAGGGGATGATAATCCAGATGTTTTACTTTTTAAAGGAGATTTTCAAGCACAAACACATACACACATACAGTTGTGTGTGTGTGTGTGTGTTATTTAAGAGACATGAAATCCCATAACAAGGAGGGTTTAGTTGAAATTATTTAGGCCATTCCTCTGACTCTAGGCAGATCTGAGCCTTGTCTGCCCTGCTTTTAAATGGCGACAAGTCTGGAACCAAAGAAGGAAGGCTGCTGCAATATTTAAGAAACCTCAGGTTAGAAACACTTTCTTTTGGGATTGACTGAGATTTTTTCCAACAACTTTGGATGAAGGAGGAGGGAATGGGAGGAGAGTGGTGGAAAGGGAGGATTGTGTGGTTTGCACATCCAGCACCCACCCACCCCCTTTTCTGTTTCTTCTTTTGTGTTATTTTCACCCAATTCAATTGTGAACTCTTTTAAGGGCAGAAACTATCTTTTGCCTTCCTACCTATCCCCAGGGATTATTAGCACAGTGTCTGATGCATAGTAGGTGCCAATAAACAAATGTTTATTGACTGACTAATTGACCATCAGAAACTAACAAGGAAAAATGCCCCACCCTCATCTGCCTTGTCTTCTCAGACTTATGGGCCAGCTGTGGGATGGAGACTTAGGAGCCAGCCGCCTATATGTATCTGAGTTTGTCAGAGCTGTGCAGGGCATGTCAGAACCAGCTAGAATTGGGGAGCGGAGAAAAAAACCGTACAATTTCTTTTTCTTTTAAAGAAATTGTTTACCATTTCTTTTTCTTTAAGAAATAGTTTTATTGTAGCATTTTTATATCAGAGTCATTTTATATCCCAGTCGTACTAAACACCACCCCACCCTCTCTTTTGCTGTTTGAGAACAAGAAATGCACAATATGTGCCCCAATGGCTCAGTCGGTAGTCAGATATTCATGAATTCAGGGGCCGCCAATCAGGTCTGCAAGTCAATTTTAAGAATCCATCAAGTTGGAGGGGAAAAATTATGTATTTATTTTAATATCATTGATTTCCTTTGTAATCCTATGTATTTTATTTTATGCATATAAAATGTGATTCTAAGAAGGAGTCCATAGGACTCCCTGGTAGTGGAAGGAGAAGAACCCTGGCTGGATTGGAGGAACCCAACCAACCAAGCAACATTTATTAATGTTCCTGTTTATTAACAATACCTACTATGTGCCAGGCACTTTGCTAGGCTATGTGAATATAAAGGTGAAGCTGTTCCTGTTCTCTAGGAACCTTTGATCTTCTAGTAGATATAATAATGTCATAGACAAGGAGATATATAATTCATATATGTACATATACATATATGTGTACATGTATGTAATACATATATGTGGGTGTATTATGTAAGTTGTACGTATATTATGTACACACACACGCGCGCGCGCGCACACACACATATAAATTAATGGGAACAGCTAGGTGTTGCAATGGATGGAGCCTTGACCTTGGACTCAGGAATCATATTTATGAGTTCAAATCTGGCCTCAGGCACTTCCCAGCTGTGTGACCCTGGACAAATTATGTAACCCTGTTTGCTTCAGTTTCCTCATCTGTAAAATGAGCTAGAGAAGGAAATGGCCAACTGTTGTAGTCAGTATCTTTGCCAAGCATATGGGCTCACAAAGAATTGGACACAATTGAACCATATATAATGAACATTATATAAATATATGGATAATGGATATTTGTAAATGATGCAAAGTGATCTGGAAAGAGGTGGGACAATAGCAGCTGAGAAGCTCAGCAAAGGTTTCTTGAAGGACTGGCCCTTGAGCTGAATTTTGGGTTTCAAGAGGTAAACAGTGGGGTGGTAGGTGGGGAGAGGAGGAGCACAGAGAAAGTGGGGCATGGACCACAGTCTATGTAAAGACCCAGATAGAGAACATGGAATGTTGGGTGTCTGAGGAACAACAAGTAAGTTGGTTTGGGTGGAGCAGAGTGACTGAGGGACTGGAGCCAGATGGTGAAAAGTTTAGGTGGTGACCTGAGAAGCTTGTGTTTTATCCTAGAGACAATAAGGTGTCCTTGAAATTTCTTGAGCCCCAGAGCAATGAAGTCAGACCTGTATTTTGGGAATATCAAGATGGTGGCCATGGATAGGCTGGTTTGGAGAAGAGGGCCTTCAGCGCATCATGCTGCTTTCCTGTGTAAAGAGCACACAGGAGGGAAACTGAAATGACAGTGGGAGAGAATGGGTTTGGATGGATTGCCTTCTGTGTCACTGACTCATGAACCTCCACAGACTGATTTGATCAGTCTTTAAACCAACTCAGAATCCTTTCTATTTCCATGTTCATTTGGAGAGTCCTAGAGATGATCATGAAAGTACAAAGTAGATTGTGTAGTTTAGTCAATCAGTCTACAAGCATTTATTAAGCACTTGCTGTATGTAGGGCTAAATACTGGGAATACAAAGAAAGGCAAGGAAACAAAAACAAAAAACTCCAAACAAATCACAAACCCAGTCCCTGTCCTCAAGGAGCTTGATTTATAATGAAAGAGACAACATAGAAACAACTATGTTTACACAAGATAGGTATAAATAGGCAAGGGCACTAGGAGTAGGTGGAAAACTTATGTGTATTACAATAGAAATTACTTTGAAAATATATAAAATTATTTATTAGAATTATTATTAAATGATAACTATATTTGCTTATTTATGGATTGACATGTCAATTCATGGGCCCTTTGCAATAATCCCTTGGGACTTCTTCTCCCAGAGGTACAAAGTCCTAAAGTTTAGATACCATTATAAGTAAAAGCATATATAGATAGATAGATAGCATATATATATATATTTACACACACACATATGTATATACATATATCTGTATGTATATGTACTTATATATGTGTATATTTACACACATATAGATATAGATATACCTTTTATGGAAGGCAGTAAATAAGCAATTTTTTAAGCACCCACTGTGTTTCCAGCACTAGGCTAAGCACTACTAATGTTGTCTCATTTGATAACAAGTCTGGGAAGTAGGTGCTGTTTTTCCCCCATTTTCAGTTGAGGAAAATGAGGCAGACAGAGATTAACTGATGTGTGCTAGGTTACACAGCTCTTAAGGATCTGAGTTCAGATTTGAACTTGGGTTTTCTGGACTCCAGCCCTAGAACTCTATCTGCTGCACCACCCTGATGCTTTTTAAGGACCCTCCCAGCCAGGAGTGTTAGAGAGTCAGTGGATGGTTAAAATTTCAGTCTGAGTCTTTATGTCTCAAAATCAGCAAGTGCTGCAAATAGCTTGATTTATTGTTCTGTTGATTATCTAAACTTAGGAAAGTGAAGGAGGAAATATTTGTAATGCTGATTAAACTTAAAAGTGTGTCATGTCTGTCTCCTAATCCTCACTCCCCAAAGCTAGTTGTTAATCAGGGACCAGCATAACCCACCTTCTATCTCTATGATCACATGAACATGGCTCATCTTTATCCCCAGGTTCCTCCCGTTCATTGATTTCTAGTAAGTGAATAAATATTTCACAATTGCAATAGTGGTTGGAGTAGCTGACATTTATCTAGACTTTCAGATTGGCAAAGCCATGCCTATTCACTGAGAGGAATTGTCCTGTGGTTCATAGAGCCCGAGTCTTGGATTCAGGTCCATGGAGAGCTAGCCTCAGAGTCAGGAAGACTTGAGTTCAAATTTCTCCTTGAACCACTACTAGATGTGTGACTCAGTTCAAACCAAGTAACTTCTTAGGGTTCCAAGGAATCCTCTAAGACCATAAATGACAGAGCAAGTACCAGTCTGCCAAGGTAGAGGGAGTTTCCTTATCTGGGAGTTCCTTAGGCCACTGAAATCACAGGTTCCACCCATATCCTTACATCAATTAATTCTTTGGAGCTTTAGGCCAACCCCTGACAGTAGATAGTAGAGGTATGCTTCTCTCCATTCTACAGATGAGAAAAGTGAGGATGGGAGAGATAAAGTCATCTGTTCATGACCTCATGGTCATAGGGAGGATTCAAACCAGGTCTTCCAGACCCTAGGCCCAGCACTCTACCCATTCTACCACATAATGGGTGAGGCAGTATGGTTCAATGAAGAGTGTGCTTGAAGGCCTGGGCATGAATCCCCCTGCTGGCTATTGGGACCCCAAACCACTTAAATCTCACCAGGCAACAGTTTGCTCATCTGTAAAATGGGGACAATATTATCACCTAACCTGTAGTTTAGTTATGAGGACCAAATGAAATTATGTGTACAAAGCTTTGGAAAATGTAAGGCCTGATATAGACATAAGCCATGATTAGACTCAAGTGTGCTTGTTTACAGGAGTAAGTGTCCAGTCAAACTATTTTTGCGAATAAAATGTGGGACGCCAAGACCTCTTGATCTGTCTAAAGTAGTATTCTCCAACACACTCAGGAAGGTCCCAGTGAATAAAACCCATCAACTAGTTGGCATTTACTTGGGCTTCTGGATTAGGCCAGAGAACATCATCGACCAGAGTCCAGCAGGTCCTCAAAGCAAAGACACAGCTAATAAGTGTCTGAAATAGGAATTTGAACCAGGTCTTACATCCAAGAGGAACAGTTCTTGCAACTAAACAAATTCACATCATGGTACCTGCAGAGGCAGAGATGGGATGAACAGAATTAGAAAGCTGCCTGGTAGAAAACAATTCTTTGATGGTGGAAACCTCCACTGGAAGGTTCATTAAGCGTGGCCCAGTGGAAGGGGCACTGAGTTTTAGGGCAGATGACCTGAAGCCTTCAAATCCTGGCCCTCCCACTTTTTCCATGTGTGATACTGCATAAATCCCTTCACCTCAGTTTCCTCATCTGTAAGATGGGAACACCCCATTAGATCAACTCTGACATCATCCCTTCCAATTCTAAGTCTGTGATTGTGATACTAAATTTAAAAAAATAGGGGCATTGAAAAGGTTTCACAAAGTTGTATGATTTGGAACTGAAATGAACCTTAGAAATCACCCCTGACTCCTAGCTCCCCACCTCTCAAAACATACCATTTTACAGATGAGGAAACCAAGAGTCAGAGAAATGTAAATGACTCGCTTAGTGGTGATGGCTGACTGAGTCTGGATTTGATTCCTCTGAGTCTAGAGCCAGAGCTGGGTCCCCAGCGTAATAATGTTGGTGATCTTCTCTGGGACTTGGATAAGGTCTTCATTATGATCCTAAGAAAAACATCTGTCCTTCCTCTCTGGCAAAAATATGAGCTCTTTGGGCAAGTAGTTTAAAAAAAATTGTTAGCCTACATCAGATTGCATGCTGTCTTGGGGAGGGGGAAGGGGAGGGAGGAGGAGAAAATGTAAAACTCCAAAGCTTATGAAAGTGAATGCTGAAAACTAAAAATAAATTAATTTTTTTAAAGTGTGTTGATATCTTTTATTAGTACAATGTGTTCCTTTTCAAATCTATTCCTTCCCCACCCCCACCCTCCCATAGCCAGAGATCCATCCCTCGTAACTAAGAATTTACAGGAACAAGAAGAAAGAAATCGCATTTCAGCAGAACCGTGTCCGGCAATATAGACCGTCTTCCATATTCATCGTCATCACCTCTGCAGAGACCAGGCATGTTCTCAAATAAGCTTTATAGAAGAGCAAACTCCAGGGTGGAACAGAGAGGTAATTTTGCCCAAGGTCGCATCGAATGAGCCTCTGGACCAGAGCCCTACTCTCCCCATTTGGGGGTTCCAGGAGTTCCTAGGAATAGCTTCTCTGCATGTAGAAGGGACCCAGAGTTGGAAGGGACCTCAGAGGCTACTTAATCCAATCCTCTAGTTTTACAAAGGAGGAAACTGAGATCCGGGGAAAGGAAGTGACTTGCCCAAGATTACACCTGGAGCTAGAATAAGAGACTTCATTCAAACCCCAGGCCCATGATAATAGCTACTATTTCTATAGTACTTACTATGTACCAGGCATTGTACCAAATACTTTATAATTTTGATCTCATCTGATGTTCACAACAATCCGAGGAGGTAGGTGCTGTTGTTCAGTTGGGTCCAACTCTTCATAATACCATAAACCATGCTGTCCATGGAGTTTTCTTGCCAAAGATACTAGAGTGGTTTGCCATTCCCTTCTCTAGTAGACTGAGGCAAACAGAGGGTAAGTGACTTGCCCAGGTTCACATAGCTAGTATCTGAAGCCAGATTTGAACTCAAGTTTTCTGAACTCAAGGCCCAGTGCTGTATCCACTGAGGCACCTAACTGCTTCTTCAAAGTGCTATTATCCCCATTTTACAGATGAGCAATCTGAGGCAAAAAAAAAAAAAAAAAAGGAGGCTAGATAACTCATTCAGGATCACATAGCTAGTTAGTGTCTGAGGCTGGATTTGAACTCAGGTTCCAGGCCTGGTGTTCTGTCCACTGCACCATTTAGTTTTCCTATAACTTTAAACCTCTGGGTTTTTACAGGATAACATACTGCCCCCATTTCTTTATAGAGAGTTTTCCACAGCAGTCCATTGAGGCAGAGCCATCACTAGGCAAGGGTCGTAAGAACTTTACCTCGAGGCACCAACATCCTAGGGGCACATCCACCCTGAATAAATCCCACATTACAGATAGAGGCTTCTCTTCTAACCTGTTTAACAGGAAGGCAAATATACCAAATTCCATTTCATTTATGATATATAAATGAATGAAATTCATACAAGGGGACCGTCCCACATGATTTATTTATAGAGGGAAACAAGGTCAGCTTTCTCCCCCTCCCTTTCTTTGCCCCTTGACATTGTCCTATTCCTGGTTCTGCCAAAGTAGGGAACACAGATGTCCTTCCTTCCTCATCTTCCTCCATGGCCCGAGGAGACTCTCCTAATTAGAATGAATGTTACAAGGTACTTTCAAGACCTCTGATTCAGCCATTTCCCTAACCCACCCCCAAACCCAATTTTTCTCAGTTGAATTTCTGACTCAGTTTTGCATCATGTTACTTTGCAGTGGGACTCACAACTTACAACATCGAAGGAAGGCAATGTCACAGTTACACTTTGCAGACATCCTTTGAATTCATATGTGTGGGTTCCCTCCTCCCCCCATGTAATTTTCTCAGAGGGGGCAAAAAAAAAATCATGATTCATAGGGCTGTTGACAATTTGCCAGAAAACTGTATAGCATTTTCCTATTCTTCATATCCTCTGTCCACCTCTTATTTT
>CM053771.1:35922910-35949538 GCA_028658325.1 Potorous gilbertii | reverse complement strand
AAAAAAAAGTCTTCCAAAGATGCGAAGCTTCTCTTGTAATATATAAAATTAATCTATTTTGAAGTTTGTCATTTAAACTCTGCATTTAATCTTGTAATGAACTCAGTCCAGTTCCGTTTCTACATTTCTGTCTGATGTGGTCTCTACGTGGAAGTTCTATATGTGTGTGTTATATGTGTGCATGTATATGTATATATTTGCACACATTTATGAATTGTGTATATTATGTTTATGTACTAAATTGCATTCTGTTACGTTTTAAAAAAATAATTTGATTGCTACCTGGGCCTCCTGGTCATGCCTTATACCCGATGATGATCCCAGAGAAGCAGTAACTTTGCCTGGGGTAGAGGTGGGGTCTGGGGAGGGGGACCAGGGGCTCGTTGGAAAAATGCAGCTAATGGCAGCTCTGCAGTTGTCCTGGCTTTCTTGCTTTATAACTGCAGAGGCGGCCACGGTGTAAAGCTTTTCTCTCTCTTTGCCAGAGTGAGCCTAGATTCTACCCACCTCTACGTTCTCCTTCTTCCTTCCTCATCTACCCCTCTCCGCCCACCCCCCTTCCCTTCGGCTTGCTCACCCACCCACATAATCTTGACCGAGCTGGTGGGCTCCTTGGCAGGGAAAGCTAGGGGTCTGAAGGAGAAATTGGACACTGCAGCTTTAAGAGTGCCGTACTGCGAAATCTTTCTCCTTCAAGTGATCTGCAGAGCAGCAGCCACAGCAGCAGCGGCGGCAGCAGCCGCAGCAGCAGCGGCAGCAGCAGCAGTCACAGAAACAGTAACCCCGGAGAGCTAATGAGACTAGGGGAATCCTCACTTTTCTCTCGGTCGCTTTTCCCAGGACTACAGAACGGGGAGAGATCTCTACAGAATGGTAGATCTAAGCCATAGTTAGGACTTGGGAATCTCACCCTTTGGTCTCCCCCCTCTCCCAGATTTACTGGGAGCTGGGAACTCATTTGGGAGATGGAGAAGTTTTAAGCCCGGCTTGCATCTGGGGTGGGTTTTTGGCTTGAATTCTCAGTCTCATCGACTGGGCCCCGGATGCCTTTGTCAGTTTCATCAAATAACTGGTTTAGGTTACAGACTCACTAATTCTTTGTCTTGGGTTCAATCGTAGCTACTATTATATCAACTCTCTGAACCTGGTTTAAAGATGAACACGTGCCTCCTATCTATCAACAAACATTTATTAATGCCTACTATGGGCCAGACACTGGAGATACAGAGAAATAAATTAAGAAATCAGACAAAGCTTGATTTCAAATGGGATCTTTTAAGCCCACTCAGTGTCTTCAGTGTCTCTACTTTATAGAATTTTGATCCAAGGATGCCTTAAGGAGGGTTCCGCAGACATGGGTTTGGGAAAGGAATGTTTTTAATGGAGTGATTTGTAGGCTGCAGTGGCTGAGGGAATGAGAACAGTTTGGACTTAGGGAAACTGTTTCTGCCATTAGCTTGTGTTGCTGCAACAATAACCCTGACCAGTGGTCCATGGTGTGCCCATCTTGAATTCTGAGGGTTCACTGTGGGAGGAATTTGTCTCTATGGGACAAGGAAAGGGGGGTAGGGAGGAAGTTGACTGGGAGCCAACGTTCGTTCTGTTGAAAGGTGGTAGCGCTACAAGTCGACTGTTTGGCTTCCCTGGGTCCATAGTTCACATACTGCAGACCCCATTCCCAGCAGGGCAAAGGGGTGCTCCAGAGCCAGGAATTGCCTTGTATTGCCACATCTGACTAGGGGTGCTTCATGTCTGGGAATGCTAGAGAAGCAGTTCTGGGGGACAGATTACCCAGATTCAGGTCTGCTCTATGAGTGATGTCATGTGGTTCTAAGGCCAACTGGAATTCTCAGCTTCTCATAGTCCTTCCAAAGTAAAAGTTATTCTTTGAAAAAAGTCTATATTTTAAAAGATTTTTAGAGGTCTATTAAATTGGAAGACTGTACTCCGTAAAAAAAAAAATGACAAGAAATGGACCTCAAGGTCACAAATCAACTGAATCAGTAATTGGATAGTAAAATGCCCAGATCCCCTGGGGCTGATGGAAAGAATTGTCTTGAGCTTCATATATTGTTTTGGTCTTGTGAATAAGAGATCTCAGAGGCTTACCCTTAGAGCGATAGTTACACACTCTGGCAATCGGCCCATCTAACCCTGGGGGTTCCTGGTAAGTGAGAGCAAATTTGCAGTCCTTACTTTCTGGGCACTAAAGGAAGTAACAAGGGAGGACACTTTTTGCCCATCTTTCGGAATAAGAACACAGAGCAAGAGAATGACTTGGTGTAGGTCATACCCCAGGTTGGCCATTGGCAGTTCTTTACATACTCATAACATCCTACCTTTTGTTACCACTTTTAATGATATCTTCTTTGATATTTCTAAGTTGTAAGATCATAAATCTAGAGCCAGAGTGGACCTTAGAGACTGTCTCTTTTAAAACAAAAAAAAGGGGAGAGGGAGAAACTGAAACCCAGAGAATAAAGATAAACTTGCCCCAGGTCACAGAATGACTGAGACAGAGATTCTATCTCTGATTCCCAATGCAGAGTTCTCTCTACTATACCATATTCATAAATCTATGGTGCAGAACTCTTGCTATACCTGAATAACATATGACTTGCCTTTCATTTTTCCAGACTTCTTCTGGATCTGCCCAGTGTCCACAGGCATGTTATTAAGGATCTAAGCACCAAGTGCCCTCTGGGGACTAGACTGTATTGTGATCATGCACCCCTTCACACACAGAATACTTCCTCAGGTCCCTTTCCACCTGGGAATTCCTCATCTTGGCCCACAATTTGCAACCACTCTATCCTTGGGAGGGAGAGAGAAATCTGAGTTGAGAAATAGAACTGGGTTCCCCCACCAGATGTACCAGGCTCCTGTCAGGAACTGAAACAACCTGGGGTCCTCACACCCAACTGGTTGTTGTCCTGCTAAGGACAAAGAATGTACAATATCTTCCTGACCTGCCTGGGAGTTTCATCATTCCTCATTTCTGCCATCAGCAAAGAATGTTCTCTGGATGAAAAGTACCAGAGCAAATGGCCTAAGAGTGCCCTTAGAGAGGCCTCCCCTTGGCTCTGTACCCATTCTCCCTTCTGCAGGGGATGCAAAGCCTATGCTAGTTGGGAGGTTGAGCAGGTTCCTGAGTTTATGGTCCAGTACTTGGAAAGACTGAAACTGGTGAAATGAGTTATTACACCTAGCTGTTCAGGGTATGAAACAGTGAGTTTGTCTCTGGGTTCCCTTCACTCTGTTCTCCATAATTTAGAAAGGACTCCATTCCTCCTGCCAAGGAGCTCAAGTAACTGCACTTCTGAATTCAAAGTGGTTATGAAGGGAGGAGTGCCAGCCACTGCAGAATTCAGCAGGGGGGGCTCCCCTTCCAGGATAGAAGACTCAGCCCTTCCACACCATAATGATGAGTTGAGAAACAAATCGCCATTATAACTGGTCTGGAAATAGTGAAAACGATTTTCCCCCCTTGGGTACAAAATTCCAAGAATTTCACACCATAAGAAAGAAGCTGAGGTGTAAAAATCTCTGTAAAGATCTCTATTATTTGGCTTCTTAGGATCCAGCTTCTGCCTCCGATGTTTACTAGCCGTGTGACCTTGGACAAATAACTTCACCATCTTTCTGGTCCTTCTCTGTAAACTTAAGGCATTCCACCAGGTGATGTCTAAGGTATCTTCCCCGTTCTCAGTCATCCGACCCTGCTCCAGAGTAGAGGGAACAGTGTAGGCTTGTATTGAGGCCTCCCTTCTGCTAATGTCTCTACACCTTGCACCTTCTGTGCTCCACAATAGTGCCTAGTGATCGCACAGTGAAGACACCATCTGAAACAGTTAGGTAGGTGAGTGAAGAGACCACTGGACCTTGGAGTCAAGGAGTCTTGAGTTCAAATTCCAACACTTATTAGCTTTAGTTTCCATATCTCTAAAATGGAAATATTAATAGCACCAGGGTCGTTGTGAGGATGAAATAAGATTTGTAAAGTGTTTTGCAAACCTTAATGCAAGATAAATATAGTCCTTATTATCTAGAGACCATAGCCCCTGAGCTGTGCTTAGAACACAATTTTCCATTTGTGAGAAGCAGTGTGATACAGTAGAAAAGTCACTTTGCTCTGCCTGCCTCAGTTTCCTCAGCTGTAAAATAGAGATTTCTTATCTCTATTTTTATATTTTTCTAATATTAAAATTAATATTTTCTGATGTTAAAATCATTGTGTTGACAAAACATCATTAATGAAATTATTGATATAAATGGAAAGTAGTGATGACTAAATTGGCACTGTTAATAAATTTATTAATAAAATATTTAATTTAAAACAAAAGATTTTTTATTATCCTAATATTTGCCCTCCTGACCTTGCTCCTATGAGGAAATGACATGATAAGCTGACAGTGTGAAGTGGTCTTGACTTCTGCGTCCTATATTTACTACTTGTATGACTGTGGATCTGAATTCTAACTTCCTTCTTGGAAAAAAAAATGGACATTATGAAAAGACTTCTCAGAATTAGGTTTAAGGAGGCTAAAGGAAATAATGTCTGGAAAGTATTTTGCAAACCTTAAAGCACTGTGCGAAGGTCATCATTTATTTAGCTGTTTTGGAAACTTTAAAGTAAATTATTATTTTTTTTTATCATAGAATGTGAGCCCCTCCTAATGAATGTCTTTGTCTCCCCTAGAGTGCTTCTCACGGTATCTGACACATGATAAGTGTGTACACAAAATATTTAGACTTCTGTGTCAAGACAGATGGTCTCTGAGAACCTGTGCAGGGCTCATTAATGGGAATGGAGAAGGGTATATGTATTGGATTTTGGGGGCTAGAAAGAGGGCCTGCCCCTCATTGCACCAGTGCTAATGGAGATTATGTATCCTCTCCTCCCTTCTCCCCACCCCAGTGTGACTCAGGTTCCTCTTCCCTGCACTGGGCTCTCTGGGTCCAGTTTTGCAGGGGAATGGACCCCTAACTGCCATCTCTGCCTGGCTCAGCAGTGGGCGCTGCCAGCCTCTGGACTGCAGCAGTAGGCTGGTAATGCAGAGGCCCTGCACCAATGCTCCCCTTGATGTTTCTGTTGCCAGCTGCTGCCCTAGTCCCATTGGCTACATCCCCGGGGGCTTCATGCAGCCGCTTCTGAAGGATGAGGTGAGCTGCCCTGGATTGGTGCAGAGTTGAGTTGAGGTTTTTTGGGTTTTTCTTTCTTCCTTTACCAGCCTAGAGTGTTCTGGTGGTGAACTAGGGACAAAAGGCAGCAGATCTTGGTGGTGGGGAGAATGTTAAGACAGGAAATTTGGTCCCAGGCCCTTCTCACCGCATGTGACCTTGGATGTGGCTTTCCACTCGCCATCATCTTCGTCAATATTTCATAGGCTCATGTGTTTGAAGCTAGAAGATGCTTTAGATCAGTGCTGTGGAAAAAGGGTCAGATCTGAAGTCAGTAGAACTTAGGTTCATACTGCAGCTCTGCTATTTCCTAGCTATGTGACCTTGGGATAGTAACTTATACTCTCTGGGCCTCAGTTTCCCCTTCTGAAATGAGAGGAGTTACCATTCTGGATGGCCTCTGAAGGCCCTGCTGCCTCTGAATCTACAATCCTATGGAGCCCTCATTTTGGAGAGGAGGAAACTGAGCTCTGACACTCTCCAGTTGACTTGCTCAAGGTCACACTGGGTGGTAGCAAATGAGTACAAACCAGATTCTCTGACCTGTCAACCTTGCATCACTTCTCTCATGGGATCTCCCTCCTCAGCAGGAACGCTGCTTTAAATTTAGCTCCCTTGGGGCAGCTCTACTGAAAGCGTACTGTCTGTCCCAATCAGATCAAGCTAGAAGAGTCAGCGTTTACAAAGTGCTTTGAGATCAGTCAGTGACAGCAATGCTGGGTCTCCTTCACTGACCAGAATGAAGGCAGTCAGGAATGTCTTTTTTAACAGTTGCAGATCTGTTGGGAAGTCAGGGATTATCTCTGGACCAGCTTGCAAGAACCTCTTTGGGGGGAATATGTTTGAGTCTTTATATTCATTATCTGGGGTCCTCCAAGGAGGCAATTCTGAAGTCAAGAGCAGTGGGAGAAAGAGACAGATTAGGGGTTTCCCCTGGGGTGGAACAGCTGGAAGGCATTTGTCGGGGAGAGAAAGGGGACAGTTGAGTTGTTCCCCCTTAAGAGGGGAAATGAGAATCCCAGAGGAATTGCTGAGTCAGCAAGGACCCAGCGTGCCCCTTGCTGAGATGGAGAATAGATGGGGAAAAAGGCAGAAAGGGATCCCCAGAAATGACTTTAAATTGGCTCTAAGGGGATTAGGAGGGGGATAGTTCTCCTTGAGATAGTTTGCTCTCCTGTAGGGCCTTTTGGCTAGCAAGACAAACCTTTCTCCCTGGGCCTTCTTGGCAAAAGTCCTGCCTCCCAGAAAGATGGGACAATGATGTCACACTGCATTCTGAGTACCAGAGATGGATGCCCATCTGTGCCCTGGCACACTGGCTTCAGTGGTTCTGAGACCGAGTGGGCCCCCTGTCCCTATCCTCTGCCTTAGTTCACCCCTCGGCTTGTCTTTTTAGCTGAGTGTTCTCCACCTTGGAGCCTGTCCTTGGAGTCCTGCATTGCGCTGGGGAAAGGGGGGAGGGATGGGGAGGAGAAGTGGGAAGGAGGAGAAAAAAAAGGAGGAGGAAGGGATGCCAGGGGCAAGTAGAGTCTGTAGCCCCTGCTCCTTGCTGATGTCATCGGACTGTGACTGCCCCAGGCAGGCTGGAAGCAGCTTGGTCAGGGCGAGCCTGCCTGCCCTCCAGAGGACCAGACTGCAGAGTCTACAGGGAGTTAGGCTGAGGGGAGACAGGGGACTTGGAAATGAGCCTAGCTGGAATCCCACTGGGCTAGCAGAGAGAGCTCCTGAGGCCTGGGGGAGAGCTGGCTCGCCAAAGGCCTCACTCCCTCCTCCTGCACAAACCGGCAGCAACCCCCTCTCACTTGCTATCAAAGCTGTCAAGGGCCCATGAATCATGGGCCTTCCCAAGGGGATGAGTTTCAGGAAGATGAGCGTGTGGAAGAACAGTTAAATAGGAAAAGAGTTCAGTCAGTACTGCTGTTCAGATCTTAGGATACATGGAACAGAGATCAGAAATCTAGAAAGGAGTTCAGAGGTCATCTCATTCTATAGACTTAGAGAGGGCATGTAACTTAGGCTCATGAATCTGGAAGGAACCCCAGAGGCCAACTAGTTCACCTTCCTCATTTTACAGAAAAGGAAACTGAGGCCCAGAGACAGGAAGAGATTTGCCCAAGGTCACATAAATGGCAGAGCCAGGATTTAAACCTAGGTTCTGATTCCAAATCCTGGCACACCAGAGATGCCTAATATATTCTCTATTGATTGAATGATTGATTCCAGTTCTAGGATCTGACAGTAAGATTCAGAACCTCCACACCAGGACTGAACTCCAGTCTCTGTTACAGTCCTAATCTATAGAGTCATAGGCCTATCACGAGAGCTGGAAGTGACCTTCAAGATCAACTAGTCTAAGCTCCTCATTTTACAGATCAGAAAGCTGAGTTCCAGAGAAGTTAAACTGCAGGTTTAACTTCTGCTCACTCTGAGATTCTGTAATTTGTCTAGGGATGCACAGAGTATAATTCAAACCCAGGTGATCTGACTCCAGGCCTGGCACTCTTTTTACTGTTCCAAACTGCTGTTCCATTAATTAATTGGTTAATTAATTAATTAATGTTCCTATTTATATGAAAGTATTAATGTGAGATGTGATGAAATAGTGACTAGAAGGCCAGCTTTGAAGACAGGAATACCTGGGCTGACATCCTATCTCTGAACCTTCTCGTCTGTGTGACTCTGTGTGACTTAATATCTCACTGCTCTGGGCAACTCTCTAAAGACCCTAAACTCTAATAAGATGAGAAAGCTAAAGTGTCAGGCCTCAGAGGTGCATTACACCTTTAGGTCATAGGATGATAGATTGAATTTAGACTTGGAAGGGATCTCGGAAGTCATCAAGTCCAACTGTCTCATTTTACAGATGAGGAAATTGAGGCCCATGGAGTAGTAGGAGAAATAGCTAATACCGGCTAAGGTTTGCAAAGTACTTGACATAGATTATTATTTCAATTGATCCTCACAACAGTCCTGGGAGGTAGATGCTATTGTTATTATTTATATTTATTATTTATATTATTATAAAGGAAACTGAGGCCCAGGGAGGCAGAGGGGCTTTCCCAAGGTCACACAAGCAATAAGCATTAGAAGCTGGAACCCAGGTCCTCAGATTCCAGTCAGAGTTCATTCCACTGTCAAGGTCACACACACACACACACACACACACACACACACACACACACACACACACACCCTCTACTCCGTGACTCCAAAGCCGGCTCTTCTGCAGCAATGAGCCAGGTTGCCTCTGGGCTACAACTTGGCCCCATTCCATACTCTGACTGACCCAGTCATAAACAGACAAAGAGCTACAACAGGGGACAAATCTTAGATGCTCCTGCTGCAGAAATCAAAGGGCTCTCACTGAGCAGAACCCCAGGCAGGAAAGGCCAGGTCAGCCATGGGTGCAGTGCAGATTTCATCCAGCAGAGGTCTCCCCAGGATGCAGAATGAAAGCAGGCCACAGCACCTGTCCCCAGGAAGGTCCATGTGGAAAGGGGTTTTCTGCTTTCCTCCGTCCTCTAGGATCCTGAGAGGACAAATTACAGTCATTTGCTTTTCCTGACAATAGCTTGGGTTTCTCTCAGGAAGTCAGGGTCTAAATGTGTCACTTTCATACTTTGCGAAGAAAAGTCTTCCTAGGCTCAGAACAAACCTATTCTGTGCTTTTCGTAGTCAGTTACATGATGATAACTGATATTGACATAGTGGTTTAGAGGAAGGAAAAGGTTGGTGAGTTTCAATCTGTGTGGTAGGACAGTAACCAGGCTCATGAGAGGCAGTCTTATATAACAGCTTTGGACATGGAGTAAGGAAGTCCTGGGTTAACCACCTGCCTTAGACAGTTAGCATCTGTGTGACCTTGGGCAAGCGACTTAACTCCTCTGGGTCTCAGTTTCCGAATCTGTAAAATGAGAGGGTTAGACTTGCTGACCATTCAGATCCTTTCTGAATCCAAATCTTTCTCCATCTGACCTGAGTCTGGAAGCCTGGAAGTTATCCCTTTCAGCCCTTGCATTTTCATTTAGACAAGTCCTAGGGTATTATCGGAGTAGGAAGCTCTGGGTAGGGGATTTTCAATGCAGATGGGTACCTTCTCTATAACATATAATCCAGGAGAGTTGCTTTGGGAGTTTAGGAGTTAAGTGGCTTGCTCAGAGTAATACAGTCTAGCTTTTTGTATACTCTAAGTTACTGCTTCACTTGAAGCTGGAGAGTAATATCCCTTGATTCTGTACATCTAGTGGGAGAGTATCCCAGATTCTGAAGGAGACTTAGTACCAACTATATCACCTTGTTAAATACAACCATTTCTAAAAGCAAATTGTTTGACTAATGAATTGATTCCAGCTGAAAATTGTGGCGAAGAAGCATACCAGTATGGATTTGTGAGCTATGATATTATAAAGATCCTCCTAAACCTTTAGAAATTCCTTCCAGAGTCCTGAGCAGGCATGGTAACCATTACCTGGGGACCCAACCTCCCAGTGCAAGGAAAGTTACACACGTCAGTATATGAGGCATTACAGATGAGAAAAGGGAGACTGAGAGGGCAATCACATTGTTATTAAGTACCAGATGCTAGATTCAAACCCAGACCTTATTGTCTCCAAGTCCAGTACTCCATCCTCTAGGAAATGATCCCTTGTGGAGAGGAAAGGAAAGTCAATGAGAAACGTTGATCTGTCCGCTTGTCTTTTGTGTTCTTTGTTGTTTCAGTCATGTCTGACTCTTTGTAACACCATTTGAGTTTTTCTTGGTAGAGATACTGGAACAGTTTGCCATTTTCTTCTCCAGCTCTTCTACAGATGAAGAAACTGAGGCAAACAGGGTTGAGTGACTTGCCCAGGGTCACACAGCTAGTAGGTGTCTGAGACTGGATTTGAACTCAGGAAGATAGGTCTTTCTGACTCTAACTTCAGTGCTCCATCCAATATGTCACTTAGCTGGTCCTTCTGTGTTCTAGGGAAGACCAAATGCATCTTTGAAAGCTCAGGAAGCAATGTATAAAGATATACAATCCATGCAATACATATAATCTAGATATCTAGATATACAACAGTCTATACAATCAATAGTTCATAGACTTACAGGTAGAGAGGCCCTTAAAGGTAATTTATTCCAACCCCCTCATTTTACACATGAGGAAGCTGAGACACAGAGGGATGTAACTTATCCAGGTTTGTGCAAGCAGAAAGTAAGTCAGGATTCAGATGCAGGTCTTTTGACTCCAAATTCAGCTCTCTTTCCATGATGTAGGTACCCACAGGGTCACTCCACTAGTAAGAGTCCATGGAAGGATTTGAACCCAGCCCAGCACTCTATGTACTACTCTAGTGCATTTCTAAGGCAGCATTTTTTAGGGGACCAAACCTGTGATTCCATCAGGCAGCTAGGTGGTGCAGTAGATAGAACCCTGGAATCTGGAACTTGTTTTTATTTAGTCATTCAATTGTGTGACTCCCATGGACCACAGTATACAAACACTGTCCATGGAATTTTCTTGGCAAGGATACTGGAGTGGTTTGCTGCTTCCTTCTCTAGTCGATAAGGGCAAACAAAGGTTAATCGACTTGCCCAGGGTCACACTGCTAGTAAGTGTGGGAGTCTGGATTGGAATTCAAGCCTTCCTGACTCCAGGCCCAGGGCTCTATGCATTGAGTCATCTAGCAACCCCAGAATCAGGGAGACTTGAATTTAAATCTAGCCTCAGACATTAGCTATGTGACTGGACAAATCACTTAACCTCTGATTGCCTCAGTTTCCTCATTTGTAAAATGGGGATGATAAATAATAGCATCCATATCCCAGAGTTGTTGTAAAGATCAAATGAGATAATATAGGCAAAGCACTTAGAATAGTGTCCAACGCAAAGTAACTGCTTAATAAATTTCCTCATCTAGGGAATTCCTGGTGAGAAAACTCCCTCTACCAATATACATCAACATCTACTCTTGCAGCTGAGTTGCCTGAGGTCATAAAGAGGTTTAAATGACTAGTCCAGATAGTAGGAGAGACTGGAACCCAGTTCTCCCTGACCCCTGGGCTGCTCCTTAGCCATTGCACCATCCTGCCTATCAATCTCCAATAGTAAATCCTGAGAAATAGTCCCCCAGAGTTGGTTTTTGCAGTGGTCATTTTGATTACTTCACTCCCCCCCCCACCCCACCCCCGCCCACACACACACCCACAGTACAATCTGAGTTTCCCTCCTTAGCTCGTTAGAGGAAAACAGAGATCATCAGATCTTGGGCTGTTTGGGGACCCCACACACACCCCCAGCCCCGCCTCTGAGAACATTACCAACCAACTTGTGCATCCAAAACGTGTCCCCTTTTCTAATGAGGAAGTCCTTGAGGCCCAATCTGAATACCCTAGAAGATGAGCATTTGCATATTAATGAGCTCTAATTACCCCTTGGTGAATGGGAGTGAATTACTGTAATTATAGGAGCCTGGCCATTTCTATGCATGATCAGAGGATCTTCTCTCTTCACCATGGTCAAATATGGTCTATTCACGTCCTCATTTAGCTGGAGTTTTGTTTCTTTTTCTCCTGGTTAGGAAGCTTTCCTATTTCAGGCTAGGGTGTGGGTGGGAGGGAAGACATGAATGACCCTTCCCTTTTCCTTCCATTGCACTGTCTTACACATTTATGTGCTTGCTCTCTCCCCCAGTTTAGACTGTAGGCTCTTGGAGGACAGGAGCTGTCCTTTGCCTTTTTTTGTATCCCCAGTGCTTAGCATGGTGCCTAATAAGTGCTTAATAAATACTTTTTGGGGGTTGATTGGCTGATACTGAGTTTGTGCAAAGCACACAGCAGATAGAGTTCCCCATTCAGGTCAGATCTGAGACCTGAGTTCAAATCTAGCCTCAGACATTTACTTAATTGTGTGATTCTGGGCAAGTCACTTAACCTCTGTTGCCAGTTTCCTCGTCTGTAAAAATTAGGAAAATAATAGCAGGGTTGTTGCAAGAGTCAAATGAGATAACAACTGTAAAGCGCTTAGCGCATAGTATTTGGCATATAGTAGTGCTATATAAACGTTGGCTGTTACTATCATGTATGGTTACTGCAATGTCAGCATTGCTATAGAGATGGGGTGGGATAGTGGACAGGGAACTGGACTTGGAACCAATAGGATCACTGGATCACAGACTTAGAACTGCTAGCGACTGAGGTGGTCTAGTCAAACCCCCTCTTTTTCCAGAGAAGAAAACTGAGCAACAGAGCAATGAAAGCCAAGACTTGTCCCTAGTTACAGAATGATAAGCATCTGGAGTTTGAATTCTACCCCAGGGATTGACTAGCCATGTGATCCTAGGTGAGTTACTGAGACTTTCTGAACCTCAATTTACTCATCTGTAAAATGGGTAAAATGATAGCACCTCCCTTCCAGGGCTGCTGGAATGAGATAATATTAATAGCCAGCATGTACTCATCATCATCATCATCATCTTAAAATAATAGCTATTTAAAGGATTGTAAAGTACCATATATCTGTTATTTTATCTGAGCTTCATAACCATCCTGGGCAGGAAGGGCTATTATTATTTCTGTTTCACAGAAAAAGAAACTGAGTCACTTCTGTAAAGTGATTTGCATACCTGATGGTGTTCTATATTAAAGTCGGTTGTGGCTGCCTGAGACGGAGGAGATTCAATTTCTTTAGATAAATTCATAGGATTTAGAACTGACAGGGAACATATAAATGTATCCCATCTCTTCATCTTATAGAGCAGGAAACTGAGGCCCAGAGAAGTTAAAATGAAACATTTACTAAGTGACTGAGCATTGATTTGAACCCAGGCCCTCTGGCTCCAAGCCCAGGGCTCCTTTCACTGAGCTGTGGGTACTTTCTATAGAGTTTAGAGATAAATGAGAGGTCGGGCTCCCAGTTCAACTACCTTCTGGTAGAGAGAAGGAATCTAGAATCCAGAGAGCGGAAGAAGTGACACCTCTAAGGTCCTACAAAGAGTAAAGAACAGAGCTGGGATTCTACTCCAGGTTCTTTACCTTTAAATGGCATGAGTATTCTTATTTCCACTTTACAGAGGGAACAACTGAGGCTCAAAGGTAAGGGGACCTCCCTGGTATCACCTCATGAGCAAGTATCACCAGCAGCACCATAACTAGCTAATTTTGCAATTTCTTCTCCTTTGCCAAGTCAAGAAGTATTTATTAGGTGCTTACTGTATACTGGGCACTACACTATGTGATGGAAATATGAATACAAACGACACCCCACCTCCTCTTCCAAACTTTCTGCCAAAATCTCTTTCCCTTTTCCCTTTCTTGGCTGGATATGGATCCCTTATCCCCACCCCAGCTACAGGGAACCCAGAATCCTCACTCTACTCTGAAACTTGGTCCTTCCCTGTGGTGGTGGGCTGTTCCCTCTCCCTTTGCAACAAACTCCCCAATGCCACTAAAGGTCTCCTCAGTCTTGCCATCGGTCCTGTAACTTTGCCTTCCTATTTTGTCATCTCTTCTAATTAGAGAGCAAGAATTGCTTTCTTTTTCATTTGTATCCCAGTGTGAGGCATACAGTAAGCACTTCATAAAATGCACGAGTATGAGGCTGGCCAAATGATATTGAAGGAGAGTCCTTGACCCCTTGGGTGTCCCATCATCAAATGACATAATATTCACAAAGCACGTAGCACAGTGACCAGCACATAGTAGTGCTATGTAGATGCTTACAGATTCCTATGCCACAATGGAGTGGATCTTCTCCCAAAAAAGGTCAAATAGTTAAATGAAAAAATCTTGGATTTGGAGTGTAGGGACCTGAGTTCAAATTCTGACTCTACTATATACTACCTCTGTGACTTTGAGTGTCACTCTAAATACCTCTGTGCCTCAGTTTCCACATTTGAAAAATTAGGCAGTTAGGCTCATTGGCCTCTGAGGGCCTTTCTAGCTCTGGATCCTTAATTCTCCGATTATTCACAGTGTTAGGGAAAACATAAAACACCAGACTCTGCCCTCAAGAGCTTAATTCATCTGACTAGGGATATTTTACATATATATATATATATATATATAT
This sequence comes from Potorous gilbertii, assembly GCA_028658325.1. Classification (NCBI taxonomy): domain Eukaryota; kingdom Metazoa; phylum Chordata; class Mammalia; order Diprotodontia; family Potoroidae; genus Potorous; species Potorous gilbertii. The sequence continues at coordinate 35,935,308 of CM053771.1, read as the reverse complement.
ATATGTGTGTGTGTGTGTGTGTGTGTATGTATGTATGTATTTCCTATGTCCTTTAACTAGGGGACAGCTAGGTGGCTCAGTGAATAGAGCATCACTGGACTTAGGAAGACCTGAGTTCAAATCTGGCCTCAGACCTTTAATAGCTGTGTGACCTGGACAAATCACTCAATTCCATTTGCCTCAGTTTCTCCATCTGTAAAATGAGATGGAGAAGAAAATGGTAAACCACTCCAGTATCTCTGTCGAGAAAATCCCAAATGGGGTCATGAAAGGTATGATACGAGTGAGCAACAAAAAGGGACATTCGAGTTATATTTCCTTTTTTTTTTTTTTAATTCTGTGTCCCTCTAAATTTGTCCTCAGTAACCAAGCATAGGTCATATAAGATTACAGTTAGAGATAAAAGGAACCTCTGAGATCAAACTCCTGACCCTCACCCATTTTTCTAGTGAGGAATCTAAAAGCTAGGGAGAATAAGTAATTTGCCCCAGGTCCCACAGATATTAGCATAACTGGTATTTGAATCTAGGTCCTGAGATTGCACAGTTAGCTCTTTCCACTGTGCTTCCTGGCCTGCATTGGGCTTCCTCTCCAGGCTGCTCTCCTGACTCTCCGCCTGAACTTTCTCTGCAATGTCTCATGTCTCCAATGTCCTCCTGCTGTATGTACATACCTTCAGCCACCCCACAACCACACCCTATTTCCAGCTTTCTTTTATGTATTGTTTTCCCTCATTTGAACGTAAGCAACTGAAATGTAGTCAGCACTTAATCATGGCTTGTTGACTTGACTTGACTTGATTTCCAAGGCCACTGGTCTTCTCCATAATACTATGAGGTTTTGATTCACAGCCTGAACTTATGCCTCCCCAGAGAGAAATGTTAATGTCCTCCTGGATGATTCAGAGTCATTTAGTAAGTCTCCAGGTAGTGCCCACACAGTGCTAGGGCACTGGAGACGTCAGAGGGAGAAGGACATGAGGTACAAAAAAATGTCTAAAGGAGAGTTTCCAGTTCAGCTGATCCAGAGATCTCTGGGGTTCTATTATACTTGTAGTCTAACATTCACTGCAGCGTAGCTTGACTTTATTTTCATCTCTCTGAGTGGGGTTGTGGAAATAGCTGTGGATATAGATAGTCCAACCCCCTCATGTTACTGAGGAGTAAACTGAGAGACAGAGTCAGAGACAGAGAGAGATGGAGAGAGGCAGGAGAGAGACACAGAGAGAAAGAGAAATGGGGAGAGAAAGAGGGAGGGAAAAGGAAAATGACTCACCCAAGACCACTCGTTCTTCAGTCCTGTTTGACTCTTCATGACTCCATTTTGGGTTTTCTTGGCAAAGATACTGGAGTGGTTTGCCATTTCCTTCTCTAGCTCTAGTTCATTTGACAGATGAGGAAACTGAGGCAAACAGGAGGAAATGACTTGCCCAGGGTCACACCGCTGGTGTCTGAGGCAAACAGAGTTAAGTGACTTACCCAATGTCACAAGAAAGGCTGAGGCAGGTTTTGAACTCAGGTCCATAAACTCCAGATTTATGACCTATCTCTACTGTGCCACCTAGCTGTGTTCAGAGCAATTTACAATCTGTGTGATCTTGAATGAAGCACCTTAGGGGAAAAAAGTCAGGGAACTGGCTCCGATCAAAGAACTTTACACATACATGGAAGGGACCTCCGAGGTCATCCAGCTCAAGCTCTGCCTGTGCCAACTTGCCCTTTGTAAAATTCCACCCAGTTGGTCATCCAGCCTTTGAAAGCCTCCCATGAGCAATGGCGCTCCCTTTCAGGGCACCTGGAGTACTGTGTGGCAGCTCTCACATTAGGAAGATGCTCCTTTCTCTTCACCACTTGTCCCCTTTTTTCCCCTAATGCTGTTTTCTGGAGTGGGGATTCCCAGCCTTCCTTTGCCATCCCTCTGATGAATGGTCCTCAGGATCATGTTAATAAAGGCATAAAATAAAGTCCAAAGGGTCACAGACGAAGCCAGTTTTCATAAAAGACAGTTATCAAAATGATTAAAAAATAGGGTTGCCAACCCCAGGATAAAATGTAGGGCCACCAAGATCTAATCCAAGCCCTTCCCCTCCTCCCCTGCTCTGACAGACTGTGTGTTAGGGCCTCTCTTCATGTCTCCTCCAAGCAAACACCCTCAGGTACTTCAGCTACTCCATGGGACATCCCTTCACCATCTTCCAAGATCATCAGCTTTATTCTGACTATATCTTGTATGTACATGTGTCTCCTCAGTTAGACTCCTCAAAGTCATCTAATTCCTCAAAGAGCAGAGATTGGTTTTTTTTCTTTCTTTGTATCCCTAGCACTTAGCACACAGTTCTGGGCACATAGTACGTGCTTAATAAATGCCTGTTTTCTTGTTTCTTTTTTTGTCTCCCCCATTAGAAGGTGAGCTCCTCAAGAACAGGGGCTAGGTTTCTGTTTGTTTTGCTTTTCTTTGTTTTTCCGACACTCAGAACAATGCATGACACATAGTAGGTACTTTGTGGTTGTTCAGCAGTTCATCGGAGTCTGACTACATTTTCTTGTCAAAGATAGTAGAGTGGTTTGCCATTTTCTTTTCCAGTGTGTTCCCATTTTTTATAGATGAGAAACTAAGGCAAATGGGGGTTAGGTGACTTATCCATGGTCACACAGCTACCAAGTGTCTGAGACCAGATTTGAACTCAGGTCCTCTTGTCTCCAGGGCTGATTCTGCATCCACTGAACCACCTTAATAAATGCTTATTTTCTTGTTTCCTTTTTCTCCCTCCCCCCCCCGCCATTAGAACATGAGCATCTGGAGAACAGGAATAGTTGTTTGTTTGTTTTGCCTTGCTTGGTATTTCCAGCACTTGGCACAATGCCTGGCACATAATAGGTACATTATCAATGCTTGTTGACCGATCTGAATTCACCATCTTGATCTAGCTCCTCTAGGACATTCTCCAGCTGAGCAGTCTGTGACTACTCCTCCCTGCCTCTCCCTTCTCAATGCTATGGGTATGTTAAGATCCCTTTCAGAATCAGAAAGTAGTGGCTGGACAGGAGTCAAACAATTCACATTTCAGTAGCCTGTTAGGTTAGGTTTGTAAAGCATTCAACTCCCCAATATCTTTTGAGGCAAGCAGTACAAATGTGTCTCTTTGTTCCCATTTGATAGATGAGAAAATTGAGTCTCAAATGAGTAGAGGACCCTATTCAGGGTCATACAACTTGTGCCAGTGCAAGGATTTCAAACTAGGGCCACTGAGGCCCAATCCTGAACTCCTCCCACTGCATCAGCTTCCTCCTATATCCCCAGGTAGATACCTAGGCAGATGATGGTTTCCATGGTAACATCAAACTTGAAAAGATGGTAGCTTGCTAATGAAAATCGCTTCCACATTTTAATTAAAGTGGATTAGTTGTTGAAATGTGTGCTTCCCTGGAGGAGCATTATGTGGAGTCTTCCTTTTTTGGACAGTCTTCTCTTAGTCTGAGTTGGGCTTCATTATTCTGGTAAAAGAGAAATCTATTCTAATGAGAGGCAGTGTGGTGTCCTGAGACAATGGGCTTGGAGCTAAGAAAAGTGACTAAGAGAAACTGACTTCAAGGCAGTTAGGTGGTGCAGTGGCCCAAGAGTCAGCAGCACCTGAGTTCAAATCCAGCCTCAGACACTTATTAGCTGTGTGACCCCAGTTGGGCAAGTCACTTAACCCTAATTGCTTAAAAAAACCCAAAACTGTGTTCAAATCCCACCTTGAGCACGTATTAGTTGTATGACCCTGGGTAAGTCATTTAATGTCTTTGGGAATCAGTTTCCTTATCTGTAAAATGAGTAGTTTAGACTGGGTCACTTCTGGGGGCTCTCCTATCTCTAGGTCTAGAGACCTCCCTTGGCCTTAAGTCACTTAAGCCCTAAATGACTCTTTAAATCTGAGTTAATTTCAGCTTCTATCACTTGCTCCATTTGTAATTGCCTGATGGCCATTGTCATGGTAGGAAGGCCAGTAGGTCTACAGGGAGAAGACATGATAGTCTATCCTCTCAGGCAAGTCACTTCTGATTCTTGGACTCTTTTTCCTCTTCTGGAAAATGAAGGAGGTTAGATTGGATAACCCCTAAGGTCACTCTAGCCGAGAGTCCCTCTGGAACATTTTGCTAAGGTATGGGTCTGACCATCTCACTCTCTTACTCAAAAACCTTCAGTGGCTCCCCTTTCCTGGAAGTCCCATCTATAAGGATCTTCCTCTGTGCTTAGCTCAGCATGTAATGGGCACTTCAGAAATGTTTGTCCAAGAATCAACCAGGGAGTGTCCTGTAAGATAAAATACATATAAATGACACTTAGGACCCTTCCATCCCACTTTCTAGCCAATTTTACCTCATTTTCCCATAGGCACTCTCTGTGCCAGTCAGACTAAGTATGATGCATTCCCAGGGCTGGCACTAGAAATTTTTACTCCCAGGACGGGAAGCACAAGCAGCTTGAAATGTATTTGTTGTTGTTCCGTCATGTCCAACTCTCGATGACCCCATTTGCAGTTTTCTTGGCAGAGATACTGGAGATGTTTCCCTTTTACTTCTCCAGTTCATTTTACAGATGAGGAAACTGAGGCAAAGAGTGTTTAGTGACTTGCCCAGGGTCACACGACTAGGAAATATTTGAGGCCAGACTTGAACTCGGGAAGCTGAGTCTTCCTGATGCTAAGTGTGGTGTTCTATGCACCAAAGTGCCATCTAGCTAACCTACAGAGGCCCATGGCTGCTGGAGAGGCTAAGACAGAGGAGGGGGCCAAGGAGCAGGGCTCAGGACAGGCTGGGGGAAAGCTCATCTGCCCTCACTTCACCATGTGGAAGAAATCATTCCCTGGTTCCTTATAATATTAGCTAACGCTTCCTGCTAATGGGGTGCCAAGTTCTGTTGTTTCTGGCATTGAAAGACCAAAGCTTCCTTCTGTGCCCTCTGAATTTTGGCACCCTGAAGTAAAAGTTCCATCGACCCTGCCTTCAAATTATTAAATTATAGCATTAGGCATCTCATGTCAGCCTCCTGCTTTCCTGTCTCTGTCTCGTTTGCTGTTCAGTTGTATCTGACTCTTTGGAGTATAGAGCAAGAATTTCTCACAATGCCAGGACTAGGCTGCTATTACACTCAACGTGACCATGCCTTTCCTGATTTCCTTAGCTGATATACCTTCTCTTCCTAAAAAAATTACCTTGCACTTATTTTTGTGCATATTTTATATACAAGCATCCCAAAATTCTTAGTGCGATTTTTACTTAAACTCATGGTGTTTTAGCAAATAAAGCACTGGACCCAGAGTGGGGAAGTTGTTTCAGACTCTTCATGACCCCATTTGGAGTTTTCTCAGCAGAGAAACTAGAGTGATTTCCCTTTTTTTTCCTCCAGGTAATTTTACTGAGGAGAAAACTGAGACAAACAGGGTCCCGTGACTTGCTTGGAGTCACACAGCTAGTAACTGTCTCCTCCTGGATTTGAACTCAGGAAGATGAACCTTCCTGACCGTGCTACCTAACTGCCCACAGACTCAGAAAGACCTGAGTTCAAATCCAACCTTAGATATATTGTAGCTGTGTAACCCATGGCAAGTCATTTTAACTTGTCTGCCTCAGTTTCCTCATTTGTAAAATGTGAATAATAATAACACCTGCCTCCCCCAGTGTTGTTGGGAGGTTCAAATGAGTTAACAGATATAAAGTATTTTGCAAACCTCAAAAGCCTATATACATGTTAGGTGCTATTATCCATTCATTCATTTATCTGTTTATTTATTTACTTCCTATAAGAATGCAATCTCCTTGAGGATAAGTACTTTTTAAATTTAGACTCTGGTTCTCCAGTGCCTGGCATGGTGCTTGGCACATAGTAGGTGCTTATTTCAGAAAGGCTTGTTGATGGATGGATGGATAGATGCCTGTCTCCCTGTTATAGTATAAACCTCTCAAGGGCCTTTTGTATTCCTAGCACTGAGCCCTGGCTCTTGAACTTCATGATACAAGCTACCCAGCTGCCCATGGATTCAGGAAGACCTGAGTTCAAATCCAGCCTCAGATATTTTATAGCTGTGTGACCTTGGACAAGCCTCAGGCTTCTAGGCAGCCTCCCTCAGACTGCATGTTATGGTGAAGGTGCCAACGGGCATCTTTCCACAAGAGAAAGAAATCCTAGGTGCAGACCCTCTCCCCATTTTGTATTTTCTTGTCAGTGTTCATGTTGCATTCCAGTGACACTGGAATATCAGTTTCTCAAGGCCAGGCACTTTTCATATTAACTTTGGCATTCCACCACCGGGTACATTGCCAGTCACCTAGGATAGAGGGACCCCCTTCACTGTGAATAACAAGGCCGTCCATGGGGTCAAATGTGTAGATGCTTGATTTTTATTTATATTTTCTGTTTCTTACATCAATAGGTACTTAATTAGATGGTTGTTGAATTAAACAGAAATGGAAGAAGCAGAGTTAGGCCGTGAAAAAATTCTTAAGAGATTCAGAGGGTGAGGACATGATTTCTGCTTCTCATGCCCCTATACAGCCTTGGGTGAGGCCTTCACTTCTTAAGGCCCCCAAATCTTTACCTAGAGACTCAGTTGACTGGACCATATGGTTTTTAAAACCTCTTCTGGGCAACCAGATGGCTCAGTAGACAGAGCACCAAGCCTGGAATCAGGAAGACCTGAGTTCAAATCCAGCCTCAGATACTAGCTGAGTGATCATGGGCAAGTCACTTCACCCTGTTTGCCTCAGTTTCCTCATCTGTAAAATGAACTGGAGAAGGAAATGACAGACCACCCCAGTATCTTCCTTTGCCACAAAAACCCCAAATGGAGTCACAGAGAGTCAGATGTAACTGAACAACAGGAAAATCTCTCCTAGTTCTGAAAGCTCTCCTTTCTCCTGCAGGCCTCCACCTGGGGCCCTGTGTTCCCTGGGAGACAAGCTTTCCAACATTCTTGCTGGAGAGCCTTCAAGGGGGGGGGGAGCATTACCTGCCTTATCCTTGGCCCAGAGCCAGGCTCCCCAGGGAAGGCTACCTGGTTGATGACTCGAAGCCAGGTCTCCCTGCAGAGAACAGGCTGGAAATGGTAAAAATGCCTGATCTTGGTGCAGCCTCCTCCAACCTAATCTCATGTCTCCGATACCCCAAACTGTGTAAATAGGTGTTTGGAAAGAGACACTGATGTTTTCTGATAAGCTGTAATCTCACCTTGCTCGGATTTTCTCAGGGCGTTTCTGTCCAGATGTCTCTCCTTTGCCCTTATCCCATTTGGGTTTTCCAACACATAGCTCAATTCTATTGGGTTTAATTCAACAATCATGGTTTGTTTTCTTTTTTTTTCCTTTGAATTTTTAGTGATCTCTCATTTTGGGGTGTTTCCTTCCCATCCTCTTATTCAGAGTTGGTCCTTATAACAAGTCAAGGAAGTTTGTAAAGGAATAAGCATTTCCATAGCCCTGCTATATGCCAGGCACTGTGCTAAATTGCTTTATAAATATTATCTCATTTGGCTGATTAGATAATAAAGAATAAGAAAGACAGAGGAAGACAAAATAGTTTAGAAAAACTAACCAACTGGGTCTGATAATATATATAATGCTCAGTAAATATAGATCTCCACCTCTGCCTAGAAGGGAGGGAAGTACATTTTCTCTTCTCTGCTTGGGGGGTAAACTTCACTGCTTGAATTTATTTTTTCCTCTCTTTGTTATAGGGTAGGGAAAGGAGGAGAAATCTGGAAATAAAAATGTAAAAGCAAAATCTGTTTAAAAATAATAACCATATACCCCAACACATATTTTTTAAAAATTGTCCATGTGCCAGGGACTATAGCTTCGAAGGATCTTAATGGTTGTCATATCCAACCCCTGCATTTTTTCAAATGGGGAAACTGAGTGTGGAGAAATGAAAGCATCATAGATCTGTAGCTTTAGAGCCAGAAGCAACTTTGGGGGTTGCCTAATTCGACCCCTTCATTTTACAGGTATGAAAAAAGGGGACCAGGGTGGTTAAAGGTTTTGGCTGAGGTGATGCCTGTGGTGAGTAAGGGGCAGAGCTGGGTTGAAATGGAGATCCAGCCTTCCATTGACTTTGATCCTCTGTTCTGCTCTGACAACTCCCATGATGCTCTGTGTTCATGGTTTATCTTGATATCTAGAGATAGAAAAAGTCCCAAAGCCCAACCTCCTCATTTTACAGATGAGGAAACTGAGGCTTACACAGGTCACAGGACGTGGCTGAGCTTACACAGTCTGTGACAGAGAGGAGCTTTGAACTCATAGTCTCATTCCAAATCTGACATTCTTTCTCTGAATTACTGGACAGTTGTTTTTCATCTTTCTTTCCCTAAAGATTAGGGGAGGTCTAGAGCCCGTCACTGGGAGGCAGCTTAGCCTCCTGTATACCAAGATGATTGTGTAGGATTTAGTACTGAAAAAGACCTTGGCAACCATCTAATGATCCAAACACCTGTTTTCATAGAGGAAAAAGGAGGGAGGTGACTTACCCAGAGTCACACAGCAGGTAAGTAGAGACGGCATTTAATGATGCTATCCCATGCTTTTTCTGATAGTAACACCTTAATAAACAGTGGCTGAATTATTGCTGAATCAGACCGCCTTTTGAAGAGCATTTTAACATGTATTATTTTTTTAAAAAGACTTGGGAAGGGGGATATGCTTCTTAACAACAATAATATTTTTTAAAGTCCGCACCAAACATCTTGTTTCAGTGTAACAGCATCTCCATACAGCCCTAGAAATAGGGACTCCTCAACCCTTTCCCAGACCACCGCCAGGTTTCCTCCTCTGTAACTCAACGATAACTTTCCTTGCCCTTCAGGGGTGAGGCATGAGGAGAGCATTTACAATACATTCTGAGAGCTCAGTCATGGAAGTTACCAGTACCGCTGCTACTCCTTGCACTCTGAAGGCTTAAACCCCAGAACCAATGGGTTCCCAAGTGGGCTAGTGCCACCATGATCTCACCAGGCCCTTGGGAGCCCTTTGTGGGCCTTGGGAGCTGACAGGGAGGCTAGATGGAGAGAAGCATAAGACACTTAGGGAGGGAGGATGGGAAACTCAGGAAAGCCTTAGAGACATAGGATATAGTACCTGTTAGTGTAGGGGAAGAGATCACTGAATTGAAGAATATGAGAGCTGGGAGGGGCCTTAGAACACAGGATGTCAGAGCTGGGAGGGCCCTTAGAACACAGGATGTCAGAGCTGGGAGGGCCCTTAGAACATAGGATGTCAGAGCTGGGAGGGGCCTTAGAACACAGGATGTCAGAATTAGGAAGGGCCTTAGAACACAGGGTACAGAGCTGGGAGGGTCCTTCCAAATTATCGAATTAATTTTGCAGAGAAAAAACCGGAGGTGGGCCCCAGATGTCCAAAAACAAAAGGAAGGTGTCCTCCTGTGGTTTCGTACTAGATGACTCACCACAAAAATTTTTAAGGGGAAGGGGGAGAAGGGGGAAAAGGGAGGAGATGAGAAACTAAGCCCATTTCACACAGGCCTCATTTAAAATGCATGACCAAGCTTTAAAAGGGAACTATTTTCAGAGTTCCCTTGGATATCTCTCCTCCTACCCCCTCGGACTATATGCTCCCTGAGGGAAAAAACAGATACTTTTTTTCTTTATCTCACCAATCCCTAGCATAGTTCCTGGCAAAAAGTAGGCACTAAATAATACAGAAAGTTCATAGAATGAATTGAATAGCCGAATAATTCCAGCAGCCTTCTCTCTGAGAGCAAAGACCAGGAAATGACGTGAGTGTCTCTCTGAAGGAATGACTGAATAAATCCTGGTATAGGGAGGTCACAGAGTATTCACTGTTCAGGGAAAAATGACCAATAGGTGGAATTCAGAGGAGTATGGGAAGATTTGCGTGGACTGATACAGATTGAGAGGAGTTGAAATGGGGGAATTAGGTTCACTATAAGTGCAAAAATAGAAAGGAAAGGAAAGGCAAATGACCCCTGAGTGACTATGGAAGCAAATGATGGTCTAGGGAAGCAGATAATTAAGCATAACTCCTTCTTGCTGGCAGAAAAGCTGAGGCGTTTACTAGCCTACCCACTGTCTGATCTATTACTAGATCAGGTGTTTGTGCTTAATTGGGTTTATTTGACCAAGGGGGACATACAAAGGGTGAGGGAAGGAGGTTCCCAGAACTGCCTGCGCTGGAAAGCCAGAAGGCAGCAATAAAACATATTATTTAAAAATAACAATATATTGTCCTCTCTTGATACGAAATTGGTCAAAATTGGACTCCTGCTAATAGAGTTCTCATGTGTCTGTGTTTCCCCAACATTGTGATGAGTCAAATGTTAACTGCAGCCAGGTGTTGAGGGCTCTGAAAAGGAAATCTGTCGCACAAGGCGTCAACCAACCCCATCTGGGGCAGTTGAATGGGATGATCAGCCAAGAGTGGCCCCAGCTTCTCTACATGTGCCCAGAGAAGTCCTGTCTTGCCTGACTGCCCCCTCCCCCCCATCCCCTCCCCCACTTCTTCACTTGTTTTTCTAATGAGGATCCCAAAGTCCTTCCTGTCATCTCATGTCCATCAATGAGTTTTATTAAATGCTTACTAAATACTCTGCACCTATTTATTTATACTTTGTTTCACCCATTAGAATATGAGTTCCTTGGGGGCAGGGATGGGCAGCTGGATGGCACAGTGGCTAGAGTACCCAGTCTGGTGTCAAAAGATCCATCTTCCTAAGTTTAAATTTGGTCTCAGACACCTACAAGCTGTATGATCCTAGGCAGGTCACAGTCACCCTGTTTGCCTCAGTTTCCTCATTTGTAAAATGAGTTGGAGAAGGAAACGGCAAACCACTCTAGTACCTTTGCCAAGGAAATCCCAAACAGGGTCACAGGGAGTGGGACACAACTGAACAACTTTAGGAATGGTGTTTTTGCCTTTTGTAAGCAGCCAGCATTTTTAATATGCCTTCAATGTGCTAAGTACATAGTGCTCAGTGCATAGTAAGTGTTTAATAAATGCCTGTTGATTGACTGATTAACTGACCACGGGGCACAATGCTAAGTGCTTAGATACAAAGAAAGGTAAAAGCAGTCCCTGCTCTCAAGGAGCTTATGTTCTCACTGGGGAGACGACATATAAAAACCAAGGTCCATGCAAAGTACAGAGAGAATAGATGGAAAGTATCCTTAGCCACTGGAGGGACCAGGAAGTGCCTCCTGTAGCAGAAGGTAGCTTTGAGCTGAATCTAGAAGGAAGCTAGAGATTTTAAGAGATGGAGAGGTGGGAGATGAAGGGCTATGTATGAGAAACAGCCAAGAAGGCTGGGAGAATTGCTTCTATGGGAAGTGGAGACCGGAAAGGGAGGAAAGAGCCAGGTTAGGTGGGTCAATCAACTAAACACCCAGAAAGGCTCTGATATTTGATCTTAATGGTCATAAGGAACCACTGAATTTACTGAGTAGACAGGGTTGGGGATTACTAATCTTTATCCCAGAGACAAGAGCTTGGTTAGTTTGCCCAAAGTCACCTAGGGCAGGTAGGGGGCCCTATAATGTCCATAGACCTGGGCCTAGAGTTAGGAAGATCTATATTCAAATCTGGCCTCAGATACTTCCTAGCTGGGTGACCCTGGACAAGTCACTTGACCCTGTTTGCCTCAGTTTCCTTATCTGTAAAATGAGCTGGAGAAGGAAATGGCAAACTACTCCAATATCTTTGCTAGGAAAACTCCAAATGGGATCACAGAGAATTGGACGTGACTGAAATTACGGAACAACAAACAAGGCCAGTCTGTGAGATTATAGTAGGGGATAAATAGTTCAGCTTTTCCGATGAAAGGCAGCATGGGGTAGGGGCCAAAGGCCTGAATTAGGAGTCTAAGGGTCTGAGTTTGAATTCCAGTTCTGTTGTTTACCAGATGTATATTCTTGAGCAAGTACTTCTCTCTGGATCTTATAGACCTTAGCCTGAAAGGGCCATGATCTCCCATTGCATCCTGGGCCATCTCTAGTCATCCTGATGAATATCAGGCTACTGAACCCAGATGGCTCAGGAGAAGAAAGTGAGGGTGGTGACCTTGCATAGCCCTCCCTCACTCAAATCCAAGTCAACTGCAAGTCATGTCATCATGTTGATGTTATGGTACTCTTTGAGAACAAAGGGCAAACACAATAACAACAATCTGTAACGTGAGAATTTGGCTAAATGGAATACAATGGAAAGAACCCTGGATCTAGACTCAAAGAATCTGAGTTCGAATCCCTCTTCAGTCACTTACTACCTATAAGTCCTCAGGCAAATCATATACATATATATATAGTGAGGATGTTAAACTATGGCTTCCTGAGATGGCTTTCAGCTCTAAATCTTTGATCCAGTGATCTTTCTGAAAACATTGTGTGGTGG
>CM053771.1:35833606-35914601 GCA_028658325.1 Potorous gilbertii | reverse complement strand
ACACTGTCGGGTGGGAAGGTAGGCCTGCGATTTCATCGGTATAGGGAAACTCCAGTACAGATCACTACCAGTTCTTCCGCTTGGAGACTTCCCCATATGCCAGGGCCATTGAAAGGTCAAGTTCACACGCTACTAGAGGAGGCTCAGAGGTCACACAGGTGCACAGGGATAGAAACAGGATTTGGACCTGGGACCTCACATCCTGAGTTAAGCCTTTTCCCAGTGAGTCATTTAAGACCTGGGCCCAGGCCACATCATGTGTCAGAACCAGCCCTTAAAACGGGGTCTTTCTCAACACCAGGGCTGGATCTCTGTCTACCGTGACATACTGCCTCAAGCTTGGCTCTCGGTCGGGTGCATAACCCAAGCTTGTTAACTGATTGATTCCTGGGCTCAAAGACAGTAAAATATAGCACCTGCCCTCTAAGGCGTTATTACAAGTTCGTAGCTGAGCTCATTCTTAATGGCTGATCTCCTTTCTTTGCTGGTTCTTTAATATATTCCAGTGCAGTCTTCCATTGTTATGTTTTCATAGAATACATTTTTCACATATCTTGTTTTTATTATTGGATGTGTTTGGTTTTTTAATTTTTCTAGTTGATCCCTGAGGAAGTGGTGGGAATAGTGGAGAATTAGATATACAAACAATAATTTGGCATCATAGACCTGAGGTTTCAAATTTAATCTCTGCCATAGACTCTCCAGGCCTCAATTCCCTTTGTCTGCCAAATGAGAGGGTACTTGGAAGGCATGTTGGATCTGGAATTAGAGGCCTTAGGTTCAAATTTAGGCTTACCACTTATTTCTCAGGTGACCTTGGATTCCCCTCCCTCAGCCTCAGTTTCCTTACCTGCCAAGATGGCGTAAGACCAGTTTGGCCTCCATGGGTCTGCTATCCTGTGACTCTAGGTCCAGCCGTCTGGCTGCTACCTTCTGAGAAGGGCAGAGAGCAAGGACCAAAGCCTTGGGAACATGATACTCACATTTCAAGGGCCAGATGGAGCTCTTGGAAGAAAAAGGACATTTATCTTACTCTTCAACCAGAAGGAAAGATGCAAGGTCAGAGAGACTATTTTAAGGCAGGGAGGAGGGTAGATAAGGGAGGCATCCCAGGATGGGCTGGGTCACTTGATGTTTTCCCTGTCAGGCTCTTTGTAGATGACTTCACCCCACCTTTGAGGCACACAGGCCCCAGACCAAGAGAATAATAGTAAAAATGCCTGGAATTTTTAACACCGCAGACAGAAGGCCTGATTTAGTCTCATAACATTCCTATGAAGTAAGAGAAAAGGCAGGGGATTCTTCTCTCCATTTTTACATTTGGGGAAAGTGAGGCTTAAGACTGGGCATGTGACCTCTCCTTTTAGAAGTTGATATTTAGGAATAGATTTTTTTTTTGTCTCCTTACTCTGGGTAACATTTTGGTCCAGCTAAGTGTCTTTTGGCTGTGGTTTGCTTCAGTGATAGGAATAATCTGTTATGCTTTGTATTAGGGGAGATGAGCCATAATGAGGGTGGGGCACTGGGGTATTGGCCTGAGTTGCCAACATCTAGGGGTGTACTTCTTTCTCAGGGGAAAAACTTCCACCATAACACAGTCCACATCCTTCATGGCTTCTGCCCAGCATCCCTCCTCCTTTCCTAGCTCTACTTCCAGGGTCCCCTCACTGTGGTACCTCTCCCTGTGGTTCACACAAGTTCATGAACTCCAGGTCTCTTTGGGGAATAAGGTCTCTCCCCTCAACAACTATTTTGTCTCATGGGAAAGAATTTTCCTAGTTTGGACTCTGATGATAGGGCCGATCTCAGAACAGATGTCTTGGAAGAGATTCTCCTCTCAAAAACGATGTCTTGACGTGCTCTTTATTTCTAGGGTGCTTTATATATATTATCTTGTTTTGTATATATTTGTTTACATGTTGTCTCCCCCATTATATTGTAAGCTCTGTGAAGGCAGGGACTGACTTTTATTTCTTTTTTTAACCCCAGCATTTAGCACAGTGCCTGATACATAGTGGCACTAGCCAGGTGACTCTGGATAGAGTCAGGAAGACTCATATTTGGGAATTCAAATCTGGACTCACACTTACTAGATGTGTAACCCTGGGCAAGTCACTTCCCCCTGTTTCATTAATTTCGGTTTCCTCATCTCTAAAATGAACTGGAGAAGAAGATGGCAAACCACTCCAGTATCTTTGCCAATAAGATCCCACAAGGAGTCACGAAGAGTAGGACATGACTGAAATACTTAACGACAATTGATATACAGTAGGTGCTTAATAAATGTTGATTGATTGACCCTCCTAACAACCCTAGAAGGGCAATGGTTGCTGTTTTTTCTGTCACTTTAGTTGTATCCAATTCTGACCCCCTATGGGGCAAAGATACTGGAGTGATTTGTCATTTCCTTCTCCAGCTTATTTTACAGATGAGGAAACTGAGGCAAAACATGCTTAAGTAATTTGCTCAGGGTCACACAGCTAGTATGAATCTGAGGCTGGATTTGAATTCAGGGCTTCCAAGTTGTTCATTCTTTGTTTCTTGAAGAGGGCCGGTGACACCACAAGGTTCATGTCTTAACTTGAATGTGAATTGGATTTAAATGAGACAGAGCTGTGCAAAGTCAGTCCCTTTCTCTCTGCCAGAGAAGTCCAGTGGCAAGACAAAAGTATAGATGATTGGGGATGGTCCAGGATGTAATGGACAGCTGTGGCCTTTTTGAATTAAAGTCTTTCCCAGGTCTCAGTTTATCTTTACCCATTCAGAGACCAAGGGCTAGATAAGAATTGAGACCAAAGATGGGCTAAGGTCTTCCTTCAGGTCCCAGGCTCTGTGGTGCTAGTGGACAAAGTCCAGAGTTTCAGGTTTGCTGATATCAGTGTTTGAATTCTGCCTCTGGCAGTACCCAGCCCTGCCATTCCAGGACAAATTACTTAACACCTCTTAATTCCAGTGCCTTCCCTGGGCTAATTATCTCTTATTTATTCTGGAGCTTGCTTTGTATAGATTTCTTTGCCTATTGTCTATCCCCCTTAGATTGTGAACTCCTTGAGGTCTCTTTTTGTATCCCCAGCCCTTAGCATGCTGCTTGACATTGTAAATTCTTAATAATTGTTAATTGAATTAACCTCTTTGAGCCTCACTTTTCTCATCTGGGAAATGCAGATGTTGATACTGCCACCTACTTTATAAACCTCACAGCCCTATGCTTATTGCAATTTCAATCTCATCAAGCCTAATAAGTCTTTATACATATAAGCTCCCACTGTGTGCTGAGCATTATACTGAGGATGAAAAATAGCCCCAATCCTGAAGGGGTTTACAGGGATGCTTAAGTGTGAGGAGGGCCAGGTATCTGGAGAAATATCCCCAACTTAAAGAAATCTTAGCACAAGTCTGCTAAACAGGTCCCAAATGAGGAAAGATTGGAATTAGGATCCCCACAAGTGTCTTCCACCTCTTTGCCCTGCACCCCTCACTTCCTTCTGGCATGGTGAGCTTTCAGAATCAGGGAAGGGAATAGTGTTCGGTAAGAGCCGCTCCCATGTCAGGCACTGGGTAAGTGCTGATCGCAGTCATATCTGAAAATATGGGGAAATTGGACCCATTATGGCAACAAAGAGAAACCATGAAGCCTAAACACTCGATAAGGTGCTGATATCAGACAACTAATTCGGCATCCTGCCTCAGTAATCGCTGCCCTGCCTCTCTCTGCCAGGAGGAGGGAAGTGGGTTCCCAGATCTATTCTCTGGGACTATTATTGGCTTTTCAGATACGCTGAGGAACTTTCTTTTCATGATTTTTTCCTTTACCTTGTTGGAAGCCTCTTGCTTACTGTTTTTGGGGTTCTGTTTTGTTTTGTTCTGCATCAAATTCAAGTCTCAGTAAGGGGATTTTAGACAGCCATGGCATCAGGCCTTTCCTACCTCAGTTCTCGGCCTCACTGTAGGATTGGACAGAAGGGAGGCCAGCAAAGGGTATGGGGCTGAAGCCAAGGAAGGCTGCTGACTCTTTGAGTTTGCAGATTTCAGTTGACATGTAATTTCTCCAAGATTGTGGGGCTCGTGGGGTACCTTCATTCTCTTTTCCCCGTTTCTACTACTAGGACCTCCTCCCTGTCTTTTCTCCTTCTTTCCCATCTTCTGGGTTTTTAACCATTAATTTTCCCTGTTAGGTCTCCAGAGAGAACATCACCTTCCAGCCCCTGGCAAAGGAAAAGAGGATGCCTTCCAGTTGGAAAAGAGAGATGGGAATGGACCCAAATCTAGCAGGCACCAGAGAGAAGAGGTCAGATGTTGACCCAGAGGAGTTTGACCTTGTGTGGGCCTTTGGAGGAGAAACGACTCTGCCTGACTGGCCACCTTGCATGGACTCGATTTTCCGCTTCTGCTAATCACCAGTCTCTTCCAGAAGGTGAGTGTAAATACCTAAGCCAGGAGGGTAGAAAGTTGACTGTCTTGAGTTCTCTTATTAACCAAGATCATCTCATCTAGCTGGAAGATGAAAATTTCAGGCCTGTTTTACAGAAGTGCTTAAAGCACCCAAACCCTTGGGCCCTAGGACTTTGAAATTATTTAGAGACAAGGGCTAGGCTAAGAGGGTAAGGAATCCCTTTTTCTTCATGGAATCAGAAACAGATGATTCAAGTAACATTGTTTGAATGTTTTAAATGTATCATTAATTCAATTAACATTTTAAATCATGAAGTCATACAGCTAGAGCTGGAAGGGACTTTTAGGCCACCTAGTTGAACCCCCTCGTTTCACAGATCATGAAATAGAGGCACAGAGCAGCCGTGGGATCTTAGATCAGAACCTTAAAAGGACTCTGAGGCCATTCAGTCCAATACTGTTATTTTATGGATAAGGAAACTGAGGCCCAGGGATATCATGGAATCATAAAATTATTGTTTTAGGGAGAGACCACTAGATGAGTAAACTGAGGCACAGAGGGGACTTGCCCAAAGAGCAATCTGTCATTGCACTTCCCACTGAAATACAATAAAAGACTACTGTAAAAATAATAAAAATAGCCAACATTTATAGAGTGCTTTCAGATTTATAAAATTTTTTTTCGAAAATTATCTCATTTGATCCTTAGAATAACCCTACAAAATAGATGACTTATTATTCCCCATTTTACAGATGAGGAAACTGAGGCAGAGAGGTTTAAGTGACTTGTCTAGGATCACACAGCTAGTGTCTGAGGGAGGATTTGAACTCGGGTCTTCTTGACTCCAGGCACAGAACTCTATCTACTTCACCACCTAGCTGCTTCTAACAATAATAAGAGGTGAAAAAAAATAAGAACATAATATCTGGCATTTCCATAGCATGTTGAGTTTATCAAGTGCTTAATACAGATTTCCTTAGAATTTGTGAAAGAGGGAGTATTATAGCTCCTTGTATCCCCATTTTAGAGATGGGAAGGCTGAGGCTTGCTGAGGTTGTGTCTTTCCCAGCATCCCCCAGACTCTGAGGTTGAGAGGTGGGATTTAAGAGAACTTATTGTTTTCATAGGATGATAGTTTTAGGCTTGGAAGGGACCTCAGAAATCATCTAGTCCCTCCCCCACATTTTACAGGTGAGGAAATTGAGGCCCAGGAAGGAGTAGGGACTTGCCCAGGGTCATAAGGGTAGCAGGTGGTAGAGACTGGAATTCAGGTCATCTGATTCATGATCATTCATGTTCTTTCTTCTAAACCAGGGATGGGGAGCCTGGGGTCACAAGGTCACATGTGACCCTTTAGGTCCTCAAGTCCTCAATCCAAATGGATTCAAAGAACCGCACTTGAGGACCACCCCTCCCCAAATCATACTGTCTCCTGCACCCTTTAAAATCTCATATGACATGCTCATTAGAAATCATTTTAAACTACTCAACCCTACAGGCTTCTCCTGGGCAATTTTGTTAGCAAATTATAATTGTTAGGCTGTGTGTGGTCTTCATTCTTGAAGAAGACCATCCCATCAGGGAGATGACAGCATGACTTGTAATTGAATTGGATTCGAGTGAGGGAGGGCTCACAAAGACACCAACTGCATTTTCTCCTCCAGAGTCATTTGGGTCCAGTGGCCAGATATGGATTAGGATGACTGGAGATGGCCCAGAATGCAGTGGAGGACCTTGCCTTTTTAAGTTAAGGTCTTTAATAGATCTCGATTTGAGTGAGGCAACACCCATTCAATGAATAGGGCTCTTTAAGAGGTGAGTGAAGGGAGCTGGGCAGCAAACTGTGTGGATGGCTGACCCTAGAATCAGGAAGACTTGATTCAAATCCAGTCCCAGACATTTAGCAGCTGTGTGACTCTAGGAAATCACTTAACCTCTCTGTGCCTCAAGGCCCAGGTTCCTTCCTCCTGCATTGGGCATAAGCTTATGTTGCTTCAGCCAGTTCTAGGTCTTTGCTCTGGAAGGCTTGACTTTGGGTTTAATTGATAACTTGAGTCAGAGCTTAATGACTGACTTGGAAAGGCTTTGAAATGGGTCTGTCCATGCCCTTACACATCTCTCCTGGGATTGTGATCCCCATCTCTGGCAGGATTAATAGGAAAAGGAGCATCAATCTTATCACTGCTTACCTAAATGGCTGCAGTAGCCTTCTGAGGGGTTTCCAGCTTCCAGTCTCTCCTTTTCTCCAATCTGTCTCCTTCCCCCAAAAGTGCCCAAATGATTTTACTGACACTTAGCTCAGACCATGTTGCCTAACATGTGACAAATATGTATAATCGTGCAAAACAAAACTTGGACATTGGAATCCTCCCAACAACCTGTGAGGTGGGTGTTGTTGTTACCCTCATTTTACAGTTAGGGAAATTGAGGCAGATAGAAATTAAGTGGTTTTCCCAGAGCCACACAGGTAATGAGTATCTGAGGTGGGATTTACTCTTATCCACTGTGTGACCTAGCTGCTTCTGAGAATCATGGGGCCAGTTGGTAAAGCCACAGAGGAGATCTTTGAGGAGGAGGAATGGAGAAAAGTGAAAGGCCAAAGAGGAGGGTCCTCGAGTTGCCCCTTCCCTTGTCCCCCTCCCCACCAATTAGGAGAAAGAGGAGCTACAAAGACGACATAGAAGGAATGGCTGGAGAAGTGAGCCAGGATCCAAAAAAAAATGTATTTTGGGGGAAGCCGAGGAAAGAGAGTTTAGGTGACTGAGAAAAGGGACCTAGAGATGGGATTGGAAAGAAACAATACGATATAGAGGATCCTAGCAGATCAGGTCACTGAGATCATTAGAGCGTGCAATCTTAGCAGAGTGGTGAGAGCTGAGACCAGACTGCAAGAGGCTAAGAAAGGTATGGGTGACTGGGAGGGGAAAGTAGCAGGTGTAGACTTTATAGTCAAGATTGATCATGAAAGAAGAAAGTTTGGAAACAAAGTCTGTGAGAGCAGGGTGGGGTACTAGATGGCGCACTGGACTGGGGAGATGGGAAGCCCTGAGTTCTGACACTTAAACGTTATCAATAACCACAAACAAGTGACCTAACTTTTTGTGCCTCAGTTTCCTCATTTGTAGAATGGGGATAATATTAACTATAATGCCTACCTCTAGAACTATTGTGAGGCTCAAAGGAGATAGTTGTATGGAAGGCAATTTAAAATCTGCAAAGCATGGTGTCAGTCAGTTAATAAGCATTTGTTAAATGACTGTTATGTGCCAGACATGGCACTGAGGATACTGGTTCCTGCCCTCCCAGAAGTCTGGAGTATGTACGTGTGTGCATGTGTGTATGTGTAGTGGCACAGGCTTATGCATACACATATCCATAGGTGTGCACACATGCAAGGTAATTTGGGTGGAAATAATAGCTGGGGATCTGAAAATACCTCATGGATGAAGTGAGCTTCGCTGGAAATGTTGGCTGGGATTTTTGGCAGAGATACTGGAGTGGTTTGCCATTTCCTTCTCAAGTTCATTTTACAGATGAGGAAACTGAGCCAAACAGGGTGAAGTGACTTGCCCAAAGTCACACAGCTAGAAAGTGCCTGAGGCTGAGTTTGAACTCAGGAAGATGAGTCATCCTGACTCCAGGCCCAGCTCTCTATGCACTATGGCCCCCCTAGCTGTCCTCTGTAGTGCTTATTGTGTACCCCAGTGCTTTACAAATATTATCTCATTTTATCTTCCCAACAACCCATTTTACAGAGGAAACTGAGACAGAGGACTAAGTGATTTTCCCAGGGACATACAGCTAAATAAGTATCCAAAGCCAGATTTTTTTTTTTTTTATCATTTACATAGTGCTTACAATGTGCCAGGCACTTCACAATTATTGTCTCATTTGATCCTGCAAGGTATGTGGCTATACTTAACCTCATTATCTTCATCTTACAGTTGGGAAAATTGAGGCAAGCAGAGTTTGTTTTTTTAAGTGACTTGCCCAGGATCATCTAGCTAGTAAGTGTCTGAGGATGGATTTGAACTCGGGTCTTCCCGAGGCCCAGCATTCTAGTACATCGAGCCACCTAGCTGGTCTTGGAAGTGGATTGGGTTTGAGAAGAAAGATAATTAAGTCCTATTTCAGAAGTGCTGAGGTTGAGATGCCTCTGGGACATCTAGTTAATTTACATCCAATAAGGATACGTATGTCTTATTCTTATTGGGTCACCATTTTCAGATTAGTCATACCACAGTGACTCTCAAATGCCTTTTTGTATCCTAAGTATTTTTGAGTTTGTTTATCTCTAAATATATTAGCTCAAGAGTTTCATTAAGGTCCATTGACCCCTTCTCTGCTCATTCTCAGAGCCTCTTGTAAGGGGATCCTGTGGGAAGAGGGCTAGGCTTGGAGGCATCTGGGATCTGGGTTCAAACCCTGCGTCTGCTACTGATTCACTGCCCTGAGTTTGGACCCATTGCTTCATTTCTCTAGGCTCTTGTCTCTAAAAGGAGCAGGCTGGCCTGGGTGGTCTCCCACTCTGAATCTATGATCCTGTGGATTCTGAGATTTATCCTGGTCCTCTGAGCTGTTGTGCTATGCTACCCCTGTTTCCTAAAGCAGGGATGACCTGAATTGGTGTTTTTGGTGAGAATAGCAGTGTAGCCATGTCTGGCTGCTTATACCTTCCAGCTCCCCAGGACCTATTTTAGTCTTCATGTGGGTTCTTTTGGGATCCTTTGGCAGAGGCACCAAGGCCCAGAGGCAATCTGCAATCGTGAAGATGTCTGGGCTTTTCCATCCTCATCCACTCCCCCTCTAGATCAGGATGTTAGCATTAGCATTGACCTGACGGACACATTGCTCATTAGATTGCTGTACCTGCCCTGGCTAGTCCTGTTTGGGTGTTTTCAGGGCTGGGCCATCAAGGCTGATATTGATGAGTGTTGTCATCTGCTAAGGGACATCAACTGCAAAGCCAAGGTGACTCAGCCCACAGAATGGGTGGGAGCCATGCAGGACTGTGGGTAGTGAAACTATGGAGATGCTCTCTGCTTCCTGACCAGGGCAGGCTCTAGCTCTGGCTCTGTGAGCTTGTCTCTGTCTCTGTCTCTGTCTCTATCTCTGTATATATCTGTCTTTCTCACTGTGTGTATCTCTGTCTCTCTGTTTGTCTATGTCTCTCTCTGCCTCTGTCTGTCTCTCCCTCCCTCCTCTCCCTCTCTTTTCTTCCCTCTCCTCTTTCCCTTCCTCCTTCCTTCTCTCCCTCTTTCATTCCCTCTTGCTTTCCCTTTCTCCTTCCCTCTTACCCTACCTCTGACTCCCTCCTTTCCATCCCTCCCTCATTTCTCTCCCTCTCCTTGTTAGCACCTTGTAGACCATGCAAGGAAGGAATGCAGTCCCTGGGTCTGGCCCTGACCTCAGATTTGGCCTGCAGCTCAGATGCTAAGAATCTTTTCCAACCTTCTCTCAGTGGGATCCAGCCACTGACAGAATAGTGAAAGCTGGGGATGCTACCACCCTCCCTCCCCTCCCCCATCATTATCATCATGCAACACAGATTGTCAGGAAGTCTGATTCCACCTCAGGCCAGAATATTACCTCTGTGCAATTTTTTCTCATTGCTCCTGGTTCTGTGCTATGGGGCCAAGCAAAACAAAGCTAATCCCTTTTTTGAGTGACGGAGAGGGATGAGTTCCCATATATATAGTGCACTTGAAGATTTGTGGAGCATTTTATACATATCTCACAACTCTGAGAGGTAGGTGTCATGTTCATCCCCATTTTACATTTGAGGAAACTGAGGCATATAGAGGTTAAGTGATTTGCCCAGGGTGACACCAGTCTGAGGCAAGCTTCAAAGCCTGGTCTCCTTGACCCCAGGCCCCCCACTGTAACCTCCGTACCATGTCCTCCTTTGAAGACCAAACCACTTCATTTCCTTTGTTGGGTTTTCAGTCTGGTTCTCCTCAGTGTTCTGGGTACCTGGTTGTCGGAGGAATTTAGAGGGCCTAAGGAGAGAGGTACGTGGCATGTCCGCTGTTTGTGGACATGTGCAATCCATTAGCCGACAAGTATTTAAGTAAATGCCTACTGTGTGCCAGGCATTATGCTAAGTGCTATGGATGCAAGAAAGGCAAGAGGCAGTCCCTGCCCTCAAGGAGCTCCCAAGTTAACATGCAAACGGTTGTGTTCAAACAAGACACGGACAGGAGAGATGGGAGATAATTAACAGGGGAAGGCACTAACATCCCAGGAGATTGGAAAAGACTTCTTCTGGACTGTGGGGACTTGAAGAAGACCCAAGATGAGGGGGTGAATTCCAGGCAATGGGGACAGCCTATGTCACTAGCAGAGGAGAGGGTGAGTAGACATTCTTGTCTCTGATGGTATTTGTTGACTGAGTTCTTGGGCTGTGTGCCCACCCAGCATGGCCGGCTGATGGGCAGGAGCTTTAGAGGGCCACAGATGGGTGTCCTGCTGGCTCCAGCACTGACACATAGGGACCCAGAGACCAAGATGGCAAACAGATGACTCCTTGGGGTGCAGGCCTCTGCCCCTCTTGATGGGCTGGAGCTGAGCACATGGGGTGAAGCGGGGAAGATAGACAGACAGACTGAATGTCTTCAAGAACTTCAAGATTTAGAAGTGGAGGACCTGAGGTCCAGTCATGGTCAGTCACCCTCTTCCTGTGGGATCTGGGGTAAATCTTTTTCCTTGCCTCCTCTCTACAATGAAGGAGTTATATTAGATGAGGTTTCTGTTTCCTTGCCATTATAAACCCTCTGAGCCTCCGGGCATGAACCCAGAATCCAGAGGAAGGTTGGAGGAATCTCCATGGAGTCCTTGATAATTCCAGGCACCTCAGTCACCATGGAACCCAGGACCCTGGTAACCTATCTGCAGTGTCTGGAGCTGAGCGGAGAGAGATATCACCTCCCCTGGCAGGAAGGCTGCTGACCAAGTCAGGCCCGACACAGGGAACACCCAGGGACACTGGGAAGTTGGCTAGGCCATCACTTGCTGTGGGGGGAGGGAGAGAAGAGCTCTCCCATCAGCCTCTGGGGGCTGAGTGACTGAGACTGAAGGGACAGTTGGGTCATATGCATACACATGCACACACATGCCACATGCTCCCTGCCTGTCTCTGCCTCTCCATCTGTAGGTCTGTCTCTTATCTGGCCTTGGAATTCAATGGTGTCCCATTTGGTTCCAAAGTGGCTCTTCTTTAAAACTCTCCTTTGTACTAGTCTGTTGGCAGCAGTGTCTCCTTGCATAGAAAAGTTCAGACTGCTCTCTCTCGAGTTTTGTTTTTTCTGCCTCCCTACCTCTCCATCTCTGTCTGTCTCTGTCTCTCTCTGACTAGATCTGTGTGTATGTGTGTCTGTGTTTCAAGTCTGCTGATTTCTGTCCAACTCTCTGGGTCTTTCTCCCTCCCTCATTTTCTCCCTCCCTCTATTTCTCTCCTTCTGTCTCTGTTTCTGTCTCTTTCCTCTGTCTGTTTTTCTCTGTGTCTCTTTCCCCATCTCTTCCTCTCCCTCTCTCTGTCCAATGGTCTTTCAGTCTTTTCAGGGTGTTTGTCTGTTTGTCTCTGTCTCTCTCCCTCCCCCTCTCTCTCCCTGTGTCAGTCTGTCTATCTCTCCCTCCTTTACCCCATGTGCATGTAGCACTGATCTAGCCCATCAAGGGGGCAGAGAGGCCTACACCTTGAGGAGTTATTTGTTTGTCCCCTCGGCCTCTGGGTCCCTCGTCATCAGTGCTGGAGCCAACAGGACACTCATCTGGGGCCTCTGGAACTCCTGCCCTTCAGCCATCTCTCAGCTCTTATCCACCCCATAGGACCCCATTGGTCACCTCTGGCAGAGCGTAAGCCCTTGGGCTCAGAAGCCTCTGCCTTGTCTCAGACTTGGATACCATGTGACTGTCAGTGAGAGACTGGACTTCTGAATGCTTATTTCCCCATGCATTTCCATGGAGACAGAAGAGAGAGATTGTTTTTTCTTTCCTTCCGCTGGACTTCGCTGATGATATCACTTTGACTGTGGGATAGTAGAAAAGGTACTGGATTTGGACTCCTAGGGCCTGGGTTCAAATCCTCTCAGTGCTGTTGGGCAGTTGATCTTAGGTAGTTGAGACTTGGGGAAGTCAGGTAGAGAGAATGAAATCTCTCCTCATAAGGAGCATACATTCCAATGGGAGAGACAAGAAGTGTGTGTGTGTGTGTGTGTGTGTGTGTGTGTGTGTGTGTGTGTGTGTGTGTGATAAAGTGAATAAATAGACATCTAGTCAAAGAAGTTATATACAAGGCAGTTTGGGAGGGAGGTCATGCGGAAGAAGTCACCTCCACTTTGAGCCTCAGTTTCCTCACCTGTAAAATGAGAGGGTTGCTCTAAATATCTTCCAGCTTGGTCTGCGATCCTGCAGCCTCTGACCCCCTGAACTGAGATTGTGCTTGTGTACTGTTTGACAGGACCTGGGCTCAATCCTGTTCCCTTCCCTAACCTCACTGCCCTTTTCTAAGGCCTCAGTTTCCCTCTCTGTAAATTGAGGAGTTGCCCTGAACAGTCCCTTTCTGCTCTAAATCTGTAATACTTTTCCCATTTTGGATCTGAAATAGTCAATTTCACTTATCCACTTGTCCCATATGTTAAGAGTGAGGGTTCTTTTTGTGCATAGATTGGACGGCACGGCTGCTGATGCCTTTCCCACTCTCATGTTCTGGGCTTTTCATGGGCTTTAAACAGCTGTTCACTTCTTACCTCTGGCTATTTCCAATGGTTTATTAGATGACCATTATATATTAATTAAGGATATTTTTTCCTTTCTAAATTTAAAGTATTTATCCCTATCTTTTGAGTTTTTTTTTTATCACTTTCATTCCTGAATGTCTTCCTTCTCTTGTGCCCTGCCCAGTGAGCAGAAGCAGGGAAGAAAGGCAGTTCAGCCAAAGTAACCAATACCTTAACTGAGTCTGATAGCATATGCAGTGTTCCATACCCATGGTGCCCCCCCTCTCCAATATAGGGAGCAGGGGTATATGTGTGGCTTTTGTGTGTTTATGAAGAGACTTTTTAAAAGAAAAACTGAAGAAAGAGATAATTAGACTCTCATTTTATCCTATTTTGGAACTACTTAAAAGTAGAAAACTTTTTTTGATTTTTAAAAATTGAATGATTTTATTCCATCTGTGGAACTGCATCCTCAAATGTCAGAGTGCTCCCAGTTGGCAGCCGGTTGGTAACCAAGTTAAAAAGTCTCAGAGCTGCCTGGGGCTCGGAGAGGTCACCCATCTGCTGGGTCAGGGGCAGGATTTGGAGCCATGTTTGTGAACCTAGCTCCCTGTCCATTCATCACACCATGCTGGCTCTTTGAAAGTGGCCCATCCCCCCCCCTGCCACCCTCAAATGTTAAGTAGTTTGGGTCTCCGGAAGTAGCGGATACCCTGAAGAAACATTTGGGTCAAGGTAACAACGCTTGGGATATTTCCTCTGGTGATCGGTGAGAAGGGGAGTACTGGATGGTTTTCTAATTAGGGGCATTGACCAAAAGAGCTAGTCTCCCAGTTGGAATGCTTGCCATGCTGAGATCCCAAGTCTTGTCCCACCCTTGTACATCAGGGACCTCCAGGCAGGGGCTCCTCTCTTGGGAGCTGGAGCTGGGCTCCAAGGGCAATCGTCTCCAATGGCTTGGAGAGGACTTTGAGATTTCTGGAAGAAGAGATAAGAATCTGAGTCATGTTGTTTGAGACATGCCAGGCAACGCCCAGCAACTAAAAGCAGATCTCTCTGTCTCTGCCTGGTCCTTTTTTCTTATTGGGCAAAACTCAAGTCAGACTCTTCAAGTTGGCTTCCATTCAGGTTTCTGAGCCAAGCAGGCTGTGCCTATCCTTTCCCTTCCCCATCCCATGTGCACAGAATTCTGATCTTGGAGGTGGACATGCTTTGCTGACTGTGTAAAACCTCCTAATCACTTACCCTTCTCCTATGACTTAATTATTTGGAAATTTGTTTTTATAAAATTTTAATTAATAAGTTTTATTGATGTTCTTTTAACATCTCCATACCCACAATGAGCCCTTTAAGAAAACCAGTTCAGCAATACCATTCAACACAGTGAATACATCCAACAGTGTATGCAGTATTTCACACCTGCAGTCCCCCACCTCTCTATAGGAAGAAGGGAGGTATTTTTCCTCCTGTTTTATGGTCTCCCCCATGAAATTTAGTAGATTATTTAATACATTATGAGAATGTGTTTAATGCATTCTCAAGTCCTGTTCGTATTGACTGGGTTGAATCTAAGGCATTGAGTGTAATCCCCCCATGTGCTAACACATACAACCTGAAGGTCAATATCTCATGTCCCAACCAAGTTGGGGATGAGAGCTTTGAAGTTTCATTGTCTAGCTCGGCGTGTTTTACTTGGTGATCCATACTATTTGTCACAGGTACTAGCCTTCCCCAGAGATTGCAGGGTCCCTGAGAATCTGAGGCTGGAAAATGAATAGGAAACAGGAGAAAAATCAAATGGCTGTGACTTCCTAGCCCTGGGATGGCAGGGAAACAGCTGGGTAATGCTGTAAGATTCAGCACCAGCCACCCCATCAGCTGTACCAACCGGCACCTGGGGCCATAACTCAATCTGAGAACAAACAGTGCCCTGCTTAGTCAGTGATCCTTGATGATGGGAGATGGAGGGGGTGGGATTGTGCCTGCAGAGGGGCACAGGCCTGCCTGGCGACCCTTTGGCCAGCCATCAGTAGATGGGATAGTGGAGGTGCCAGGAATATGACCCAGGGGAGCAGGGAGCACCGCAGCTGGCCTTTGGCTCTCAGTGGGTCATTTCTCCGGCCTGTCTACCTGTGTTGGGCTTGGGCCTTGGCCTGCCTCTTTCCTAGAACCCTCCCTCAGTGACAGCCAGTTTGTCTGCTTCAAGAATGAAGCTACCTTCCCTAAATAACCACCCACAGGGAGAGACCAGCTGACAACTCTGGAATTTGACCCTGATCACTCCGAGCTCACTGGTGCCGTGGCCTTCTCCTTCTTTAGCCCAGGTTCTTAGACCCCTAAGAGCAGATCTAGAAGGGCCCTGTAGAGAGCAGGGAACTGATCAAACCAGATACAATCCAAAAATGCTTCTTTATTCCTGCTCCTGAACACTGCTAGGTGTTAGAGGTACAAAAACAAAAATGACCGGGGCCTGGCCTGCAAGGACCTTTCTTCTCTGGGGAAAGACAACATCTGCTCAGAGGAGTAAATACAAAATGTGGCCAGTCAATACAAGGCAGTTTCGGGGAGAGGAGGCACTGGTACCTGGAGGGAGGAGGGTAGGGGGGCTTGAAAGGCCTCTTGAAGGAGGAACTTGATCAGAGCCTCATAGGGGGCAGGGATTCCAAGAGACAAAGGTGAGGGAGGAGAGTGTTCCAGGCATCAGGGACAACCTAAGCAGATACCCTGATGAGGATCATAGATGAGAGTAGGGAGGGACCTGTAAGGCCCTGTAATTCAACCTGCCCATTTTACAGATGAAGAAACTAGGTTGAGATGTGAAATGCCTTCTAACATCAGAGAGCTTAAGTTAGAAGGAAGCTCCAAGACCACCTGGTCCCACCACATACAAAGTTCAGCAACTACAATGAGCTCAGTCAGCACATCTGACAGTGTATGTACCATTCTGTGCCTGTAGCTCCCCAGTTCTCTACAGAAAGGAAGGCTGTGTGTTTCTTCATCTGGTTTATGGACTCCAATGAAATTTAATTTAACTTAAACACCCAAAGAGACCACAGAATTCTAGATTTAATGCTGGAAAGGGTCTTAGGTCACCAGTGTTCTCAGGAGAAGAGGCAGAATTCAAAGCCAGGATGTCCTGGCTTCCAAGTCTATCTTCATTTGATTAAGGCCTAAGGGTCCCATGGTCTTGTTTGATCTCCCCAAACTTCTAGTTCGCTGGTGGTGGAATACAGGGGAAGGTTACTGGAAACAGGATCTGTGTTCGAGTGTGGCTTTGTTATTGACTGTGTGACTTTGGCCAAGTCACTCCCCTTTTATGGGCCTCAGTTTCCCCCTTTGTAAAATGAAGGTATTGAACTTGTTGATGTCCCCAGTCCTTTACAGCTCTTAATCTGATATCCTCTCCCACCCCTGGTTTTTCCTCTTTGCTCCTTTGTCTTCATCAGCTTTCAGTTTTTGAAACCAAGTGACTCATAGGAAAGATGTCTCTGCCTCATTGGTCAGGGCCAGCAGGTGTGGGGGCTGTCTGGAGGGTGGGTCCACCTGATCACCAAGCAGGCAGGTGTCTTTTGTTGTCTGGCTCTGTGTAGCAGCACCTCCTGGCAGGGAGACAGGCGGGCGGGCCAGTGCGGGTGCTCAGCTTGGTGCTTGGCAGCTCTGCCAGTCCCAGAGGCCGGTAAATGAGTCCGACTGGTCAGACGGGTGGGAGCTAATTGCTTCTCTGCTCCTGGCTCCCAGCTGAGGATCTCAGGTAAAAATCTTTCTCTCTCTCTCTCTCTCTCTCTCTCTCTCTCTCTCTCTTTCCCTCCCTCCCTTCCTTCAGTATTGGAGGGGAGGGGAGAATAACTTTCTGGAAAGGAAGGAAAAGGGGGAAGAAAGAAGAAGAGGGAGGGAAAAAGGGAAATAAGGGTCAAATTCTTCAAGGAATTTGACTACTGGAGAGGGGGAAAAATGAGATGAGAGAGGCTTTTCTGGCCTTTCGAAGCCTTAGGAAAAGCCAGAGTTTATTCCTGGACCTGATTGCCTAGTGGTAGTCAGTTGGTGAGGCCAATTCCTGTCACTAGGAGATCTTTTTTTTAACCCCCTGAAAATAAAAACCCTCAGAAAAATCATTCAAGGGCTGTCTGGCTGTGTTGTGTTCCTTTTGAAAGAGGAGGTTGTGGGGGGAGAGGAGGAGAGAAGGGAGTATTGTTTAGCATCTGGGCAGTGGGGGGTCTTTAGAGAACAGGAAGAGGGGCTGCTGGAAAGATGGGGCAGCTCTGTGTTTCTTTCAATGGCCTATCCCTGTGAAAGGGCATCTCCTGTGCAGGGGGTGAGATATGGGGGAAATGTGCTTTCTTTACCACCCTCACAGTTTCCATTTCTGTGGATCTGTTTCAGTCTATCAGCTTTTATCCCTGTCTTTGTACATCTATTCTACTTTCTCTGTCCCTGTGTTTCTTTATCTCTGTGTGTCTCTTGTCTGTCTCAGTCTGTCTCCCTCTCTCCCTCCCTCTCCCCCCCCCGCCCCACACACACATCAGGTAAGGTAAGTCCCATAGATTTCAATTAGATAAGAATTTTCTACTCCAGGTTGGTTCTTCAACATAGAAAAAAGTGTAGACCAGTAACTTCCCTTCTTCACTCTCTTACCCCCCATATTATTTGTTCCCATATGTCTATCCGTCTTTCTTAATGGAACTTTTCACCACGACTCAGCAAATTTGAAAATCACATTTTTGGGGTTTGGGGGGTAGAGTACTCTAATTTCTAGGGTATTTTAGTTTCTAAATAGCCTAAATTGGGGGACACAGGTATAAATGACTTACCCAGGATGACATAGCCAGTATGTGTCAAAAGGCGGGATTCTCCTGAGTCTCCTTTCTCTGAGGCCTGTTCTCTCTCTACCATGTGGACCTGCCTCGCCACTTAGGAGAATGGATAACTTAGGGATTCTAGTATCTTCGCCTTGGAGAAGCCCTCAGAGACCATCTAGTACCACTCATACATAAGTGGGAACCCTGTCCTCAACATCCTAACCAGCTGCCATCCCGACTTCGAGCGATGGGGAGCTTAAGGCCCCCAGAGCTGCCCAGTTCACTTTGGAATGTCTGTAACTGTTGGGAAGTTCTCTCTTACATCGAGCTAGTGTTTTTCTCTTTCCATCTTACTCTGCTCATGCTTCTGTCTGGCTGTGTTGTGTTCCTTTTGAAAGAGGAGGTTGTGGGGGGAGAGGAGGAGAGAAGGGAGTATTGTTTAGCATCTGGGCAGTGGGGGGTCTTGAGAGAACAGGAAGAGGGGCTGCTGGAAAGATGGGGCAGCTCTATGTTTCTTTCAATGGCCTATCCCTGTGAAAGGGCATCTCCTGTGCAGGGGGTGAGATATGGGGCCAGGCAGAACAAACTACTCTCAGAGAGGTAGCCAGAGGTCAGAGGATCCCAGATTTAGATCCAGAAGGGACTTTAGATCTAGAGGTTCTTGACTGGGTGACCACAGACCATGAACTTGTATGGGAAAAGCATTGCCCCCTTGGTCTAACTTTCCAATTGAAAGCATCTCTTTCAATTAAGAATTAAAAAACCACACACACATTATCATGAGGAGGAGTATGTAGCTGCTCCAAGCCTCCCAAGAAGTCTCTGCAAAGGGTAAGAACCCCTGAACTAATGGTAATTGTCATTATCATTTACATCGCACTTTAAGGTCTGCAAGCTGTTTTACAAATATAATCTCATCTGATCCCCACAACAGCCGTGAGGGCCATCTCCAGTCTTTCTGATGTGTATCTGGCCGCTGGTCCCAGGTGGCTCCAGAGGAGAAAGTGAGGCTGGTGACTTTGCACAGCCCTGCCTCACTTTAATCCAGTTCACATATATGCCATGGCATCACCTCCCTGATCTCATGGTCCTCTTTGAACCACAAACAATAAAATAAAAACAATCGTACAAAAAAGGTGCTATTAAGATCCCCATTTTACAGATGAGGAAACCGAGGCAGACACCAGTTAAGTGACTTTTCCATTCAGGCAACCATTCATTTAAACTTGGGTCTCCCTGACTTCAGGTCCAGCCCCCCCCACCCCCCTAGTTGTCTCTTAGCTAACCTGAAGCTTGAATCTCAAGGCAGGCGGGGACTTGCCGAGCGAGTGGCAAAGCCAGGATTTGGATGCAAGAGCTCTTGACTCCTAGGCTGCTCTTTGGCACATGCTGGTTTAGTGCTAAGGTAGCACCCGCCATACTTACACTGTCCATTTCACAGGTTTATTGTAAACCCTAAGTGCTGGGGTGACTTACTACTATTTTGACTTTATCAACCTAGGGCAGTTCCCAGGGAGGAAGCTACCTCTACCAATGCAGGTCAACATCTGCTTTGCCACTTATAAGTCACCTGAGGCCCTAAGTTAAATGACTTGTCCAGGGTCTCACAGTCGGCATGTGTCCTAGGGTCTCTCTTCCTATCTCTCCTCCACCATGGACAGCCATCATTTTTCTTTATGATCAGCATAATTACCTGAAGGTTATTCCACTTCACAGTAAGCTCCCATCTCCAGTGCACAGATCACTTAGATAATTGGATTTTTTAAGCTCCTTAAAACTTGATTAACCGGCTGAATCAGGGAGTTGGTTAAGCTGGGTTCCTGGGAGAACCTGAGCAGGAAGAATTTCATCCACTCATTCATTGCCTTTTGGTTCACTTGTCCCAAAACCCCTGTGAGTATTGAAAGGTAGGGATTTTTTAGTCATTTTCAATCCTGTCTACCTCTGCATGACCGCATTTGGGGTTCTCTTGGCAGAGATACTGGAGTGACTTGTTATTTCCTTCTTCAGTTCGTTTGACAGATGAGGAAACAGAGGAAAACAGGTTGAAGTGACTTGCCCAGGGACATAGAGCTAGTAAGTGTCAGGCCAGCTTTGAACTTAGGAAGCTGAGTCTTCCTGACTTCAGGCTTGGCATTCTGTCCAGCTGCTCCTGGGGAGAAGTATTCAGGCCAGAAGGATCCTCTTGCCAAGGACCCCAGGTCAGTGTGCCATCTACACACTTATTCTGCAAGGAAGCTAGAACAGGAGCATGCGAGCTCCTGAACGTAAAGGCCTAACTATAGTTTTTGTCTCTGCATCCCCAGCACCTGGCACATTGTTTTGGAGTAGACCTATGATTTTTTTCCCCTTCTCCTTTTCATTTTTTTACTTTTAAAAATTAATGTATATTGATATCTTTCATTCCCATTTTCATTCCCTTTTCCTTTTCCCCTTTCCCTCCCAAGGAGCCATCCCTTATAACAAATGATTTAAAAGAAAAATACCAGTTCCACAAAACTAATGAACCTATCACACAAGTTTGACATGGAGAGCTTCCACTCAGAGTGCCCCCCACCTCTGCAAAGAATCAGGGCTGGGTGCCTTCTCCTATTTCCTTTTCAGGGCCATGTCTTTCAACCTGAGTGCTTTCATCAATCTGGAGAAAATGTCTTATAGCATGCAGTAGTGGGTTCCTGCTTTACAGCAATCTCAAGGCAGGCAAGTCTTGAAGTCCAGGAGAGTTGCCTAGAGTGACGATAACGGTTTAACGGACTTTACCAAGGTCACACACCCAGTACTAGACATGATATTTGAACTCAGATTTTCCTGACTTGAAGGCCAGCTCACTACCCACCCTGGCAAGTTGCCTCATGCCATGGACATGATAGGGGCTTAATAAATGTGTTTTGGGATTGACAGACCCTGAAGTCTAATTAGTGGCAGCCTGAACATTTACACATGATTATGTTCCTTCTGAAATAGTAGAACAGATTGTGGACAGGGCCTTGGAGCAAATAGCCTCTGCTACTGTAGTCAGTAGGACAGTTAGAGCAGACCAGTAGGTAGAATGGATTCTCCCTGGCCATCTCTGACTTCCCCAACTTGGGCTGGCTCAGGCAGTGACCTCTCCTTGAGGTCTCTGCCCCTATCCTTCCATCTGAGGGTGGAAAAAATCCAAAGGAGACTTGTTCGGAAAAACCTGTCTGCCAGAGATGGAGATAAGCCAATGCAGTGCCCTTTGGTTCACCTGCCCCAATACCCCTGTGAGCATTGAAAGGGTAGGAGAAGTACAGAGGTCAGAGGGTCCTCCTGCCAGTGACCCCAGGCCTGTGAGCCAAGCCAAAAAGCCTTGCCCTGTTAGGGAAGTTGAAGATGAAAATTAGGTACTAAAGTATTTTAGCCTAGAGCAAGGGTCTTGAGTCAACATGGCTTAGCAACAGACATATTATTAGTAGCATTCATAAGATCTCTGAGCCCCCAGTTAGGCAGAACTACAGCTTCCCAGCCAGGTAAATATTGTACAGTTAAATACCATTGGCTTTCCCACTTATCCAGACTTTCCATAGCAAAGTCACTAACTGTGAATACAACCATCATTAAAAAAACATTAAAATGTAAGCCACAATAAAGCAAATTTAAAAGCAGATAAACACTTAATGGTGTTTATTTTTTTACATGGGTTCAAATCATCAAATCCCAGGACCATGGGATTTGAAGTTTTTTAAACTTCTTACAATAAATTTATTGATCGCTTTGGTTTTTCTATCAGCTATTTCTATTTATACAGTCTATACTCCACCCCAATTTGTAGAGGCAGCTAAGTGGTAGAGATAGAGCTCTGAGTCGGGAATTAAGAAGTTATGAGTTTACATCTGGTCGCAGACACTTATCTGCTGTGTGACCCTGGGTAAGTCACCCACTGCTTACCTCAGTTTCCTCAACTGTAAAATGGAGATAATACTATCGACCTCAATGGTTGTGAGGACCAGATGAGTTAATATTTGTAAAGCACTTAGCACAGTGCCTGGCACATAGTATTTGCTTAATAAATCCTTCCCAAGAATTAGATCCTACCTTGTAACAAAGAAAACAATTAAGCAAAAACAAGCATCTGGAAGTCAAGAGGAAGGAAATATGATTCTTTATCTATTCTCAGGGACCATTGTTTCACGGGACCATTATTTCACAGGACCATAGACATAAAGGGTCTCTCTCATTTTACAGATGAGGAAACTGAGGCCCAGATCCCACAAGTAGCATTCAAATGCAGGTCTGATTCCAAATCCTACTTTCTTTCTACTTTTTACATAATGGTAAAAAATATATATATTGAATTATAATCAGCAAAAACAGTCAAATAAGCTTTTAAAAAAATCAAACGAGGCTCTTAAATCCCCAAGTATTTCTGGTTTGTTGACAAGGGAGCCCATCATTCCGGGCACACCATTCCTGACTTTGTTCTCCAGAGCACTGGTTTCCAGCCTCTCCAAAGGCAGACCTCTTTTCTTCCTCTCTGACATAATCCTCAGCCTTTAAATGAGACAGTAATTCTCTCTTCAGATCTCAAGTGGTTTTTTTCATCATCGAAGCCTTTACCACCTTGCCTGCCTCCAGACCTGCTCATTGGATGAAATGGATGCAGGCCCAAAGAAAAATAAGCTGTTCACTCTTTCAAATGTCATTTTGAAACTTAAAAGGAACACTGTCAGCTGGGGTTAGAGGCTTCGGATGTTTCCTGTCAGAGAGATGAGATGAGTGTGTGTAAGATAGAAACGCTCCTTCCCAGTGTTCCCTATAACCCTGCCCTCCCCCACACACCCCAGCATTAGTGTAAGGAAAGGTGGCACCAAGATTCTCAGAGAGAGTGATTAAGCTTTGCAATAGAATGAGACCCCTTAGACATTGGGGGATTTTTTAAATGAATATTCAAATTCTAAGCCTTTTTTTTATGAGGATGAGCAGCAGAGCTGACTTTTATAAGTGCATGGGGTATCTATAGTATTATGGGACTCTTATAAGATGCATGCTACTTGGATGATCTTGGACAAGTTCTCTAATCTCCTGAGATCTCAGTTTCCCCATCTGTAAAATAAGGTGGTTGAATCAGATGGCCTCTGAGGGCTTTTCAAGTTCTAGATTTGTGATTTCTAAAATCCCATCCCAGTCATTTATTGTCTGCTATGTTCAGGTTGGGGCATAGGTGGCGCCATAGTGCATCAAGCACTGGACCTGGAGTCAGGAAGACCTGAGTTCAAATCCAACTGAGATCCTTACTAACTATGTGACCTTGGCAAGTCACTTAACTTGTTTGCCTCAGTTTCCTCTTCTGTAAAATGAGCTGGAGAAGGAAATGGTAAATCACTCCAGTATCTTTGTCAAGAAAACCCCAAATGGGGTCATAGAGAGTTGGACACAACTAAAAAAACAACCAAACAACAATATGCAGAAGGGGAGTCAGCACGATGCAATGGAGAGAGAGCTGGCCTCCACACCAGGAAGACCTGCCTCTGTGACATACCAGCTTAGTGACCCTGTGTGAATCACTTAACCTCTTGGCTCTTTCAGACAATTCCTAAGGTTCTAAGTTGCACTCCGTTAATTGTTGGGTAGTGTTTTCCTGATAGGAAGCCTAAAGTTACCTCTCTATACCTTCTACCTGGTGTGATTGGTTATGTCTTTTGGGGACAAGCAGCAGAATGGAGCTGATCTCTCTTCTGCTAAACAACCCCTCAGATGCTTGATGATGGAGATATCCTGTCGTCATCCTATGTGTCTTTTATATCAAGAACACTGGAAGAGTTTCTATTTTCTCCTATGTAAGATTGCACTGTCTACCATCTAATTTGAGGAGTTAACATTTGTAGATCAGATTGCCCCTTGTTGTTGGGAGTATTGAGTATCTCCTATACTATGTGTCTACGTGCTGACTGCTTGGTGGAATACAAAAACAAGAGGTTCTAGGGAGTTGAAATGGCTAGCAGGTGTTGGCTCCTTTCAGAAGTTGAGATTCCTTTAGTCGATTTCCATGTTTCTAATAGAGAATGCTCCCATTTCCTTCAGCAGCTCTCTTATCCATTCCATTGTTATCAGGGTGAAGTTCACCTTTATCTTTCACACTGGTGAAAAAGGAAATTAGGATTTTCTTTCTAGATCTGCGGATCCGTGATATAGAGTATGGACTGTCCAACCTTCAAAGGCCTTTACTGATTAACTCCTCCCGGATCTTTGGAATGGAGGTATCTGTCACTTATTCCTGGCACAGTAATACCTTGAATCTTGCACTTGAAAGAATTTTTTTCTTTTATCCCTAATATGCATACGTAATTCATGAGAGAAGAGGTAGAGGTCTGGGGATTAGTGGAAAGAGAGGTAGCCTTCTAGTTAGGCTCCCCCATGTCCAGGCTCTGTGTCTGGAACGTGGTGGCTCATCACAGATTTCAAGTGTATCTAAGGCTACTACTTACAGATGAGTTGTTAGTTTAGAGGGATTTTTCATACCAGGAGTTCCCCACACTAATGAAATTATCAGTCTGAACAGCTCCCCTAATTTAATTCATATTAATGTCATTTCATCAGGCTTACATCCTCAGTTTTTAAAAAAGTCTTTATCGATATAGCTCTTAATATCGCCTAAGCCACTATAATAATTAGTTTTCCCTTCTATTCAAGTGAATTTGTCTTTATTATTTCTCTGTTGATTTTTCCATATCTCATATACCTTACAAAGTTTTCTTGAAGGCATATTTGGTGCTGCTTAGTCCAGGTAATAAATGGCTGGTGATATGTAAGTCATTTACCAGGTTCTGGTAAGTGCTCAAAGAAAGGCAAAAAATTGTCCCTGCCCTAAAGGAACTCCCATTTGAAGGGCAGAGATAACACAAAAGTCACAGTTCTGGTTAGACAGGGAGAAAGATTATTCCAGAGAGTTGAGGGGAGTCAGTGGCTACCTGAAAGGAGACTGCATAGGGCCTGAAGACCAGGACCTCCAGTTTGGACCTTTGGGAGACAATGATTAAAGAGCCCCTTTTCCCAAACCCCACCAAGAATGGTTAGTAGATAGTAGGACTTTGGAGGCTGTGATGTCATTACTGTCTCCTGAAGGTCACCTTAGGCAGTTTTTAGAAAGGCCTTTGGGAGGGAAGATGAATAGAACCCTGGGCCCAACCAGACTGTGGGAAGCTTTTTGGTGTAGCAAGGATGGAAAAGAGCTCTGACTTGAAAATCAGAGGAACTGGGTTCCAATTCCAGCTCTGCTTAGTAATGGTGTGACCTTGGACCAGTCATTTCACTCATCTGTGTAGTGAGGAGTTGGGAATGTTGGCTCCAAGCACACATCTCACCAAGTGAGTCCTCTACCTAATCAAATGCACTGGCTTCTTATTGCCTCTAGAATAAAATGTAAACTAGTCTGATTAGCTCTTCAAGCCTCATTGCATATTATACCCCTTCCTAGTCTCTGTGATCAGCCATACTGGTCTTCTCTCTGTTCTTCACACTTCCATCTCCCTTGCCTGGAATGTACTTCCTGTTTCTTCCTGTAAGGCACACCTCAGATATCATTTTCTGCTTGAAGTCTTTCTTGATCTCCCCAAATGCTAGTGCCTTCCTGCCTAGATTAACTCTTATTTAATGACCTCGTTTATATTTCTGTTTATCAGATTTATATTAAGGATATCTATAGATTGATCTGTTCTGTATATCTTCAGTCTGTCTATATCTATATAAATAAAATTTATATATGTATCTACCTATATACATACACATATATATGTATATATGTATGTATGTATATGTATACACACAAATACTTATTATATCTCCCATTAGAATGTAAGCCCCTTGCGAATAGGGGTGGTTTCATTCTTTGTGTCCCCCGAGCCAACTCAGTGCATCTAGCAGGCATTTAATTAAATACTTGATTACGTCTGAGAATCCTGCAGTCCCCATTCTGTTTTCCTGTGATCTTAGAGGCAGCTAGATGTCGCAGTGAAGTTAGGAAGACTCATCTTTGTGAGTTCAAATCTGGCTTCAGATATTTACTAACTTTGTGATTCTGGGCAAGTCATTTTACCCTATTTGCCTCAGTTTCTTCAACTGTAAAATGGAGATAATCTCTCAGAGTTGTTGTGAAATCAGTTGAGTTAATTTTTTTAAAACTTAAAGCTTTATGTAAATGTTAGCTTTCTATTATTTCTTGTGAAACATCCACAGCCTAATCTCCACGCTAGTTTTCTTCACCCTTATCCTTGGATATTAAAGACACTGTCACCCTAAGAAAGGAAACAAGCATTTATTAAGCACCTACTGTGTGTCAGGTACTGTGCTAGTCACTTGGAGAAGGAAGAGATTGGAAGCAGAGAGACCAGTGAGGAGGTAATTACCAGAGTCCCTTCAGCCCGGGTTGTTGGTGCTTCATTCTCAAAGAGGCTCAGTGACATCCCCGGGGTGATGTCTTGACTTGCTTGTGAGTTGGATTTAAGTGAGGCAGAGCTGTGCAAAATAGTCAACCTCACTCTTTCTTTTGTTCGTTGAGGTCCAGTGGTGGTACCAGAGTCAGATCGATTGTTGATGGCAATGGAATGCAGTGAGTGTGGCTGTGGAAAGAAGGGGTTGATTATGGAGGTAGAAGCCCTGGCAATCGATTGGATGCCTATAAAGTCCTTGGAGAGGTAGAATTAATTCATGGCTACTTTCTTGAAGTCATTTGTATGTTACAGACCCAGGACACTTGGGGTGGGGGTGGGGAGTCACAGCATCTTGGGCTGGATGGAGTAGGGGCATACAAGGATAAGTGTCTCCCAATATCACTTTTTGTAAATGCATGTATTTTTAATGCCAAAAAACCCTGCTCCCATTGGCTTATGAATATTTACTTTGCACTAAGTCATAAATATCACAGTCATGGAAAAAAGCCACTGTCAAGTGAACGTGCTGGAACAAAGTCCAGACCTTACCGGGACTGAGGAAACTGGAGGCCACATGTGGCCCTCTAGGTCCTCAAGTGCAGCCCTTTCAATCCAGACTTCATAGTACAAATCCCCTTAGTAAAAGGACTTGTTCTATAAAACTTGAACTCAGTCAGAAGGCTGCATCCAAGGACCTAGAAGGTCTTGAGGCACATTCCCCACCCCTGTAAATCTAGCCCTTGCCAGCAAAGATAGCAGCACCCCCGTCTCTCTCTTTGTTTGGGGTTTCTCAGATATTACCTGTTACCACAAGTAAGTGGTGCAGAGATGCCCATTTTACAGATGAAAACACTGATGCTCAGAGAGGTTAAGGGATTTGTCCATGTTCACTCAGCTAAGTAAATGACAGAACCAGGATTTTAACTCGTGTCTTCCTGACTCTAAAGCCATCATCCAATTTTTCTTTTTGGTCTGGTACTTTGTGAGAAGTGGTCTTACTTACTGATCAATCTTATCTTTCACTTATTGGTGATTTAATTCCAAAATGTGGAGATCTAGGTAGGAATATTTGGACTCTAGGATCAGATTGAGTGGGATGAGACTTTTGAGGGTGCCTCGTCCAGTCCTGCACGTTGACAAATGAAGATGGTAAGACGCAAAGGAAGTGACTGAGTCACATAGCTAGTGAGAGATAGAGCTGGACACCAAGCCCAGGGGCTGGAGATCCATTGTTCTTTCCACTGTACACAGAATCTCCAAACTGGCGACTAATCCCTGGCAGCCTCATAGGGAAGGATGCAGATAATTTGGTTTAGATTGAATTTTCTTTCCTCTTCTCTCTCTCCCCTACCCCCAGCCTCCACTCCCATCCTTCAACTACTTTCTTTTCTCTTTTTCATCTGGTCTGGTCTCTTCCTTTTATACTTGTTTGGATCTCAAGACCTCTGAAGATTTCCCCTTTCCCTGGGTCTTCCTCCCATCCTCACATCTCACATTTTACCCTGAGGCAGAGCTGGTGGATGTCTAGCAAGACCTTGCCCTTATACTCTGGGATCCTTAACCTTGGGAATGGAATGTGTGGGTCCTCACACCTACAAGATAACATTCTTTGTAACTGGTGGTAGTGGCTCCAGTGAGATAAGGCATGTGAAGAGCTCTGCAGAACTTAAAACTATGTAAAGCTTAATTATTATTTTTTGTGGTATTGGATTTGTAATTATTAATGGCACCTAACACTATATCTGGGTGTTCTGATCTCTTTTTATTTCATATTAGCACTCTGTCATCTTAATGGATGAGCAGAAGCCAATGGGAACAGGGTTTTCTGGCATTAAAAATACACGCATTTACTTGTAAATATAGTTATTTATTTTTCCTAATATGTTTTTATTTATTTCATTGAATATTTCCCAATTAGATTTTTTAAAATTTTAATATCCTTTTTAAAAATTTTGAGTTCCAAATTCTCTCCTTCCCTACTGCCCCTCCCTCACTCCTTCAGAAGGCAAACAATATGATAACAATTATACAGGTGAAAATCATGTGAAACATTTACATATTAGCCATGTTGCCAAGGAAAACACACAAAAAATAAAGAAAGTGAAAAAAGTATACTTCAATCTGCACTCAGTTCATCAGATCTCTCACAAGTTGGATAGCATTTTTCATCATGGGTCCTTTGGAATTGTCTTGGGTCATTGTTTCAATCAGAATAGCTAAGCCTTACAATGTTGCTTTTACTGTATACAGTGATCTTCTGGTTCTGCCCATTTCACTCTGCATCAGTTCATTTAAGTCTTTCTAGGTTTTTCTGAAGTCCATCTGCTCATCATTTCTTATAGCACAGTAGTATTCCATCACAATCATATATCATAACTTGTTCAGCCATTGCCATTGATAGACATTCCCTCAATTTCCAATTCTTTGCCACCACAAAAAGAACTGCTATAAATATTTTTGTTCAAATAGGTTCTTTTCCTTTTTCCTCCTTCTCTTTGGGATTCAAACCTCGTAGCGATATGTACAGTTTTTCAGCCCTACCAGATTGTTCTCCAGAATGGTTAAACCAATTCACAACTCTACTGACCATACATTTGTGTCCCAATTTTTCCATATCCCCTCCAGCCGGAAATATATTTATACTGAGAGGCAGCAATGGCATGACGATGGTAGACTGTGAAGACCTGAGTTCAAATCCTCTCTCTGACACTAACAAACTGTGTGAACATGGGTGAGTTCTTAACTTCTTGGAACCCAGTTTCCTCATTTAGACTTAATAGCAGGAAAATTTCTTAATAATTAGAGCTGTTCAAAAGTAGAATTAGCTGCCTTGGCCATAGGCCCACCCCATACTGGCTGTCTTCAGGAAGGGACTGCATGACTTCCTGAATAGGTTATACTCCAATTTCATGCATTCCTCTTGGGTATGGGCAGGACTAGGCAGCTGCTCAGGTCTCTTCCAACTCTAATATTCTGTACTTCTGTGATTTGTCTGTAAAATGGAGTTAGTTATATAATAAGACCTGTAATGTCTACCTTGCTGTGTTGTGAATCATTTTGCAAACTTTAAAATACTGTGTAAATGCCAGAAATTATATATATATATATATATATATAATATATATATATAACCTATGTCTGTGTATGTATGTATATATGTGTATGTGCATATATACCCCTCACACACACACATACACACAGGAGTATATGGGGCCATATATACTATTTAATAACCATGTACATTTTTGAGTTAGTCTATTATTTTGAGTAACAGTGAAAAAATTTCTTTTTACCTCCCATCATGCCAATGGTTACTCCAATGAAGCTTGGAGGGAGGGGCAGTCTGGGACTACTGCCTCTTGTGTTGCCTTCTCCCCAGACCCAATCTTGTTCCTTTCCCTACATTTATTTTTATTTCTCAGATTTCTTTACTAGGCAGTCACTCAGATCAAATGAGCATTTTTTCATGTTTATTTTCCCACCTCCAAGACTTCGCGCATGCTGTCCCTCAAGCCTAGAATGCCCTTCTGTCTAACTTCTGCCTATCCCAGACCCTTCAGGTTTCATTTCAAATGTTGCCTAATTCAGGGACCTTTTCTGATTTCCCCAAGTGTCAGTGTCACTGGATAGATCCATATTTCATGACATCGGACAGAATGTAGACCCCGTGAATTCAGGAGCCTTTTTTTCTCCCCAGCACTATGCCAGACATAGTGGGTACTTAATAAATGCATGTTGGTTAGTTCATGATTTTAGTGTTCATTATATGCAAGGCAACTTCATATCATAGTAATACTGGGCAGCTAGGTGGCTCAGTGGGCAGAGCGCCAGACCTGGAGGCAGGAAGACTCCTCTTCCTGAGTTCAAATCTGACCTCAGACATTTACTAGCTGGGTGACTCTGGGCAAGTCACTTCCTCCTGTTTCCTCATCTGTAAAAATGAGCTGAAGAAGGAAATGACAAACCCCTCCACTATCCCTGCCAAGAAAAGCCCAAATGGGGTGATGAAGAGTCAGACATCACTGAAACAACTTAAACCACAATAATCATATGCTACTAATAATAGTTTGTACTTTTCCAATACTAGATAGTCTGCCTCAAAGCTAAGGAAGACCTCATTTCCAGTCCCACCACTTCACGTAGGCTTTGTGAACCTGCACAAGTCATTTAATCACTCCATGCTCTAGGCATCTAAGACTCCAAATTTCAGGAGTGACAACATGCATTGGTAGAGGGATTTTCCTGACCTGGGAGGTTACTATACCAATGAAATCCTCGGTTGGTGCTAGATGCTAAAAATGCCGAGAGAAAATGAAAAGAGAAAAAAAAATCAGTTGCCCCTTGCTGCAAGGAACTTACATTCTATAGTCCATTGAATCACAAATGGACTTGACTTGACTTCCTGGGTCTCCCCTTTGAAGCCCCCCCAGTGCTATTGGGTGTTATTTGGGCATTAAGGACAAGGAGCAAAGCAGGTCTGTTGGGGGTTTGCCTCCTTGTCTTTGTGCCTAGCTTAGATGGGTAAAGGTGCTCATCTACTTGGGTCTTGTACCATCCTGGCCTATCCGTTCTGAAGAATTTGCTTTTGAGATAAAGTCTAGTGGTTGTCTGGGCTTTTTTTTTTAATTCCCTGTCTGGGAAGTTAATTTTTTTCCTTTCATACTTTTAAAAGTTTAGTAAAGTTTACTATGTTAGTAAAGTTTACTTCATTAGTAAAGTTTCATGACATTTACTATGTTAGTAAAGTTTAGCACTTTTCCAGTTTGTCTAGGTTCCAGGTACAGCTTATCTGTTGCAGAGATGGGAAAAGGCACTGCTGAATTGTGGGAGCTTTTTTTTTTTTTTGGTAGACAGGCCAGAATTCCTTCCTGTTCGCCATAGTGACAGAAGGAACAGAGAGTTTCTAGACTGCTGGTAAACATTAACACAGGCCCCTGCTGGGCAGATTGAGGGGTATTGAGAATGGACCTTTGCCTCCTTCCTTGAAGATTGTGCTAGCCATTGGCCCTCTTGAGCTGTGCATTTCAGGCTCAAATTGAGGTTTCTGGGACCTCTTGGCTTTCTGGGTGTGTCTCCTTGTACTTCTCTAGCTGGGTCCCCGTTATCACCTGTGCACAGAAACCCAAATTTGAATCCTGCCTGACATCTAGCTATGTGACTGGACAAATCTCTTAAGCCTCATGAGGGAGTGGGGGGAAGTGTACCCACATTACAGGGCTGCCATGAATAACAAGAAAATACTTCATATCCTTAAAATACAATGTCAAGTGTCATTGTCATTTGGGGATTCAGAGAGGGAAAGGTACTAGGCTAGGGTTTGGACTCTGGAACTCAAGACCCCTCACTCTAGGAGGACCTCAGTTCCCATCCCTTCCCTATTTGTAGCATGAGCAAGCCGCTCAGCCTCAGCTTCCCCATTTGTAAAATGATACCTATCCTGTTTAGACTGTTCAGTGTAAACTTTTTGTAAACTGTAAAGTACTGGAGGGAGTTATTTCTAGTGGGGTTTTGTTTTTTAACCAAACCAGTGATTTCCCTAGTAGAAGGAACTCTGAGTAAGGAAACTTCCTCTCTCAAAACAGTTCAGTACTTCCTCTGTCTTAGAATCTGGAGGAGTCGCTGGGGGGTATTAGTTCAGTTAACTTGACTGGGGTCACCCACTCATTGTTTTTTATCATTATTTATTTTTGCTATCATCATTGTCTAGACAGCACCCTAGCATAATCACTACTATAAAAGACTGGAATTATGTATATATATGTATGTATGTATGTGTGTGTGTGTGTGTATATATATATATATATATATACACATATATATGTATATATGCACACACACATATATACACAAACACACACATGCACACACACACACACACACATATATATATATATATATGTATGTATGTATGTATGTATTGCAAAACAATTGGGATTAAATGACTTGCCCAGGGTAATGCAGCTAGTAAGTATCAAAGGCCAGATTTGAACTAAGGTCTTCCTGATTCCAGGGTTGGTATTCTATCTACTGTACCACCTAGCTGCCCTTAAACATATATGTGTGTGTATAGGTATATACTTGTTTTCAAAGGTGCCTAGAGTAGTAGAGTCTGGAGTACCACTTATAGGGTACATGACACAGAGGATTCTCATTCAACTTGGAGTAGTC
The DNA here is from genome assembly GCA_028658325.1 of Potorous gilbertii. NCBI lineage: Eukaryota > Metazoa > Chordata > Mammalia > Diprotodontia > Potoroidae > Potorous > Potorous gilbertii. The sequence goes on along the minus strand of CM053771.1, from coordinate 35,882,140 downwards.
TGGTTGAACTCTGAGCTCCCTTGTAGCCCTGAGATTCAGAGAGTCAGTGAGTGCAAAGGGAATTCACAAAATGAGCAAACATTTCTTAAGCACCAAGTATATATGTGATCCTATGCAAAGTACAAAAATGAAGTAATCCCTGCTTTCAAGGAGCTAGCATTCCAGATGGGGGAGACAAGAGGCAAGCAACTGGGCACAAATGAAATATAGGTGAAAAAAATAAACAATCATCCCAGAAGGAGGGCACTTGTCCTAAAGGGAGAGAGAGAATGTGAGATGTTAGCTGAAGGGAGCCAGGATGTAAGAAAGGAGGAGGGAGGGAATCGCAGGGATGAGGGATGGCCAATGAAAACTCCCAGAATAAAGAGATGTCATGTCTTGGTGAAGGAACAGTAACAAGACCATTGTCACTGGTTCAAGAATACACAGGAAGAACCAAGGCAGAGAAGCCTGGAGAAATAATTAGGGTCCTGTTTGGGAAGGAATATGAAGCGTGGAATGTCAACTGCCAGGAGCTGGGGGTTAAGAGGCAAAAATGAGACCATCCTTGCCCTGCCTCAGGAGCTTCTTTTCAGATCAGAATCCTGCCCTGCTTGGTCTTTCTAACTTATCTATCTTCTGATGTCTTTGATGTGTTCATTGAACGTGTATTTTGGACTCATTCTCCCCAATGTGTAGTTGTCACATGTCTCTGCTCCTCTCCCAGTTTCTCTCCAGCCCCATTTTTCCCCTTGATTTTCTCCTTGTATTTAGATCCCAGGAAGAAGAGAGGAAGTCAGAGCCAGGCAGGCTGGCTGGCCAGCTGTGAGTGTTTCTTTGGCAGTGTCTTAGCTGGTTGTTGTGAGTAATACATGAGGAAGCAATCAGCAAGTATACTGCCCTAGAAGTGCTACACGTTGTTAGGCCTGTGAGGATGGACGAGGCCAGCCTGGGATACCATCGCTGGAGGCAGCCCGGCTAAGGTGGAATGGCACAGGCCTCTTCGGTGAGTGCTTCCTGGTGGAAGGGGAGGAAGGAGGTGGATGTGGGAGTTCTCTGGAGAGGTCTCACTGAGCTGGAGGACCATGTGAAGAGCTATGAATTTGAGGGCCAAAGGACATGAGTTCAGATCATCTCTCTGGCACTTACCCAGTTGTATGACTTTGATCAAGTCACTTTGTGGCCCAAGCCCTCTATTTTCTCACTCGTTAAATGAGGGGACCGAATGATATCTAATATTCTTTCTAGCTCTGAATCCTATAGTGTTGAAAGTGAGGGAGGGAGGGAGGGAGGGAGGGAGAAGGAGGAGGAGGAGGAGGAGGAAGAGGAGGAGGAGGAGGGGAGGAAGGAAGGAAAACATTTATTAAGGTCTTACTATGTGCAAAGCCCTGTGTTAAACACAGGGGGATACAAATAGAACCAACATAGTAAGATTTTAATGTAGCTGCAGTTTGCATACGAGTATGGGACATTGGAAATAATGCTGACTGGAGTGAAAGGCCCTGGGTTCAGATCTCTGATGCTTACTTACCTGTGTGACCTCAGATAAATCATTTTTACATCTGTGGACCTCAGCTTCTTCATCTTTAAAATGACTAAATGCCTTCTGGGATCTCTTTTAGCTCCAGAACTCTGGTCCTGTGCTCAAGGAGTCAGTCAATTAACAGGCATGTATTAAATACCTACCGTATATTAAGTGCCAGTGTATACTGTATATGCTGTATATTAAGTGCCTTAAGAACTGCCAAAGGGCTAAGATGAAAATGAAATAGTCCCTTAAGGAACTTACATTCAATCAGGAAAAGTATGTACATAGATGTAAAATAAATACTAGATAGTTTCAATTAAATAATAGATGTTGTTACAGTGACCTTAGTGAAGTTATATGTAAGCATGTGTTTGGAGTGGACACAGTTGGGGGCACACACACACACACACACACATACACACACACACACTCAGTTTTACTTCCCACAGGACAAATTCCAGCCAAGGCTAGTAAGGCAGGAAGATAATTCCTACGTGGGTGTTGAGAGAGGCATCACAAGCTTTCTTCCTCATTAAATAAAAGCCAGACCCTGGACTGTGACAGGGAGAAGTGAGTGTTATTCTCTACCCCAGTGACCTACCATGGAATAGAGACTCCCAGGCTTCTTCAGGAGGGTCAAGCACACTCCACCCTGGGACTGTGGCCATAGCTTCCTTCCCCGTTTACTGGGGTCACTTGGGTTCTAAGGCCGGCAAAGTTGTTATGACAAAAATGGAGCCTACCGTGCCCAGATCCATAGCATGAGCAGGGTCTGAGTAATTGCTTCAGAGCCAGGTCACTAGCCACCTGGAGAAGTGAAGTCACTTAGTGAGGATGCCGCATCTCTAGCCCAGCCCTGAGGCCCGTCTCCTGATGTTAGCCTCCTTTTGGACATTCCCAGGCTTACTCTTCTTGCCACAAGGGATCTGGTCCCACCTATTCCTCATTTTTTATCATGCTTGATGTGAATCATGGTAGAAGCCGAACGCCTACACCGTGTGTGTCCTCGACCCCTGCAGCCAAAGCCTCCTGTGGGTCCCTGCTGATTCTGGATCTCTTTTACCTCCATGTCACTGGCAGACCCCACCCGTCTTGCCAATGATGGCTGCCCAGAGCCTAACCCAGGGATCTTTTCCTTAGCTTCCTGTTCCTGCTTTTCATGTTCTTCCCAACACAGCCTGGTCCCAGATGAAGAGAAACATGAGAACAACACACATTTCTATGGTGATTTAAGGTTCATAGAGCGCTTCCTTCATAAAAACTCAGCGAGTTCTGTAGAGCAGGGATCATCCCCATTTCCAGAGAAGAAAACGAGACTCAGTGAGGTCAGAGGACCATTGGTCAATTGCTACAACGGTCCTAGAGGCCATTCAGTCCAAACCCTTTCTTTTCTGAAGGAGGAAATTGAGGCTTGGAGGCATACGACTGACCCAAGGTCACACATCAGAGGGAGGATTTGAACCAGGGATCTTAGATCTAGAGAAGGAAGTCACCCCCATGCTCATCTAGTCTAGCCCCCTTGATTTATAAATGAGGTCCACAGAGGTCACAGGATCACCGAGCTGAAAGCAACTTCCACTCCCTCATTTTTCACATTAGACTGAGAATCAGAAGCTGGATTTGAACTCAGACCCCTGGTTCTGAGGCCACTGCTTTTTCCATACTCTCCCAGTCCCTTTCACCAGCTGTGAAACCCTAATCTGCTGCAGGTCCTGAGTCCCTGTCCTCCAGGCTGGTCCTGGTGAAACCTTCCAGGGGTCTCACCTGAAGGCATCAGGAGATCAGGTGTACCACCCATGAGCACTGGGCTTCCATTACTAACTGAAATTCAGAGGCTGTTGAGTTGAAAAGGACTGTGGAAAGGACTAGTCCAATTCTTTCCTTTTTACAGAAAAAGAAACTGAGGCTCACAGAGGTAACATGATGTGTTTAAGGTCACATGAATCAGGAGTGTCAAGATTCAGAATTTGAACTTGCCATCTGATTACAAACCCAGTCCTGTTTCCTCTCCAGTAGACTACACCTTCTTCCCATTCCCAAACAGTGACATAGCCCCCCAGGTTAATCAGTGGCTTCCCCTGTGATACAAAAGAGGAGAGGGGTAGGGAGCAGGGGCCTGAATACCATTTTTAGCCAAGTCCAGGTCCTTCTGGTGTTGTTCTGTTTACCCTGATAGACTAGAGCCCAGGGTGATGCCTGGATGGAATTCCCCTGTACAAAGCACAGGCCTTTCCACATACCCACTGAGCCCCCCAGGCCCCATGTTTAAGCCTGTAGTTGGCTGGAGGTGGGTGTGGGTTGTCAGGGACTTGATGGAATGCCTAGAATGTGGGCTGGAGGGACAGGCTCCACTCTAGTCTCCAATGACGCCGCCACCACAGCATCTCTGGATCCCTGCAGACGAAGGTCTCTGCATTTTTCTCAGTTTTAAATAGGGCTAAAGAATGTTGTCCCCACCACAGCCTGCCTGCCCGCCCGTGCTACTACTACCAAATTAAAGGGGCCACAAGCTTTCTATAGTAACAGGCCCAGCTGATTGGAATTCAGGTCAAAAGGTTTGCAAATAACCCATTCCTACTCCCCCCACCCTATTTTCCTTTCACGTTTTTTCTCTATCTGGGAAGAAGAGTGCTGCTTTCCCAGCTTAGTAACAAGGATGCCAGCACAAAAACTCAGAAAGGAGCGTTGGGGGTTTCTGGGTAATGGGGAAATCAAGCCAAGAGGCTTTCTTTGATTTGAACTAGGTCTTTGGAAAAAAATGTTACTTAGTATGGAGTGATCAGGGCTGACTTGGGCTCTCCAGAAGGGACCCCAAAGAATCTGGGCTGTGTTTGGACTGGTGTGTCCTGGAAGTTACATGATAGCATAACTATACTGCTTCATCTGGACCTGGATGGAGAAGCCTCTCAGTCCTGCTTTCTGCGTGACTTGGGAAAAGTCACTTAAAGTCGCCTTTGTAAAATGAGTATGATATTTGTAATAACAAAGGTCTCTTTTTTTGTAATAATAAAAGTCTCTTCTAGATCTAACAGCTATTAGTATTACTTAATTTTTTTTAAATTTTTAATGAATAATTATTAATTTAAAAATCATTTTTATTGGATGCCTTTTATTTTTACTTCTATCACTTCTGGATATAGCCTATCTCTCCCCTACCGGAATTGAAGACTCCCTTGGAACACATCAAAAATTAAACAAAAACAACCAGTACTTTGATTCTGTTTGATGAGGTATACAGCATTCTGGCCTGGTAGTTCCCCACCTTTCTGCCATCGGGAGGTAGATATTCTAAGAGTCCATTAAATCATGGGTCTGCCCAAAACTGGAAGGGGTAAGATATACCTGGGGCAGGTCCAAACAAAGGCAGATGTCTTCAGACTAATATAATTGGAAGGGGAGGGGAGAGACCTTGAGAAAAGGTTCCACACCTCTGGTCTTTGTGTCTCTGTGGACGGGAGACGGAGAACCTGGGATGATGGGTGTCTGCCCCCACCCATGAAGCGACAGCAGTGCAGGCCATCAGGAGGGGAAAAATCCAGGGATCTTTTCCTTTGCTTCCTGTTCCTTCCCAACTCCAGGGAGTTTTTGTACAGGGGAGCTCCATGTTCTTCCCAACACAGCCTGGTCCCAGATGAAGAGAAACATGAGAACAACACACATTTCTATAATGATTTAAGGTTCATAGAGCGCTTCCTTCATAAAAACTCAGCGAGTTCTGTAGAGCAGGGATCATCCCCATTTCCAGAGAAGAAAACGAGACTCAGTGAGGTCAGAGGACCATTGGTCAATTGCTACAACGATCCTAGAGGCCATTCAGTCCAAACCCTTTCTTTTCTGAAGGAGGAAATTGAGGCTTGGAGGCATACGACTGACCCAAGGTCACACATCAGAGGGAGGATTTGAACCAGGGATCTTAGATCTAGAGAAGGAAGTCACCCCCATGCTCATCTAGTCTAGCCCCCTATTTTAATATATTTTATTAAATATTAATATAATTTTATATTTTAATAGTTATATTGCTATTAAAACAACTCTGAGGTACCATCAGATTGGTTAACCTGAAAAAATAGAAAAGTGATAAACTTTGGAGAAGCTGTGAGAAAATTGGAACATTAATGCATTGTTGGTGGAATTGGGAACTGATCCAGCCATTCTGGAGAGCTATTTGGACATCATTTTATGTGCAAAGGGCTATAAAACTGTATACCCTTTGACCCAAAAATACCACTTCTAGGTCTGCATCCCAAAGAGATCATAAAAATTGGAAAAGAACTCACAGGTACAAACATATTTATAGCAGCTCTTTTTATGGTGGCAAAGAATTGGAAATTGGGAGGAAGTCCATCAATTGGGGTATGACTGAACAAATTGGTGGATATATTAATGTAATGGAATGCTATTTTTCCGTAAGAAATGATGAGCAGGTGGATTTCAGAAAAACCTGGGAAAATTTACATGAACTGATGCTGAGTGAAGGGAGCAGAACCAGGATAACATTGTATACAGTAATAGCAACATTGTATCATGACTGATAGACTTGATAGACTCAGCTCTTCTGAGCAGTGCAGTGAGCTAAGACAGTTCCAATGCTATCAACATCTAGAGAAAGAACTGTGGGATCTGAATGCAAAATAAAACAATGTTTTCTTTTTTTTCTTTCTCGTGGTTTTCCCTTTTGTTCTAATTCTTTCACAACATGACTAATGTAGAAATATGTTTAATATGAATGTATAAGTACAGCCTATATCAGATTGCATGCCATCTTGGGGAGAAGTAAAGTGGGGGGAAGGGGAGAAAATTTATAAAAGTGAATGTGGAAAACTTAACAAATAAATAAAATATATTGCTTTCATCTATAGGTCACCTTAAGATTTACAAAGCTCTTCAAATAGGCTTTCCTTGCTCCTCATAATTACACAATGAGGTAAGTATGAGTGTTATCCCCATTTTACAGATAAGGAAACTGAGGTGGCGCATTGGATTCCAGTCCTGGAATCAGGAAGACCTAAATTCAAATCCAGCCTCAGATACTTACTGTTTTGGTGACCTTGGGCAAATCACTTAACCTCTGTTTGCCTCAACTTGCTCATCTGTAAAATGGAGATAATAGCAAAACATCCTCCCCCTGACATGCAAGGATTATAGTGAAGATCAAATGAGATAGCAATTGTAAAGCACTTACCACAGTGCCTGGCACATAGTAGGTACTATATAAATGTTAACTGCTGTTATTTACCAGGATCATGCAGTTAGTAAATATCTAAGGCAGTATTTGAATGTAGGACTTCTATTTTGCAAGTCCATGGTGCTAGCCACTGTACCACCCTGCCTGCCACACTAGTTTTTGCTCATTGCTCCTGCTACCCAATGGGCTAAGCTCAGTAGTTCTTTGCGGGCTGTCAGGGAACCCTCTCCATTTCAGCAGGAAGGCCTGCACCCCTGAGCCTCTCTCTGTCTGCCCCTGCTCACCTTAGAGGGTTGTTGGGAGACTCCTGACTCGAGGAGTTCTTTAATACTTCCTATTCCAAATAGAATGTAAGTGACTTGAGGGTAGGAACTATTTAATTTTTGTCTTTGTGTCTCTGATACCTAACACGCTGTGAGACAAGTAGGCTGTGTGGCGATTAAAACACTGAGCCTAGATTCAGGAAGGCCCGAATTCAAATCCAGCCTCAGACTCTTACTAGTCATGTGATCCTGAGCAAGTCGCTTAACCTTGTTTGCTTCAGATTTCTCAAATGTAAAATGGGGGTTATAACAGAACCTACTTCCCATGGTTGTGGTGAGATTCAGATGAGCTGAGACGTGTAAAGGGCTTTCCATGGTGTCTGGCACACAGTAGGCGCTATGTAAATGCTTCTGTTCAGGAGCAAAGTCTTAGGACTTCTCTTTGACCATGTGACTGAGAAAGCGATTCCCCTGTTCAGGGCATTGTAGACAATAGTCCTACTTACACACAGGCTGGACTAGGCCATGGGATCCTATGTATAGATGTGGGAGGGGCCTTGAAGTCTGACCCCCTCAATTTTCAGATGAGGAAACTGAGATCTCAGGGAATTGAACTGACTTACCTGAAATCACCCAGGTTACAAACAGCAGAACTGACAACTAAGTGGTCATCTCTAGGAGTGCCAGCTTTCCCTATTTTTGGAATGGCCTTCACACTGGCCATCCCACTCCGGGAAGGTTACTCCTTTGATAGCAGCCCTCTGTTGCTTTAAAATAAGTCAGGAGCCATCTTCTGTACGAAGCCTTTCCTGATCCCCACCTACCCAATCTTGTGCCCTCCCTCCCAAACTCCCTTGTATTTAACTAACTTGTATTTATTTTATATTTTTTGTTTTCATTTTATATTTATACTGTGTATATTTTTGTATGTAGTTTGGTCTCCTTCCCTATCCCTCCATGAAAATGCGAGCTCCATATAGGGCAAGCTTGTCCCATTCTCTGTACTCGTATCCCCAGTGCCTAGGACTGTGCCTGGCAGACCTGGTAGTCAATAATGAATGCTTGTTGATTGGTTAGTTACCTGTAAAGTGGGCTCCACTCCCTCACATGGGTCTTGTGAAGATTGCACTGTCCAGACTTGAGCAGCACAGAAATGCAAGTTGATGTTATCAGATGACATCCAGTTTCCTTGCCCCCCCCCACCCACTGATGCGGATGACCTCATGGAGTAACGCGTCAGATCCACATTAGCAGGACATGATAGTCATGAAATTCCCCCACTTAGAGTACAAGGTGAGGACAGGGATTATTCTTGTCTTTGTAACCTCAGAGCCGTGGAATCTGTCAGCAAGGGGGAAGGTTACAGAGGAGTTGCTGCTGATCTCTATCTGTGAAAGGAGTTTCTACACTGGGAATTCCCAACGAATAAAATTACTGTGTAGGTCCATAGGGAGCAGCTAAGTGACACAGTGGTAGAGCGCCAGGCCTAGAGTCTTCTTCAGTCTTCATGAGTTCAAATCTGGCCTCAAGATGCTTACTAGCTGTATGACCCTGCACAAGTATTTAACCCTGTTTGCCTCAGTTTCCTCATCTGTTAAATGAGCTGGAGAAGAAAATGGCAAACTAATCTGGTATCTTTGTCAAGAAAATCCCAAATGGGGTCACAAAGAATTGGAATTGTCTGAAAAATGACTGAACAACACTATACACAAACTCCCTCAAAAAACAAAACCACCTAGTGTGCAGGTAGTTAATAAGGGCTTTTAAAAACTGGATTGAATAAAGCATGGAGAACAAGCCAGAGAGAAGAGGCTGTTTCATAGGAATGGATGGCTGCCACCGTGTGGTGGTCTTGAGGTAACAACAAAGCCAGAATCCATGTGCCAAGCATCTAATTCGATGGATTTCATCAACTCTGTGTTATGGCCAGATGTCTCCTCAAATAGACACTTCATCTCCCATCTCCATGACTTTGCATAGGCTGACTGCCATCCACAGAATAATAGTTATTATAATAGCTAACATTTATGTAGGGCCTACTATGTACCAAGCACTGTGCTAAGCACTCCATAGTTATCTCATGTGATCTTACAACAACCCTACAAGGTAGGTGCTGTTATCACCCCTATTTACAGATGAGGAAACTGAGGAAAACACTGGTTAAGTGACTTGCCCAGGGTCACACATCTAGAACATGTCTGAGACTGGATTTGAACTCAGGCTTTACTGACCTCAGACCCAGCATTCTCTCCATTGTGCCACTTCTAAGAATCCCTAGTTTCTGTCAAAGCTCAGTTCAGGCTTTATCTTCTACGTCAAGCTCTTCCTAATTCCACCTTCCATTTATTGTGCCTGTTTTTTAATATATTTCATATGTATAGATTGTTTCCTCTGCAAGAATATAAGCTGTCTGAGGGCAGGGATGATTTCACTTTTGCCTTCAGATTCCTAGCACTTAGCATAACGTCTGTCATAAGCTTATATCACCCCTACTATGTGTCAGGCATTGTGCTGAGCCATTTACGAATATGATGAGTTCCTCCTCCCAACAATCCTGGGAAATAGGCGCTGTTATTAGTCTCAGTTTATAGTTGAGGAAATAGGTTAAGTGACTGACCCAGGGTCATTCATATAGCTAGGGATTTGAACTCAGGTCTTGCTGATACTACTGTCATTGCCTAAATGCTTAATCAATGGTTATTGATTGACTTCCAGTGTTTATATTTGATTTTCTAGTATTTATACTTATTTTCTTCATAATTGCACTTCCATTTGGCCTTTGACTCTCACTGGTGGAGTGGAAAGAGGGTTGGATTTGGAGTTGGAAGACTTGCTTTCATATCCTGGTTCTACTTTTATTACCCGAGTGATCTTGTGCAATCTGTCAATAAACTCTTATTAAGCACCTACTATGCACCAGGTGCTTGAGTTACAAATATAATGAATGAAGTAATTCTTGCCAGTCTCTTCAACAGACTGAGCCTCAGTTTCCGCACCTGTAACGGGAGTGATGGGATTCCAAGGTCTCTTCTAGCTCTATGTTTGGAGTCCTCTACTCAGAGATGTGTATACATGGACAATAAACAGTCCCTGCCCTCAGGGAGCTCATGTTCTGTGGAAGAAAACCCTGAGTGTACTCTGCACTATGGGCATACACCTGGCAGGACATGTCTATTAATGCTCTTCTAAACATCTCTGCCCAAGGAGAGAAATCTCCAAAAAGGGAGGGTTTCCCCTGTGCCTTGATATTGCCAAGGCAATTCATAATATGATAAACCAGTTAAAGAATTTAGGCAAAAGTTCAATCAGCAGATTTCATTCCTCTCCAGATGAGTCACTTAGAACATCAGACATCCCGGAGAGGACAAGTGGGTCATGTAGTAGATAGAGCAAAGGGCCTGGAGTCAGGAAGACTCAGATACTTAGTAGCTATGTGACCCTGGGCAAGTCACTTAACCTCGTTTACCTCAGTTTCCTCATCTGCAAAATGAGCTGGAGAAGGAAATGGCAAACCACTCCAGGATCTCTGCCAAGAAAATCCCAAATGGGGTCACAAAGAGTCAGACATGATTGAAAGGACTCAACCCCAGAACATCCTGGAGAATCATTTTCTTAAACCATTCAGTCGAATCCAGGGGAGATTCATTTAATTAGCTGATATTCTCCTAAGTGTGATTATTCCCCTAATTCGATTTCCCAGACCAAAGAGTTCCTGGTAAATTTTTTTTTCCTGCAATTTCCTCACAGAAGCTGCCTAGGTCTTTAGAAAGGGGGACAAAGGATTTGGTTGGCATAGCACATTCTTTTCCTACAAGTGTGAGGAAATACTAATAAGGTTTTCTTCATTCTGATAAGTCTGGGAATGACTGGAGACTAGAGAAATATTTATTTCCTAATTTTTTTTTAAGAAACAAAGGGAGGTTTTTGTACACTCCCACAAATGACTGCAAGGCAGTGAGAACACAGGTCTGGAGTCATCCTCCTCACCAGACACTGTTCTCTCATAGAGTGAACAAAGGTCCCCCTGGACTCTGGTTCAGTGGGCCTCTACATCTGTAGTTTTCTCTGGCTTCTGCTTGTACTTAGGAGGAACTTTGCCGTGGTGGTGTCATCCCTCAGCAGGAATGGGCTGGGCTCTCCTGTTGGTGTGGGTGGTGCTCTTTCCCCATCCCACCCCAGCTATTTCCATATCAGGTTTTCAGAACGCTCTCCTCAAGCCTTTCCAGTCCAACTGTGTTGTGAATTGCCTGAGAGAAAGAATACAGACACAACTTCCTTCCCTCCTTGGACAAAGTGGCTCCCATGTGTCCCTTGGAGGTTGAGGCTAGCCGTGGAATGCCCAGGAGCTGGGAGAATTGAGGAATGAGGACTCAAAAATGGCTCCCAGGCACTGAGAGGAAGGTCTGCTACCTAGGGGAGAGGTAGCCAACTATCTTCTATCTCCCAGGGCCTTCGACCCAAAGGCTATGGGCGTATGGAGGGGAGCTATGAGACTCAAATGAGATAATGATACAAAGCCCTTGGCAAAATTGAAAGTATTCCATACAGCCAATTGTTGTGTTGTTAGCCTACAGGTACCTCACCAACAGGTGATAACTCATTCCCTGAGCTGTCTATTGTAGCAATCCAATGGAACTCTTAACTGTGCAAAAAGGAGGTGCTGAAAAATGTTCAACAAGAAGAGAGGTGGGAAATCATGCAAACATTTAAATTTATTATTATAAATTAATTTATTATTAACTAATTAATAACTATTGTTAATAATTATTGACATTTTATTAAATCCAGACAATCAACCAAATGATAAACCAAACTTTGATTTCTAGCAGATGTGATTCCTGAGATGTAAATACTTAGAAACTTGTTAGCTTCCTAAAGGAGGAATCCACACCATGCCTACTATGTGCTAGGCATTTTGCAGGGTGCTGGGAGACAGGAACAAATCAGTCCCAGCAGGGAGCTTACATTATACTAGAGAAGGATGTGTATCTGTGAATGGGGATATAACTTGGATACAGATTAAGTATTCGGATTTTGGACCAGGTATGATTTCATTGACAAAGGGCCCTCTCAGTGAGGAAACTCCCTCTACCAATGTCAATATCAGTAGGCCTGCTAAGGATTGTCTTTGAAAAAAGTAAATTTTTATCACTTACATTTCCCCCCTCTCTGGGGTCCATAACAAAGAATGAAAAGAGGGAGAGGGAGTAATAGGTGTTTATCAAAACTAATCAATATATCTGTCAAGTCTGACAGTGTATGAAGTACTCCATGCCAATGGTTCCAAGGCTTTTTCAAAAGGGGATGGATCTTTTCATTGTGCTAAGAGAATTTCTAGCTCAACTTTATTACCACCATTGACTTACAATGAGTAGATTGTGTAAAAGTCTGCAAAATCAAGTTGACACAATAAAGCCCTGGTATTAACTGGTTAGTTGCTTCTCTCATTTACAGCTTGAGATATCAGCAATAACCTCGGTGCCTACCAACTAGTTTACCATATATGTTTTCCTCTTCTGACATTGGGTTTTTGGCCTATAAGTCATCATCTTCCTTTGCTTCCTTGAACTTGCATTGCACCCATCCTACGTAACCATAATGTAGATAATGTAGCTGAAAACTGCTGCTCAGGGCCCATGCCTTCGTGTACACAGTGATTTCTATCCTCCGAGCATAATAAATACACTTTGGTCATATCTCCGTGTCACTGATTGAATGATTGGCTGTGATACCTACCAACCAAATCTCTGACAAATTCTGTCAAAATATGCATTTTTTCTGAAGCATAAATTTGGGCGTCATCAGCGTTTCACTTCCTCAGTAGTTCTTTCCATTTACATTGTCACTATGTTTTCCTGGTTCTGCTTATTTGACTCTGATTCAGTTCAGGGAAACCTTCCCAGACTTCTCCATAGCCAGGATTTTCATAATTTCTTACAGAAGATATACTGTATACCATTCAGGTGCCACAGCTTGGTTAACTGTTCCCCACATGACTAAATGTGGGGTATGTAGGTGAATGGTGCAGTGGGACTGGCATCGGGAGGACCTGATTCAAATTAGCCTCGGACAGTAGGCTGTGTGATCCTGGGCAAGTTGCTTAACCTTTATTTGCCTCAGTTTCCTCATCTGTAAAATGGGGATCTTAGCATCTACCTTCCAGAGTTGTAAGGATCAAATGAGATATTTGTAAAAAAACAAAAAAACACTTAGCACAGTGTTAGGCACACAGTAAGTGCTAGATAAATGTTTATTCCCTTTCCCCTCTATAATGCGGAGGAGCAGCCTTTCTTCTCTAGGTCACCCTCTCCTGGGGCTTCCCTTTGGGCCAGCTCGCCTCCTCCAGCCTGGGCTACTGACTTTCTGGACTTCATCCTCTCCTACCCTGCTTTAGCTCCCACCTGTGTGTCCCCGAAGCTCCTGGAGGGCAGGGGCTGATTTGATGGGTGTATTTATCAGAGCCTGTCTTATTATGAATGCTTGTGATCTGCCTCATAGGATCCAGGTCTTAGGAATCACCCAGCTCTGGGCTTCTGTTCCCTCCTCTCTGAAACAACGGGCTTGCACCAGGTGACTTGTGAGCCCTACACTGCAGCTTTACATCTATCCTCAAGGCTGAAAGACCAAACATGCTGTCCTTACGTAGGTGACACAGTGTCATCTAGTGGTAAGTGTCTCACATTACATACACAAAAATTTTCTGTCAGAACATGGAAGACAGGTCCATCCTAAGAACAGATGGGATTCTGGAAAACAGCCGGCCCACACATAAGCTGGTATGCTTATAAGAGGCAGCAGTTAGCCTTGAAGCTGGGATCCGCCTCTGACAACTCCTAGCCGTGTGACCCTCTGGACATGCCACTTAACTTTTCAGGGCTCTAGGCAACTCAGACTCTAATTTGCAAAGAAGGCACTGACCTAGGTTGAAAGAGGGAGCTTCCTCACCCAGGAGAGCTCTAGACCTACAAAATCACAAGTCCAGTCCTCATCCCTACTACATGGCAGACACTGTCCTAGGTGCTGAGGACGTATTTTAAGTATGATAGCTCTTCTACCCAATATCTTCATCCTTTTCCAGATTTTCTTTCTTCTCATAGAAATGCCCCCTTTCATCCCCCAAGTTATCTTTGAACTAAATAAAAATGTCTCTGTCCATTAACAGCAGTTGGCATCTATTTGACATGTGGCTTATTTGGCATTTGATGGAGAGAACTCTGAAGTTTGTAAAACCATACTATTTCATTTGCACCTTACCACAGTTTTGTGAAGGAAATGCTGGTTTTATTCTTTGCATTGTACAGAAGAGGCACTTGGACTCAGAGAGGTCACAATAAGTGTCAGAGACAAGATCTGAACTCAGAATTTAAACTTAGAATCCCTCTAAGGCCTGTGCTCTCCCCACGATGCCCTACAGCTGAGTACTCATCTCTAGAATGTCATTCTTTTCTAGACCCTGACCCAAAACAGCATGGGCTAGCAGCTGCTCTACACAGGGTTCAATTCTGCCTGATACTAATAGATTGTAAGCTACTTTGGCAGGGACTGTGTATCTTCATCGTTTTTGCATACCCCTGCCTCAAGGAAAGTGCCTGGAACATAGGATGCACTTAATAAGGGTTTATGGAATTGGGTTTATTACATGTATTTTAGAACATCTGTAAAAATATTGCTTTGTTACAAAGTTAGTATAGACCTTACAATTCCAATAGCCCAGCTCTCTCCTTTTACAGATGAAAAAACTCAAGCCCAGCAATACAAATGACTTAAGAGCAAAGGATTTTGAGCTGGAAAGGGATCTCAGAGGCCATCTAGCTCAACCTCACCCCTTCATTGTTCAGATGGGGAAACTGAGGCCCACAGAAATGAGGGGACTTGCCTAAGATCTTACGGGCAGTCAAGTGCCAGAGCTAGAGAGTCACACTGAGAACTCCTGACTCTGTTGTATCATGTTGAAAAAATGCAGAGGAAAATGTCACACTTTCTATTCTGATTTGTCTAATTAAAAATACATATTGTTATTGTCAAGTCCTGAAATGAATCAGAACCGTGAGTTGAGAAATAAAGTATCTTTACCTGAGGTAACAGGGCAGCGGTAAGCCTGCCACCCTGGGGATTCTCTCATAAGTGCAAAACACAATGGATTTTCCAACCAAGAGACCCATGAAAAGTTTTTTGTCCTTTTAGGAGGGGAGAGGGAGAAGGTAGTATGAAGTAGCAAAGCCTAATCATGAGACCCCAGTGGCCCTTGGGAGTCTGGGCAAGGGAAACCACTTCCCTCTTGTTTTTTTGCCCTTCATGTCATAAATCCCAAAGGGAAAGGGGCAAAGATATTAGAAGCTGAGGTCCAGCTTGAGCTGGAGGTAAAATCTCAGGGTAGGGACTAAGAACGTATTTCAGCTCAACCTAGTGGATATTATTACGGGTAGAAAGGTCAAGTGCTACTGGAATCCATGACATAGCTGGGTGATTCAGAGAGAGTGTCTATGAATATTATATTTTGAATGAACAATTTTCTATCTTTAATAGGGCTAGTTTGAAGTGAGGCAGACCAAAGTTGGAGTCCTCTTTGTATGAGTGGGCAAATCACTAAACATGTGGACCACAGGTGCTGACATGATTATGTTACAAACAGTTGTCATCTGAGTTGTGGTGAGAGTTCCCACAGCTCCAAATTCACAGCTGTTTAATATATTTAAATATTATTTTTGACACAGCAAACACATTCCAACAAACACCCAAACTGGCCCTTGCCCTCCTCTCATTAAATGTCAGATGATGCATCTGTGAGATCCT
The DNA here is from genome assembly GCA_028658325.1 of Potorous gilbertii. NCBI lineage: Eukaryota > Metazoa > Chordata > Mammalia > Diprotodontia > Potoroidae > Potorous > Potorous gilbertii. Next base: position 35,866,392 of record CM053771.1, on the reverse strand, counting down.
TTAGCAAGGAAGCCAGCAGCAAGAACGGTCCCTCTCCAAACCCTGGAAATGATTACAGATTGTTAAATCTTTAACTAAACATCGAGAGAGATCTGCAAAACTTGGTTTTCTTTGATGGTGACTAGGAATCATAGGTTGGAGTATTTGAGCACTGACTAGAAAGCATCCATAATATCTTTGGAAGGGAAAGACTGGAAAGGAAGGCCTATTTACAAGGTTTCCTTGTCGAGAACCAGAACTAGAACCATCCACTGGCTCAGGAATCAGAGGGCCTGGGTTCTTCGACGTACTAGTTTGTGACCTAAGGCAAGTTCTCTAGGCCTCAATTTCCTCATTTGTGGGGATTAGACTAGTTAAACTTGAAAGTCCCTTCCCAACCTAAATCTGTGATCCTCTACCTCTTAGGGCTTAATGGGGGAATTGGGGATCTTAACATGGGGTCCATGAATTTTAAAATATTTTGATTACTATTTTAATCTAATTTGGTTTCCTTTGTAGTTTTATATTTTTATTTTTAGATATTTAAAAACATGATAATAAGAAGGGTCAGTCATGACCAAAAAAATCCACTCTCTGGTCCAGATAACTTCTAATATCCATTCTCACTCTAACTTATCCTCTATGATCACTGCTAGGCATAATTCTACTTCTGGGTGAAGTGCTCCATCCCTGCACTACTGAAAGAAGAAGGAAGCAGATTCCAGATCTGTGAAGAAATCAGGCTCTGTCTCAGCCTTCCCAAGTCATGGGTAGCAGGCCAGCTGTTGCTCAGTCAGCCCCTTGAAGCGGTTCATAAAAGGAGCATTTCCTCTCTTCCCCTTGGGAGGAGACATCTGTTTATTTCATAACAAAAGGGGAAAGAGTTCTTTCAGAAAATTTGCCCAAGTTGCATCAGAGAGTTGGTTCAACAATTAGTTAACTTGTTACTTTTCACCAAGTACTGGGCTCTGCACTAGAGAAACAGACAACTCTCTTCCCCAAACAGCCCCTGCCCTCAGGAAGTGTACTTTCTTTCCACTTTGGGCTGGAACAGAGGAAGCGGAGGGAAGGGTATGATGGGGACATCACACTTACACACATACATAATAATACAAAGTGATTTTGAGAAGCCCTCAGAAGGGTGGTTAGATAGCTGGGGTGCTATGACATTATGGCCAAGTAGATAGAATGCTGGGCCTGGAATCAGGAAAACCTGGATCCAAATCCTACCCTCAGATGTTTAAAAGTTTCATGTAGTATAATAGCTCTGAGCCTGAGTTTCCACATCCATAAATGTGAAGAAATGTAACTGTGTCACCTCACTTTTATCAGTTTCCTTATCTGTAAAATGAGAAAAAATATTAATCACAGAGTTGTTGTAAGAAGAAATTAAAGCATGAGATTATAATGTAGAATGCTTTGCAAACCTTAAAACATTACACAAATGTTTGCGTTTGGTGGGACTTTTTTTCCCCTTTTTGGTCTATACCTGTGACTTCTCTGTCACTGGGGACTCCCAGTGAAGAAAGTCCCCTTCCAATAAAGGTTACTTTTGAACATTTGGTCTCAGAGTGTTGCCTGGAGCTATGGAGAGGTCCAGGGTCGTTTCAGCCAGTAAATGTCAGAAGCCAGAATTGAACATAGGCCTTCCTAATTCTGAAGTCAGCCCTCTACCCACAACGCCATGATGTGGGGATCTCTTAGCAGTTGTAATAAAGAATCAAAGCAAAACACTCAAAAAGGAAAATTGGACAATCAGGCTTCTCATTCCGCCATTTCCTCCCATCCCTGGGGAAATCTTCATGGACCATATTTAAGAAAACACTGGAGTGGTCATGTGGGAGCAGGATGAGGTTAGGGGTGAATGCAGAAATTGGAGAACTCGCTAGGGAAACTTGTAGAAACTGTGGAAAAGGAATACGATACTGTCCCAATTGTGTCCCTAATGCTGCTGAGGACAGAGCTTCTTGTGTAGGCTGGCACTGGGCATGTTTGTGTTTGTAGGGGGAGGGGGGCAAATGACACCCAAAGACAATGAGTGCATGCCCCATTTGCCACTGTGGTGGTGATGTTAACAAGCTATGACCTTGACTGTCCAGCCTGACAAATGGGGTAGGACAGCTGAAAGGTGAAATGTCTTTTTGTCACCAGCTGCTTTTGACATGGGACAACCACAGCAAGGGTGGTTCCTGGCAGGCACCAGAAAAGTTCATGCTGGCTTCCTGGGAATTCCCCTTAGAATGATGGAGAGCTAAGACTGTGAAAGAAGAGATGGAAAGAATGCAGCTATGTAAATGGAATCTGACTTCAAAGGGAGCTGGAACACAAGAAATGGCTGGGAATTTTTCTCATGGGTCCTTTCCACATTCAACTTCATTCTAATCAAACAGGCCTACTCACTTTAAGTTCCCCAAACAGGACAGTCCATTTCATCCTCCTTGCCTTTGTCCAGGTATCCCTAGTGCAGCAGAAAAAATGAGGCAGTTGAAATCTCTGGTTTGTGGTCCAAGCTCTGGGTAATTCACTGCCTCACTCAGGCTTGTTTCCTCCTCTGGAGAATGAGGGGGTTAGAGGTGGTCTCTGAGGTCCATGTTTGGCTTTAAATCTATGATCCCATCTGTGCATTGCCCACCCACCTCTGCCTGTGACAATTCTCAGGTCCCTCCATTGCTCGCTCAGGTGTTTCCCACATGAAGTCTCTCTTGATTGCAGAGTTGTTAAGGATCCCTCCCTCTTGAAATGACTTTGTCTATACTTTACCTTTGAGAGGTCCTGTAGCTTAGTGGATAAAGAGCCCAAGGAGTTTGGTTCATCCCACCTCGGACATCCACACAGGCTGTGTGATGTGTGACCCTGAGCAGGTCACTTGAGTCTAGCCACTTCGACTACAGGCAATTCTCTATTTCTCTAAGATGGTAAATTGCCAAGAAGGCACTGATCTGCATTTGTAGAAATTCACCCATCTGGGAGTTCCCTAAACCAAAGAAATCAGAGATCCAGGACTTCTCCTTTTATTATGCATATCTTTATGTACATACTGAGTGTTGGATATCCCCCTCTCACACTGTAAACTCCTTGGGGATAAGGACAGGTCAATTTTTTTTTAGTGTATCCCCAACTGCCTGCTTGTAGTGCCCTAGCTTGTACACAGTAGATGATAATAAATGTTTTCTGAATTGAATCTCGATGTGTGGAGTGTTTGTTGGGACCACTCCAGAGGATGGCCTTTTCACCACAGGGAAAATATGAATGGGATCTGAGGCCCGGGTTCTCTGCAGGAAAATTCTGATCATTTGCCCAAGATACTTTGCTAGAGGTAGTCTATCCATCATGGTTAGTGGAATCCTGTGGCTGGTCTGGGGGTCACATAATTCATAATGAATGTCTGCAACATGTTGCTGTAATATCATGACACACAATGGAAAACTGAATGTCAAACTTTTTTTACATATTAAATCTCAACAGTTGACTATTATACTAACAGATTTCTTTGCAGACTTTTAAAGTGGGAGGAGATAAAAATAGAACTCTTTATGTTTCTTCTCAATCAGGAAGCAGTCTCTTTTTACTGCCTCTCATCCTATATGGCCAATAAGGTTTCATCTACAGAAGTGGGCATGCCAAAGTAGTTTCCAGCTTCCTTTCAAAAAAAAAAAATTGGGAGTAACCCCGATTAGTGGTTTGATACCGTAACATGACCCATCAGATATAATCCACCAACCTTGGAGTCAGTCAGATCTGGGTTCGAATCTCACCTCAGAAGTTGTGTGGACCAAGACTCCAATTTCTCCCTCTGTAAAATGAATGGATCAGATAGTTTGAAAGGGCTCTTCCTGCTCTCAGTTTAGGAATCCCAACATGCCACGTGTACAAAGAACTCCCGATGTGGGAGCTTCCCTCCATTATGAAGATCAAAAACCCTTTTAAGTGATAATCTTAGTGAACCCAGTGAGGCTCCTGAGAGGTCTTTGACTTGCCCGTGGTTGGCCCATGTCAGAGGCAGGACTTGAACCCAGGTTTTCTCAGTAGGAGGTGATCTCTCTCCACCCAGCTTCTCATTTAATAATATGAGAAGAGAAGCAAGTTTAAGGGAAAAAAAGCATCAAAACCACAATTAAATGAGCGAACTTTGTAAAGCTCTTAGCACAGCGCCTTGCCTAGAGTCGGTGCTTAATAAGCTTTTCCCCTTTCCGTCTTAAAAGAAGCGGTCTCTGCCGCATCAGAGCACACAGACATGCTGTCAGGGAAGATCTCTGTACACTGAGGTGATGGACGATGCTGGTGATATTTGCCCTATATCCCATCCAAGGCCGGAGGGGAAGATAGAGCCGGCGGTGGGTGCGGGGCTATCTTGGACTCAGGAGAGAGGGTCTTTGGGGGAATTCCAGCTCATCCTAAATGACTTGAACAGAAAGCACCTGCTTCTTGTTTCTCTGGCTGACAAAGGGCACGGGGACCACAGCAAAGGCCCAGGGAAAAAGGAAAAGAAAGCGAAAGGAATATGTCTCAGAAAGTCAAGACTTTCCAGAAGGGCGGCAGGGGTCTTCTCGTGGTGAGATGCCCAGGGAGCGCGCGATGGCTGCCCGCGGGGCGCGCAGCAGCTGTGGCCAGCTGTGCCACGAGGGCCGGGCCGGGGGCGGGGCCGGAGCGGGATGGGGGCGGGGCCGAGCGGGGCTCCGACCCAGGCCCGGGCACAGCCCGGCCGCGGCTACGGCTCACATGACGCCGCTGCCCCGCGGCGAGAGGGGGCGGACTGGAGGGTCCGAGTGCGCGGCGCTGGCATCGGAGCAGTTAGAGCGGTCGCCCCTCGGGGCCCCCCAACCACCTCCCCGCACCCCACGGCTCCGGCAGCAGCAGCAGCAGCAGCAGCAGCAGCAGCTGGGAACTTTCTTTGGCTGAAGTCCGCGGGCCCCTTTCTCCTGCTTCCGTCCTGCCCCGCCTCCCACCTCCCTCCTCTCCCCAGACTTCTGCCCTCTCCGGGCTCCCAGCTTCTCCTGTCCTCTGGTCTCTGTTCAGCTCCCCTTCTTCCAGTCTTTCCTCACCCCTCCCCTCGCCCCAGCCCTTTCCACTTTCCCTCTTTCCCCAAGACCCCTTAGCTCTTCCTCTCCAGCCGCTTCATTACCCGTTCTTTCTCCTTTTCCTTCATCGTCCGGCCCTCCGACAGCATCCTTCCTCGATCCCATCTCTCCCCCTCCAAGTCCCACTCTCTCCTCTCTCCTTTCTTCTTTCCCTTGCCATCCGCCCCTGGAAGTCCCTCGTCGCAAGGGTTCCTCGCTCCGTCATCTCCTTGGCCATGCTGCACCCCCCGAAGCCTGCCCCCCCAACCGAGATCTATCCTTCGGAGAAGATCGTGGTCCTCCTGTCCTGCGTCCTCTCCTTCCTGGGCTCCAGCCTCCTCATAGGCACCCATGCTCTGTGGCCGGACCTGCGGAGCCGTGCCAGGCAGCTGCTCCTTTTTCTGTCCCTGGCGGACCTGCTCTCGGCCGCCTCCTACTTCTATGGGGTCTTCCAGGACTTCCAGGCCACCACCTGGGACTGCGTGGTGCAGGGCGCCCTCTCCACCTTCGCCAACACCAGCTCCTTCTTCTGGACGGTTGCCATCGCAATTTACCTGTATCTCACCATCGTGCGCAGCAACCAGGGTCCCTGGTCTGGGTCTCGACTCCTCTATTGCTTCCACATCATCAGGTGGGTCCGGGCTCCCGCGGTGTTTACCTAGAGAGCACCCCTTTTCTACTCAGTCCCTTTCCCTGCTGGAATTTTGGTGGTGATTTTGTTTTACAAAGTTGTCCTTCAGCTCAAACTCCTTGTGGGAAGGCACAGCTTCCCTTTTGTTAGAACCCAATTCTACCTCATAAAACTTGATGATTAAAACTAGAGGAGAGAGGAAGGGAGGGGTTTGTCTTTCACCTAGGCTTACAAATTACTTTCTTTAAAGTATTTCCAGGGAGGATACTCCCTGGAATGCTCCCTTTCTGGAGGAAAGAGTAGGCGTGTTCTCCTTGGCTTGAAAGGACAGGTTGGAGAAACAGAAGTAGTCTCACTGGAAATGAAAATTTCCAAACAGTTAATCTTCCAGGGAAGGATAGAGGGAAAGATGGATAGATAAGCAGATAGAGATCTGGATGTATGGATGATGATTAATAGATGATAGATTATAGATAAGCACATTTACTGTGCCAGTACTGGATCAAGCAGAATGAGCAGCTAAGGGAGTTAGCTGCATTGGAAGTCGGGTTCTCCCTTGGGGAAAGTCTTCAAGTAAAGTCCATAAGCCCACTTATAGGGTGGATGATAGAGGGGATTCCTTTCCATATAGGATAAATAGACTTGGAACTAGAAGCAGCCTCAGAGGCCCTCATTTTCCAGAAGAGGTCAAAGCGCTCAAAGGTGCCTTCCACCTCTGAGATCTGGTGATTGTATCAGGGCCTCACTCCCAAAATCAAGGTCACCTAAAAAGCATGATCAAGGTCAGGTCAGCTGAGAGGTCAGTAGCATGGCCAGCCCTGAATTCGTTTTCTATTTTAGGTGGGAAGAGGGAGCAGGGGTAAGATTCTAGCTTTTGGAAGTTGCTGAGTGGTTGCCCTCATGGGGAATTTGTCCAGCTTGGCTTTGTAGAGGTAGTCGTCTGCTAAACAAGACCCTGCAAGGAAAGTATGATAGGGCTAGGGCTAGAAGAGACCCTAGAAATCATCTAGTCCAACCCTGCCTTTTACAGATGAGGAAACCAAAGGCCATAGAAGTGACCCCTACTTCTGATGCTTTTACTGTCCCTTTGACTGTGAGCAAGCCACTGGATTCCCCTGGGTCTCCGTGTCTTCTGTTAGAAAATGAGAGGGTAGCTGAGATAGCCTCAGAGTTCTCTTACATCTCTGAATCTATGAAAGCATGATTTTCCCAAGGTTACACATGTTCAAAGTGGAAAAGCTGAGCTTTGAACCTAAGGACCATTTCAAAATAAAGTATTCTTTTGATTTCCTGTTTTCTCCCTCTCCCCTTCTCCCTTTCTCTTCACTCTCTTCCTCTCTCTCCTTCTCTCTCCCTCTATCTGTTCCTCTTTTCTGTCTCTTTCCCCCTCTTCTCTCTCTCTCCCTCTCCTCTCTTTTTTCTCCCTGTATCTCTCTTCTCTCTCTCCTCTTCTCTCTCCTCTCTGTCTCTCTGTCTGTCTCTGTCTCTCTCTCCCTCTCTTTTCTCTGCCTCTCTGTCTGTCTCTCTCTCCCCCCACCCTCACTGCCTAGTGAGAAGTGGTTGACTTCTCACCAGTGATTCGATTGAGATGATTTTGTAAAGGTAGGTGCTTAATACATGTTGATTCCTTCCCTCTAATCCACAGCCCATCCAACCCGTAGCACTATAGCCTCCTTCTTCAGCTAAGGATTTATGACTAGAGGGGGAAGGATTTGACAGAAGGGTCCCTGGTAACAGAGCCGGAAAGCACACTATTTCTTTAATGTCTGTCCTTTCCATTACTTTTCCTTACACTGTGCTGCTCATCCCAATTCATTCAGTCTAAGGAATCTATCAGCCACTTGTCAAGGGAAAGAAATTTGTTAAGCCTAGTTACAACAGTTGTTTTCAAGGCCAGTGCCCCTGGGCCTCATGGTGGGGTACCCAGAGGGTCAGCCTTACTTGGGGTCTGGAGAACTAAACATTTGAGACACCTACTAGCTCTGAGAATGTCTTCATCTGTAAAATGGGAAAATAATCATTGTACTATGGACCTCACACACATCACAGGACTATTGTAGAGAAAAATACTTTGTCATTTTAAATCTACCGAAATATGAAATGTGAGTATCTATCAGTCTGTCCGACCCACTAGCATTTATTAAGCATCTGTTTTGTGCCAGGCTTTGTGGAGATAAAACAAAAAATGTAAAAATGATACAGACCCTGCCCTCAAAGAGCTTACATTTTCTGAGGGGATACAACATGAATGTTTTGAAGGACAAGATATTGGCTCCTGAGGTGGTAGAATAAGGGAATTAAGGGATCGGTCTTAGAGTTAGGAAGACCTAGATTGTAATCCATCCACCAATGTACTGGAGCCAGTTCAAAATGGGCTGCTTTCAGTGTGAGCATTTATACCTCAAAAAATCAGCAAATGCTATAAATCAGATCTGGGTTTGTTTTTTTGTTGATTATCTAGTCTTAACAAAGTGATGGAGAAAATGTTAATGATGCTGATTGAACTTAAAAGTGTGTTGTATCTATACTTTTTTATTTTTTGAGAGCTGGTTCTTAAATATTTACCAGCACACTCCTGGATCCATTACTTGACATGTTAGCCTGGTGATTTGGGATAAGTCACATTTTGACTCTTCAGAAACTTCCTCAGGTCTTTTGCAAACTTGTTTCACCAAAAATTTTTGTTTCCATGGAGCCAATTAACTTTAAGGAGAATATTTACTGAGGGATTGATTGATCAGCAGAAAAATAGCAAGAATGAGGGCTAGTTAGAAACCAGACAGTCCAGTACTCCACTGGGATCTAAGTTAAAAAAAAAAAGACGTAGAGGAAGTCTTTCACAGGGTGGGGGGAGACTCTTCTATGAAGGTCTCATCTAGAACATAAACAAGAATCACACAGAATGTGTAGAGCAGGCAGAGGAGAGAGCGTAAAGAATTCTGGGTGTATAGTTTGGGAACTGGGTTTGAATCATGACTGGGCTCCTTATAGAGTTTCTTCATCATAAAATGAGTTCTGAATGTAGGCAATCCCAGAGATTCTTTCTAGTCCTAAATCTATAATCCTGTGAAGCAACTGACTAGATAGCAACAGAGAAACTGGCAAGATCTGAGTTCAAACCCTGCCTCCCTTAGGTAAATCACTTAATCTGTTTGCCTCAGGTCCCTAATGTGTCAAACCAGATTAATGATAGGGGCTTACCTCCCAAGGTTATTAGGATAAAATAAGATATTTGTAAAGTGCTTTGCAAACTTTAAAATACTATACAAATAATGACAATTATCCCCAACCTGGGAGAATGCTCTTGTAGCCAGATGGTAGATAAGTCACAATTCCCTGGACTCCTCTGTTCCTTTGATCTTTTCTCACCTCTGACACTTGACACTCACTAGCTGTGTGACCTTGGGCAAGTCACTTAACCCCAATTGCCTCATCCTGGGTCATTTCCAGTTATCCTGATGAATGTCTGGTCACTGGATTCAGATGGCTCTGGAAAAGTGAGGCTGGTGACCTGCACAGCCCTCCCTCCCTCAAAACAAAGTCAAGTGCAAGTCATGTCATTATTTCTCTGATGGCATGGTCTTCTTCGGCAACGAAGGACCAACACATACACTCATTCTGTCCCTTATTCCAATCACAATAGATAATGAGCCTTTCGGAGACTGTCTTATCTCACAATGTTTGTTATTCAACAAATAGTTGTTGAAGACGTGTCTGGCAGAGTGCTAGACACTGAGGATCCAAAGATAAAAATGAATAGTTCCTTGACTTCAAGGAGTTTACATTCTAATGTTGGAGACAACATTTAAGCAGATAATTTACAAGCATTTTTTGAGCACCTACTACGTGCCAGGCATTAGGCATATACATAAAATAAATGAAGCAATTCCTACTCAATGAGTTAAGGTTCTTATAAAAAGAGATTTTTTTGAAGAAAAAGGAGTATATACTAAAAACTACTAGGGTGATAGGGGAAAGCTTCCCAGTGGGCCCTGGTATCTGATTTGAGCCTATTAGGAAGCGTGGGATTCTAAAAGGCAAAGGTGGAGAGGATCTGTATACTACATGCAAGAGCATGGAGTCAGGAAATGGAATGCTGAGAATAGGAAATAGGCCTCGTAGGGGGAATGTCAGTAGTCATTCTGCTACATACTATGTAACAGGCATTGTGCTAATAGCTGGGGATTCGAATGTGAGGGGGAAAACACCTTCTAATCTCAAGGATCTTGTAATCTAATGGAAAAGTACAACACACAAAAGAAAACTGAAGGGGTAAAAGGCAGCGAGAGAAGAGAAGGAATATACCTGTGATGGTATGGTGGAAAAGTAAGAGAAATTCAAAAATGAGTGCTACCAGAGAGGGAATGATGAGATGCCTGTCCTGGTATCCTTCCTTAAATAAATAAATGAAATAAAAATTTAAGGTTCTACCCTCAGGAGCTGGGAACTTTCGAACTCAAGGCCACATGTGGCCCTCTAGGTCCTCAAGTGCAGCCCTTTGACTAACTCCAAACATCACAGATTTGAATTTAAATTTAATAAAAAGACTCGTTCTGTAAGACTTGGACTCAGTCAAAAGGCCGTACCCAAGGACCTTGAAGGCCACATATGTCCTCAAGTCCCCAAGTTCCCAGAAAGAGAAGCAGGGGGTCCTGATAGGCTTATTGGATCTTGCAGGATGAGAATTTCCAATGAAGAGATTCCTTCCTGGAGTCATGGTGGAGATGTCCAGAATGAGTGCAGCCAGGTAGAAAATGAAATATTTGAGGCGATAAGTGTGTGAAAAGAAGGGTGGTATTGGTTTTAAAAAAAAAAAAAAGTCTGGAGAGGTAGGTTGTAGCTGTAGTATAAAGGAAAATACCTTTGAAAGACTTCAGAACTCTGGCCAACGAAGTGACCAATCAGGACTGGAGCGGACTGAAGACCAAATCTGCCTTCCATGTCTTGGCTGAGAAGTAATGAGCCAGAGGTATATGATAATATATACATTTTTCTGACTTAACCAATGTGTTAATTTCTTTTGTTTGACTTTACTTATTTGTTTCTAGGGACAGGGCTTCAATTTAGGACTTGGAGAAGTTTAGTGGATAGTGATAGAGATTTTTTTTAAAAAGCAAAGAAAATCAATAAAAATTAAATACACTGAAGGAGAAAAATCAGGAGACCCAAATGGTAATTACTATCATGTTAAATTTAATATACACCCTTTGTTTTAGAAAAAAAGCCAGACGTTTATGGTTTCATGAACTGTATACTCTTTATTTCTTCTTTCTTTGCTGAAATGTTCTTATTAGGTGATGGTTGTTAAGCTTATAATAAAAAAGGAAATTTAAAAAACAGAAAAGAAACAAAGTAGTTCGGAGCTAGAGTGTGAAGAGCTAAGCAGGAAAAGTGAATATTTCATCCTTGACACCATAGGGGGGCCCCTGAAGGTTATGGAGAGATACTTGGTCAGACTCATGTGTCACAATCCACTGGACAGCTGTTCAGAGGATGACGGATTGGACTCCAGAAGTAGACAGACCTCCCCCCCCCCGGAGGCCGCAGTGATACATCTCAGAAATGCTGTTGTCAGTATCACGTTTAGAATCACAATTTTTTAAAATCTGTGCTTGGCTTTAAACTTATCTCTCTTTTTTCTGTGTTCCAGAGGGACCACAAGGTTTTTCTTCTTTTTTTTCTTTACTATATCAATAAGCCTCTAAGAAGGGAGGTTAATAGAATGCTGAAAGGAAGGCTAAATGCTTAGATGGAGTTGCCTTGATGGGAAGGATAAACGAGGGCGTTGGCTTGGTCTGCCTTGGAGGTTGTAGTACCTACCAAAGCCTCTCACGTTTGCCCCTAGTTAGGATCACAGACTTCACAGTTAGAACAGATCATCCTGCCTTCAAGGTGCCAAGAAAGGCTTTGGTGGTTGTCTGCCATCCTAGCCTTAGCTGAACTCCAAGTCTGAAGGTGAAGCTGTGTGTGACTGGTTTTTCCCTCTTTTCTCAACACTAGTTAAGTGCTCCCAGCGGCTTCCTACCTCTTAATGATTAGACCCTTTCTTTTCCAAACTTGAGAGTCTCTCAGAGAGAGGAAAAAGGACTTGATTAAGACATAGCTCCCAGGGGTCCATCCAACCCAACAGCTGCCTGAGGCTAAAGACACAAGATGACAATAGCTTATGTTAGTTCTCTACGGTTTCCCAAGCAACACAGGAAGAAACCCTGGGAAGGATGGCTCCGATGTTTTTATAGATGAAAAAAACTGAAGCTCCATTGAAAAAATACCTACAATAGAATCTTGATGTCCTTCAAAACCTGGCCCCCTCTTACCTTTCCATTCTTCTTACACCTTACTCCCTTCCCCTTACTCTGTGATCCAGTGACATTGACCTCCTTGTGTAGAACACTTCAGCTCTTCTCTGTCTATGCCTCATACCTGGAATGCCTCCCTCTTCATCTCTGCCTCCCAGCTTCCTTCAAGCACCTTCTACAGGAAGCCTTTCCTCATCCCTCTTCATTCTTCTCCCTTCAGTATCTTCGATTTTTCCTATATTTGGTTTGTTAGTATGTAATTGCTTGTATGGTGTCTCCCCGCATTAGGCTGTGAGTTTCAGTGGAGGGACAACTGTCTTCTACCTTCCTTAGAATCTCCAGTGCTTCGAAGTGCCTGGCCCTTAATAAATGACTGACTGGACTGATTGACCTCTAACATCCTTTTCAGTGCCTGACTTCTTTTCATCTTATTTCTCACTTAACCTCCCTTCCTCCCCACAGTGCTTCCAGAGATTAGGCAGTTTGGTCCAAAGGGGAAGGGAAGAGGAGAGAATAATTATTTATATAGCATCTATGTGACAGGCACTATGCTAGCCACTTTACAAACATTGTCTCATTTGGTCAAAGGGATCTCTATGGACCAAGCTTCAGCCGATCCCCTGAAAATCAATGATATTCCACAATGTCATGTAACATTTCAAAGACTACTATGGCCAGGGACCCACTTTTCTGTTTGTTTCCATTGTGGGTTCAGAGACTCTTACTCAGGGCTGTAAGACTCTTACCTCTGGCCTGGCTATTGCATCACAACTGATTCATGCACGGAAAAGTAGGTGTGAGAATAAGGCCCCACCTTGGAAAGTCAGAACCTGTTTACCTTGACCATCCCCTTTATCTTCCTTTCCATCCAGCTTAATCCCCAAACATTAAACCTCCCACTTCTTTTGAGTTCAGAAAAGTAAATTTGGTGGGACTCTTGGATGGTAACACTTACAATAAACAGGATTGTTTCTAGGTCTAAGCCATTGAAAAAGATGAGACATAATAATAACATTAGTGATAGTCATTTTATAGCATTTTAAGATTCACGAAGCTCTTTAAATACATTATCTCATTTGAGTTCTGAACAGCCCTATGAGTTAGAGCAAGTACCACCACCCCCATTTTACAGTTGAGGAAACTGAGACTCGAAGGGTTCAAGGGACTTGTCCACGGTCACATAGCTAGTAAGTAGGCTTTAACCTTTAGATTTTCCTGATTCCAAGTCATCATAGAATAATTTTTGTCACAGATTTAGAGCTAGAAGGGACCTTAAGAGTTGTGTAGTTCAACCCATTTTAGATGGAGGAGACTGAAGCACAGAGTGGTTAAATGACTTGTTTTAAAGTCACTCAAATAGGACTAAAAGGGACCCTTGACACCAAAGACTCTCTGTCTACCATACCATGTTGCTTCTTCTCATTGTCATTAGTTATAAACCTTATTATTAAGCACCAACTCTGTCTAGGATAGTGTACTAGGCACCAGATATGGAGAGAAAGATGTGGCCTGGTCTCAATCTTCAAAGAATTTGCCATTTTACTTGAGTGACTCAGTATTGAATCTATTGGAGTCACCTCTAGATTTTTTCAGGAGCTGTTCCAGGAGTTGGGGGCATAAACATTCAATCCTTGTCCTCAAGGAAGGCATTCTGCTGAGTCTTAGAAAAGTGACTTTTCTTCTGGTTTTCCTTCCCCCTTCTTTTCTTGCTTTTGGTGGACCTTGGGAAGAAGTCATTACAATGTATACTTCAGGTAGAAGGGGGTGGGAAGGAATAGCTGTGGGCCAGTGATATCCCCATCACCAAGGGTACCATTAAATATACTTGATTCATTTCAAGATTAAAGTATCCAAGGAGATCAGTGGCAGGAGATTTGTTGCTCACTCTCTGGAGGGCCCAATTTTGCCATTGGAATAAAGTGCAGATTAAAAAAACCTCTTGGTTCAAGCACTGTTGATATTTCTCCACAGCAGGGACTCTCGAGGAATTTTTCTTGCTTAGGAAAATCAGTCAGAAGGATAAAAAAAAAAGGAGAGGGGGAAGGAGAATACTCTACTGAACTTCCCTTTTCCAACTGTGAGAGATAAGCGTATTGTCCAACTTATCCAAATCTGATTAGGCACACATACAAACCCACCCTGCAGGCCTACGCAGTGAGTGACTTCTGCTCCAGGCTGAGTTTAGTTGGGAAAATTTATGTGTCCAGCTTTGTCTGCCCTTGGTACTTAGATGGATTTATCTGTCCTGGAAAACAGGACAAGAGAATTAAGGAAAAACCAGCTGGACAGGTTTCCTTCTTTATTGACCTAGATCTTGCACCAGTCAGTTGGTTTCTAAGGGCTACCCCCCAGCTCCTTTTGGTAATTGTGATAATATAATAACGGCTATTTCCACAAAGATTTCATCTTTGCAGAGTGTTTTCTGGGACACGATCTCATTTGAAACTCACAATCACCTTGGGAAATGGGATGAGGAAAGTGAGGTCCAGAGGGGTAGTGGCTTGCCCAAGGTCACACAGCCAGTATGGACATAGTATCATAGATTTACAGCTGGAAGGGACTTCAGAAGCCATGAGTCCTCTTCCCCTCATTTTACAGATGAAGAAACTGAGGCCTCGAGAGGTGGTGACTTTCCCAAGATTGCACAGGTAATAAGTAACAGAGGCAAGGTTTGGACTTGGATCCTGTGTCCCTGAGTTCAGCATTCTTTCCTCTGCACCCCACTGTCCCAGGCCATAGTTCCCTCATCTGTAAAATGAGGAGTGTAGACCAGGGGTGACCAACCTGTGACTACATATGGCCTTCTAGGTGCTCAAGTGTGGCCAGGAGTCAAAGGGCCCCACTTGAGGACCTAGAGGGCCACATGTGGCCTTGAGGCCGAAGGTCCCTCACCTCTGGTGTAGACCATTAAATTCCCCTTAGTTTATGAGTGTCTTGAGGGCGGGGACTCTTTTTATATTCCCAGTGCTTAGTACAGCACTGGGCAAACGGTAAGTGCTTTATAAATGTTTATTGACTGAATGAGTGATTGGCCAGGTGGCCTCTCAGAGCCCCTCCATCTCCAACTCTGCCATCCTTCTACTATCTCAGGCAGATGAGAATCTTTTTCAAATCTCCCAGGAGGAAGATTCCTCCTGCACCCCATCTGCTGGTTTAGCAATGTTCCCTTTCAGCAAATTCTTACCTTAGAACCTAGTGCTCCTAATGCAAGCTCACCTGCTCTTATTCCAGTGCTCAATACAGTGCTTAGAACACAGTAGACACTTAATAAATGTATCATCTCAAAGGGTGATTTGTTGTAGTTGCTGTTTAGCTTTTTCAATCATTTTCAACTCTTCATGACCCCATTTGGGATTTTCTTGGCAAAGATACTGGAGTGGTTTGTCATTTCCTTCTCTAGTCCATTTTATGGATGAGGAAACGGAGGTAAACAGTAAGTGACTTGCCCAGGGTCACATAACTAGTGAGTGTCTGAGGCTGGATTTAAACTCAGGAAAATGAATCTTCCTGACTTCCAGCCATCCATCAAAGAGTGATGAGATAAACAATTTAGAGAAGGCACAGTTTTCTTTGAGGGTTGTATGGAAATATTCCTTGTACTAGAAATATATACTCACACACACATATATTTCTAGTACAAGAATACTAAGTATATGGTATATATACACTCACATATTTCTAATACAAGGAACATATATGTGTGTGTGTGTATTTGTGTGTGTATATATACATATATATGTGTAGGTATATATATTTCTAGTATAAGAATACTAAATATATAGTATATATACACATGCATATTTCTAGTACAAGGATTATATATGTGTGTGTATTTGTATATGTATATGTACACATATATGTAGGTATAGGTGTATATATTTACAGTGTAAGAATACTAAATATATGGCATATATATGCATACATGTTTCTAGTACAAGGAATATATGTGTGTGTATGTACATATGTACATATATGCACTGTAGGTTTATATATTTACAGTACAAGAATGCTAAATATATAGTATATATACACATACATATTTCTGGTACAAGGAATATATATGTATATATGTGTATGTAGGTATATGTATATTTTAAAAATGTATCTTTCATTCCCATTGCGCACCAGAGCAATGTGGCACACTGGTGGTTAGGTGGCTAGGAGGACTGGATCAGGAGCTCTATCGAATTTATTTCCTTCAATGGATCAATAAACATTTATTAAGCACCTACTATGTGCCAAACACGGTGCAGAGTGCTGGTTTATTGTAAGAAAAGCATTTGACAAACAGAAATAAGTGTGAGTGATCTCTTATTTCTATTATTTATTATTGTTGATGTTTGGTTGTGTTGATCTCTGTATTTCTGATGCAAGACGTGTTTGTAAGGACAAGGTCACTTCTCAGATAGCATGGTATTACTCAGCCTGAGACACTGAGCTTTTATGTGAATGGATAACATCCTAGGAATTCCACAAAGTTATTTGCCCAACACTGGATTGTCTTCAAGGGACAAATTAACTTAGGCAGGGAGGGTTTATTTGTTTGTAAGGGTTTCCCTAGATCAAAAGAGGAGGTGAATGAGTCATGTGACTAAGAGTGAGGGCTAGCAGGCGGACATCAAAGTAGCCCTTTAGTACCTCCCAAACAGGAACGAAGGCCACCCTCATGGTGAGTAGACACTCTATAAAGAAGGATTCTTAGAATAAGGTGGACAAGAGTCAGAGTGGGTGAGCAAAGTTGCGTCTGCATTGGTGAAGCATTCCATCCTGGCATGATTGATGCCATCCCATTTCCTTTGTGTATTTTCTTCTCTGTCCCAGTAGCACCAGTCCTCAGAAGTCTTTGTATGATTATGACTGCAGGACATGGCAATGCTAATTAGTCATTTCCCACTGGAGGAAGTGCTGAGCCCGGCATGGTTGCCATCCATGAGTCGGGACTCTTTTCCTTGGAATCAGCTTTCTATAGATCCACATGATTAGTAGGGGGGAAAAATGTCTCTTCATCAGCAAAAGAAGTTAACATAAAAAAAAAAACAGCAAATATTAGCACACACAAAAACATACTCTCCTAGTGTTCCCCAAATAAATTGTCCCTCTGTTTGAACTGTTCAATGGGGAACAAGGTTCAAGTGTGTTCATTTGAGAGCTGGCTTTTTAACTGATGTCTGGAGCTTAGCTTTGGTGTTTGTCATTCCCTGGTGGAGTTGCAAGGGGTCAGCTGGCACTGGTAATGTGTTTCTTTCAGCGTCTGAGATAGAATTGAGTTAATAGCTTGCTCGGCTTTGTTCTATTGGGCTTTGTCCTTGTTGATGGCTTCCTCCACCTCTGCCAACTCTAAAGTTCTCTGATTCTGAAGAATTTGGCTACTAAACTAGCATTTTAAAAAATGCCATGAACTCATTGGTGCCTGTTATCATTTCTAAATATACCACTTGCCCCAAATGGAATCCTTCTTCGTTACCAAAACCAGTTAAGCAGAAATAAGCATCACGTTGACCTCATTGCATGCTGAACTCTGCTGTGCCTCTCTGCTGAGCATCCTCGGGAACCATTCTTGTTTTCTCAGTCACTCATAGTTTAGCTTCCTTTTAGAGATCTACTCATTTCCATTTTCTCCTTGTTCTCCTGGTTTGGTTTACTTTGTCCTTCATCTGTTCTTAAAAGTCTTTGCAGGCTTCTCTGATTTCCTCACGTAAATTTCTTCCTTTACAGGAATATTCTGGTCACATTCATATAACACAATTGGTTGGTTTTTTTTTTTAGCCATTCCCTAAAACTTTGTTTTCCAGATCTTTAGACCCATATTCTTAGAGATGAGGAAGGGACAGAATTAAAGATCTAAGATCATGGGACCTTCAGGATTACTGAGTCCAGCATAGCCATTTTATAGATAAGGAAACTGAGACCTAGAGAGAAAGTTATGATCACAGGCAGTGCAAGTGCAATGGGAAAAGTGCAGAGTTGACCAGAGACCTGGATTCAAATCCTGCCTCTCGTTCTTAGATGGATTTAGAACTGAAAGGGCCTAGTTCAGGGCTTCTTAAGCTTTTTCCACTCATGACCCCTTCAATGCTTCTTAAATTGTGGGTCGCAGCCCCATACGGACTTACGACCCACAGTTTAAGAAGGGATGAGTCTAGTTCAACTTTCCTCCTTTTGCAGATGAGGAAACCAATGCCTAGAGAAGTGACTTACTTAAGGTGGTAGAGGCAGAATTGGGATTTGAATTCAGTTCAAGTTGAGCACACTGCTAGCTGCACTGTCCTCTTACATCTTGGATCCTCTGCTTTCTCATTAATTGGGCCAGTTTATCCTAAGGCCTTCGGAAAAAAAGAGCCTAGACCAGTAGGTCAGGCTCGACTGGTTTAGCTAATCTGACAGGTCTCTAATTTTCTCATCCACTGCTGAGCCCATCTGTGATGAGGAAGAATAATTGTGAGAAATCGCCTGGGTTGTGAAAATGAAGGTGAGAATGTGCTGGCTGCTGTCATCAAAAAAGTTTAAAGCTGGTAGTATTCATTATGAGAATGTCAGGGTGAGGGCTCCTGCTGTCTCCCTGCTTTAGGGTGTGTTACTGTTGTCATTAGCAAATGCTTTTTCAGAAAGTTCCGTGTCAGAGAGGTGAAGGTACCGACTGGTATTTCAACCAGTAAGTCTCAGAGGCAGGATTTTTCCCAGCTTTTCTAGACTGAGTCCGACAGGGTTTCTCAGATGAGACATCAGTGTATCAGTGGGAATTATTATAGAGAGGACGCCCCCTCCGGTGGAAGGAGCTCAAGACTGGGAGTTAAAAGATCTGGATTTGAATCTAGATTCTGCCCCTTAGAAGCCACGTGGCCTTGGGTGATCGATCTCTTTTTCTGTGCCTTAGTCTCCTTTATCGGTAAAATAGAGAGAAAAATGCTACACCTCATGGATAGTTAAGAACTGTGGTGTCATATGTTCCCTCCCCCTTGGGTTTTTTTGTTTGTTTGATTTGGTTTGGGTGGTTATGTTGAAGGCTGTCAAATACCTCTGGAGATTTTGTCTTTTCTTGGAAGGGACTTTCCTTTCTGTCCAATTGCTTGCTCTCTCCATTTCATGTTTCACTTGGAGATTTCTTTTTCATTCATACAATGGCGAATCATAGATTTAGAGATGGAAGTGACTTCAGTGGCTACCTGGTCCAATTCCCTCATCTTACAGATGAAGGAACTGAGGCCCACAGACACTTACAGCATTATAGAGATAAATCTGGACAGACCCTTAGAGGTCCAACCCCTTCATTTTACAGAGGGGGATGTGGAAACCACTCATGAGAGTGGAGTGACTGGCCCAACCCCACACCTGGAGTAATGGTGTTGCTTTGGTATTACTTCCTTGCACTCTCCCTTTGTAAATCTTTCTTTGTCAATGAGTTACAGCCGGCTTGCACCCACTGTACACTTTTCCATTACCCTTTGGGCAATCCTAAGGTCTTCATTTTTTTAAGTTAATTTATTTTTAGTTTTCAACATTCACTTCTATAAGTTTAAAATTTTCTCTCTCCCTCCCTTTCCCTCTCCCAAAGACAGCATGCAATCCGATATGGGCTCTACATATACATTCTTATTAAACACATTTTTCACATTAGTCATGTATAGAAGAATCCTAAATGTTCATTCTTTAGCTAGGTTCCTCAGCTCCCACTCATACCCCCACCCTGGAGAATAGTGGTAAAGAAAGGAATGAACCTTTTGGGGAGGGTCATTGAAAGCATTGTGGACAAGTTCCCAGAGGCAGTCTAGCTTGATGTCCTCCCTGCTCCCTTTTGAGTCCAGCTCAATGTCCATTTTCAGTGTCTATCCAAAATGTATGTACAGATAGGCCCCCAGGTTATCTTTCTGCCTCTTGGGGAATTAATTTTTAAAAATGCTTCCTTCCAGGAAAGTTGGGGATTCCTTCTGAGGCATGTTGGAAGGGGAGGGGAGTCTTGGACAGCTTAAGAAAAAGTGAGCTCCGAGTTCTTGAGGTCCTAGATCTAAAGTTGGAAGGGACCACATCTGGTCCAAAGGCCTCATTTTACAGAGAAGGAAACTGAGGCCCAGGAGTGAAGTGTCTTGCCAAAGGTCACACAGGCATTCTGATCCCAGGATTATAGAATGAAAGAGGCTAATTTATATTTTTCCCTTCCTCTACCTTGCGTTGGACATTTGAGGAAATTGGAGCTCAGAAGTGATCTGCTCAAGGTCACATTCTAAGTGACAGAGATGAGATCAGAAGAAGAATGTCCCCTGGCCTAGGAATGTCCCTGCTCTCTGGGAGCTGGAGCACCGAGGTAGAGGTGGCCCCAGCCCACTCCATGATACTGTGTCCATGAGAGGTGAGCCCTGAGTGTGTCAGGGACTGCTCGGACCCGCCCTGATGAGGCATCAGTTCGGGAGGTGCCCATGCTCTTTTAGAAGCAGAGTCTACCCAAGCTGTGACGTTTAATTTGACCAATAAGTACTTGTCAGACGAACTCAGGAGACTAAATTCACTCATTGCTGTAAAGAGGGGGTTGTTTGTCTTGGGACAGTCTGACACTGGAATTCATAGCCAGTTCTTCACCTTGAGGAGGAGGAGAACTACAGGTACCCCTTGAGCCGCCAGGACTGGCCTTGCCATCCTCTCCTCCTCCCTCTGGCTGCTGCACTGAAAGCGCTTGACTGACCTGGTCACTCCCTTCCCGAAGAAGCCTGGGATGAGACACAGACTCCTCTGTGTGGCATGTCAGGTCTTTGCCAGGCTTCTCCATTTTGGCCTTCCAGACTTACTCACCATCCTATCCTTCACCTTCAGTTTGTGAGAGCCACCCCAACCTCCTTGCTTCTTTTCTACACAAGACATTCCCTGTGGGCCTCCAAGCATCTCTCCAAACTATCTCTGATGCCTAGAACTCCCTGCCTCCTTACCTCCACCTCATATATCTCAGCTTCCTTCAAGGTTAAAGATGGCAGCTAGGTAGTACAGTGGATAGAGCTCCCAGCCTGGAGTCAGAAAGTTCAGATCTGGCCTCAAATACTTACAAGCTATGTGACCCAGGGCAACTCACTTAAACTTGTCTGCCTCAGCTTACTCCTCTGTCAAATGAGCTGCAGAAGGAAACGGTAAACCACTCCAGTATCTTTGTCAAAAAAATCCCAGATGGGGTCACAGAGAGTCAGAAACAACCAAAATGACTGAACACAAAGGCTGATCTTGATCTCCCCAGATCAAGTTGTCTTTGTAAACTTAGCACCTGCCAGGTAGTAGGTAATTAATGATATGAAATTTTATGACCACTTGTTGGAAAAGTAAAGACAGAAGAAAGGAAGGAAAGAAAGAAAAGGAAGAAAGAAAAAGAAGGAACAAAAGGAAGGAAAGAAATAAGTGAAGGAAAAGAAGAAAGAAAAGGAAAAAAGAAAGAAAAAAGGGAGAAAAGAAAGGAAAAAAGAAAAAAGAAAAGAAAGGAAAAAGGAAGGAAGGAATGAAAGAAAAAGGAAGAAAAGGAAGGGGAAAGGATTTATTAAATGCCTGCTGTATACCAGGCACTGTGCTAAATGCTTTGCCAATATTATCTCATGTGATGCTCACAACAGCCCTGAGAGGTAGGGGCTGCTATTATTGCCATTTGACAGATGAGGAAACAAAGACAGGGTGATTCAGTGCCTTGCCTGGAGTCACCCAGCTGGTGAGTGCAGGAGGCCTTATTTGACCCCAGACTTGCCTCAGAAATGAGCTTTCTTTCACATTGCCTGTATCTTGCATGTATAGAGTTGGGTTTGTAGGATCTCGCTTATTGGAGTGTAAGGTCTCTATAGGCAGGGACTCTGTTTTTCCTTTCTCTATAGCCTTGTGCTCAGCACAGTGCCTAGTGGCACATTTACTGCTTAGTCAGTGTTTGTTGACTGACTCCCAGACCCAGCCCCGCCACTGATCTGCCGTGCCCGCCCCCTCTGCCCCCATCCCTTCTCCATCTGCCTTTTTCACAGTCTCCTCAGAAAACTTGCTCTTCTAGCTCTAAAGCCATGCCTGTGTGACCTCCTTCCAGCAGGGAATCACTCCCCCTTTCTCCCACATCCTGTCCCTCTCTCCTTGAGAGGGAACAATGAGGGTTCATTGTTCCCAGGGATGAAATCTGCAGAGTTAGGATTAGCTAAGTATGTGGCTTCCCCTCCCTGGAGCCCTCCCCAGCCCCACTCCCACCAGATCCTTGTAAATGTGGCTCTTTGTGCAAAATCTTTGTATTAGATTGTTTCTGGCCTTGTCACTCAGTGTTTTCTGAGATGCCCATGGTGTGCAGGACACTGCTGTCCCTTGACCCACTGAGTAAGGACCATTCCCTTTTCCGTCCTTCTGATAGTGACCAACAACCCTAGGAATGATTATGGGAAATTGGAGGTGAGGGAAAAAGGGATGGCCAACACCCCAAAAGTGGGGGAAGTATATAAAGCAGGGCTTCTTAACTTGGGATAAGATTTGGGGAGTCCTTGAACATGGATGGGGAAAAAAATTACATCTTTATTTCAATATAATTACTTTCCTTTGTAGTTTTATGTGTTTTATTCTATGCATTTAAAACCATTATTCTAAGAAGGGGTCAACAGACTTCCCCAGACTGCCAAACAGGGTTTGATTTAAAGAGACTGGGCCTGAAGTTAGGAAGACCTGAGTTCAAATTCTGCCTCAGACACTTATTAGCTGTGTGACCCTGGGCAAGTTACTTAATCCTTGTCTGCCTTAGTTTCTCACCTGTAAATAATGGCATCTACTTCCCAGGGATATTGTGAGGATCAAATGATATGACATATTTGTGTCTTTCCCTGGCACACAGTAGGCAGTGTACAAATGCTAGTTATTACTATTGGTATCTGCAGCAGCATGTATTAAGCACATACTGTATACTTAATGTGGTCTAAGGCTGGGCATAAAAAGTCAAAAAGGAAATTCCCAGCCTTAAAGGAGTTTGTTTTTTTCCTGGTGAAACAAGGCCTTTACACAGAGAAAAGTTTATACAAGGGAATGAACGAAGAAGGTGGGAATGTGGAATAGAGGATTTGGATTTAGAGGAACTGGATTGAATCCCAGCTCTGGAGTGTACCACTTGTGTGACCTTGAGTAAGACCCTTAACCTCTCTGTGCCTCAGTTTCCTCATCTGTCAAATATACTAGGAGGCTTCCATGATCCCAATTATAGATCTATAGTCCATGACCCTAAGTTTTTTTTATCTTCCCTGGGCCTCAGTTTCCTCATCTGTAAAATAAAGAGATTTTATAGATGTAAGGTGCAAAAAGAGAAGTTAAATGAAGGACTGTATGACATCAGAGGTCTCTGATTAGCTCTGAACCTATTATCTTATTAATCAAGTCAACCAACATTTATTAAGTGCCTACTGTGCTCCAGGTACTGTGGTAAGAGCTATGGATACCAAAAAATGGCCAAAACCAGTGCCTGCTGCCAAAGAGCTCACAGTCTGAATTTTATTATACAAAGTAATTTCAAGAGGGAGAGATCACTTAGATCTGGTGGAATCAAGACAGGACTTGTGTCAGAGGTGGTGTCTAGAATGCTAAGCATTCTGAGAAAGGGAGGAGGAGAAAAAGATAGTGAGGGAGAGAGAGAGAAAAGAGAGAGAAGTCGATGGGGGAGGGGAGAGAAATAGAAAAAAAGGAGATAGAGCGAGAGAGAAAACAGAAGAGAGAAACAGAGAGGGAGAGAGAGACAGGGAGGGGGAGAGGAAAGGAGAGGCAAACATAGAAAAGGGAGAGAAAGACAGAGGGTGGAGGGGAAAGAAATAGACAAAGAAAAGAAGGGAGAAATAGAGAGCGAGTGAGAGACAGGAATGGAGGAAGGGAGAGACAGAAAGGGGGAGAAAATAGATGAGAGAGGGAGAGAGAGAGGGGGAGAGAAAGAAAGAAAGAGAGAGAGAGAAAGAAAGAAAAAGAAAGAAAGAGACAGACAGCTTGGTTGGAGCTGCCAGGACTTGGGATATGCTGACAAACCCTTCCAGAATGAATGGATGAAAGAGCATTGATTAGGCACCTACTATAATAATATTATCATATAACAACAATAATATTATTGTATCAAGTGTAGGGGCACGGCACTAGGCCCTAGGGTTATGAATTCAAGTGGTGTATATTCTTAAAGGGGAAGAAAACACCCACAGGGAGCCAGAGTTGAAAAGTGGGCTGGGAGGGTCAGGCAGGAGATGGGCAGTGTGACTTAGAGGTGGCTGGGCAGTTGCCTGGTGGGCCCAGAGCTGGGTAAAATAGGTGGATGTTCACCACTCAGAACCCAGGGACTCAGAGCCAGGGAGTTCAAGTTTGGCCTGGAGGAGTCTGGGGTTTGGCTTGCCACAATGAGTTCCAAATCTAGCTCTAGCACTGACGACAAGGAAAGGTCAGTGGATGGGAGGAGGGCGACTGGAGTCATTGGAGGCAGGGCAGTGGGGAGAGTGCAGGTCTTAGAGTCAGGAAGCCTTGGTTTTGAGTCCTGCCTTACACATTGACTAGCTGTGTGACCCTGGGCAAGTCACCCAACCTCTCTGAGCCTCAGTTTTCTTATTTGTAAATTTAGGGGTTTGTCGAGAAGGTATCTTGTACCTTCAGATCTAGGATCCAATGATTTCTGTCACTTCTCTACTTCTTGGACCTTTGCTGGACTTAGAATCAGCAGCCCTCTGGTCAGATCCTTGCTCAGGCTTTTTGCTGTCAGTGTTGTGAATTTGGGCTGGACACTCAGACTCTCTGAGCGTCCATTGTCTAATCTGTGTAGGGGGAAAGGGGTGAAGGTTGTCCTAAATGACCTTGGATGATCCTTTTCATATTCACTTGCCCAAAACTGAGCTTATTATATTTAATGAAATAAATATTTTAAAAAGAGAATATTTAAAATTTAAAATAAACATTTAAAATCTAAAAATAAAATACTTTAAATAAAATATTTAAAACAAATCTTAAAAAATTTAAAATAAGTAAATTTTTAAAAAAAGAAAGCAAACTGAGCTTATTATGTTCACCCACTCACTCATCCAATCCTTTCTTCCCAGCTTTCCTGTGACTCGGTTTATGCTTATTACTGGGGTTGTTTTTTTTTTTTTTTAGGAACTATTACTGGTTGCCATTACTTTCCTATTACCACTACCCTCCCGTAGAGTCAGGCTCAAAAACTCTATCATCTTGTTTTTTTCATTCAGCTTGCCCCACCTCTCCAATATGATATCCAAGCTTGTCATTTCCACTTTTACAATCTCTTGAGTGTGCCCTCCCCTTCTCATTATTCAGACAGCCCACATCCTTGTGCAGACCCTCATCTCCTCACACCTGAACTATTGAAATAACCTACTGGCTGATCTCCCTGCCTCAGACCCATCCCAATCCAAGTGACCTTCCTAAGAAGTAGGTCTGGCTTTGTCTCCTCTTACTTAATAGGAGGTTCCCCATTCTTGTCAGAATCAAATCAAAATTCCAGTTGGAATATGCACCTATATATATATAATTTCTGTCATTAAACTTCTCCAGGGAAGTCAAGGGTCTTGCCTTTCTTTGTATCTCCAGCCTCTAGCATGTGGTCTTTTCTCGATGAATGCTTGTTGACTGGCTGAATGACCTAAAGCCAACAGTCCTGGCGTGCGTTCATTTCTGTGTTTTCCTCCAAAGCTGGGGCGTCCCGCTGGCAATCACTGCAACTGCTGTTGCTCTGAAGAAGATCGGCTATGACGCCTCTGACGTGTCTGTGGGCTGGTGCTGGGTCAACATTGAGGTCGAAGACAGGCTGCTGTGGATGCTGCTGGCAGGGAAGCTCTGGGAGATGCTGGCCTACTTGGTGCTTCCTGTGATCTACATTCTCATCAGGAAGCACATCAGCAGGGCGGTAGGTCCCTGGCCTTGTCACTGAGGGTCCCTGGTCAGGGGGATTATGGCTAGCCTAGAATCATGCACACCCTCTCGGGCTCCCTAGTGCTCCATGCAGCTGCTGTGGAAGGGGGCTGTTGGGGTGAGTAGTAGGGCCTTGGTTTAACAGGGTGAAGGGGCTGCAAAGGTGTTTGTGCACGGTTTGGGTTGCAGTTAAGTCAGCAAGTAGCAGAATCCCATGGGAATGGCTTGGAAAGGCAGACAGAATCAGTGAGCAGACATTTATTAAGCACTTACTTCCTTTTGTAGGTTTTTAATTTTTGTCTCTAGAACTTATCACGGTGCCTGGCATAGAGTAAGTGTTTAATAAATGCATTTCTTAGTCACCTACTGTTTTTGCTTTTTCCTTGTGTGTCTAGTACTTAGCACAGTGCCTGGCACACAGTAATTGCTTAATAAATGCACTTCTTGGTCACTTGCTATTTTTTCTTTCTCCTTGTCTAACACTTAACATAGTGCCTGGCATACAGTAAGTGCTTAATAAATGCACTTGCTAATCACCTGCTGTTTTTTCTTTTTTTTTTTCTTTTTTTGTCTCACTAGCATTTAGTTTATTTAGTGCCTAGACTACAAAGTAATTTATTGATAAATACTTGTTGATTGCCAACCCTTGTCTTAGGCAGTAGGCATGCAATGATGAAAATTGAACAACTCTCAAGGGCCTAGTACTCTGAAAGAGGAAATAATATGTACCCATAGAAGTGTGTAAAAATGTCCAGTAAACACAAAGTAATTTGACAAGGGAGAGAGGAGCAAGTGGGAGTGGGGGGAGTAGGACAGGAGAAGGCTCATGTATGCAAGAAGATGGGGGGGCTATAAAGATGAAAAAAAACATGGCCCCTTCTCAAAGGGTTTACAGTCTGCTGGGAGATGTGATAATATGTCTGGAGATTTGCAGACCTCAAAGCTTGCTATAAGTGCTAGTTATTAGTGTTGTTGTGACATGTCCACAGATGAGGATGATACAGGGTAGATGGGGAGGGCCAAGGAGAGAGCCAGATGACGTGTCCCCAGAATTCTTCAGGATGGAGACAGTTCTTTCCATTGGAGGGATCAGAGTAGACTTCCTTCATGGAGGAAGCAACATCTGTCTTGAGGCTTGAAGGAAAAGGACATCAGTCAACAGAAATGAAGCAAGGGTGTGTTCTAGGCCTGGAGGGAGATGGCAAGATGATATTAGAAAGTTATTGCCAGGAATCTTGTTTAACTGGAAGTTCAAGGGTGTGAAGAGAAGTCATGTGAAATAAGGCTGAAAAGGTAGGGCAGAGACAGACATCAGGCTGAGAAGTTTTGTGTTTTAATCTACAGACTGTAGGGAGTTATAGAAAATGTTTTTGAGCTGGAGAATGATATGAGAAATAAGATTTCTTTTGATAGTTATGGGAAGGAAAAACTGGCAAGATTAGCTAGGAAGAAATGTAAAATGTTCTGATCATTTGTGGGGGAAAAAACCAATTCCTCCCAGGATGTAGCTCTAACACTTGATGATCAATGGTAGACTTTTTTTTAAAGCCATGTAATCATTAATCATGCTCCCTAAAAGGTCTCTGAACCTTTTGAAAAAAGTCATTGTGTTTTTCCATCCCACCAGTCTTACAATGCTGTTATCTGGATCTAAAACCCAGCTAAGTTCAAGCTGTGAAAGGGAGAGGTTAGAACTCTGGCCTCTGCCCTCACAAATTTATAGGCTTTGGACAAAGGTTTCCAGTCTTGAAAGCTTATGAAACAGTTTCCAGTAAGAGGCTCACAAATCTTGGTGACTTAAGTTTGGAGTTCAGAATCCAGTGGGAGGGGCAGCTAGGCGGTGCAATGGATTGAGCACCAACCCTAAAGCCAAGAGGACCTGAGTTCAAATTTGACCTCAGACACTTACTAGCTGTGTGACCCTAGGTAAGTCACTAACCCCAATG
Source organism: Potorous gilbertii (assembly GCA_028658325.1). NCBI lineage: Eukaryota > Metazoa > Chordata > Mammalia > Diprotodontia > Potoroidae > Potorous > Potorous gilbertii. The sequence continues at coordinate 35,838,617 of CM053771.1, read as the reverse complement.
ACTCCAAAAAGAAAAAGTCCAATGGGTTTCTTACATCTGTTTTAAACATGGATGTCCTGCTTATCAAATTAGCAGAGGATAGGAAGCTAAGAAAGATGGTGCATTCATTGGAAACAGAAATGAGATTCTACCTACCTAGGTTGAAGATTAAAATATAAAACTTAATAGAGAGGAATTTAAAGTCCTGCATGGGAGTTCAAAAAATCAGTGGGAAGATTTTGATGCACGGACTCAATTAAATATTTTTTTATTAAGCATCTGCTACATGCAGGGCAGCTAGGTGGTACAGTGGATAAATTTCCAGACCTGGAAGCAGGAAGACTCATCTCTTGAGTTCAGATCTGACCTTAGACACTTACTGGCTGTGTGACCCTGGATAAGTCATGTGATCCTGTTTGCCTCAGTTTCCTCATCTGTCAAATGAGCTAGAGAAGGAAATGACTCAAGTGTATCTGCCAAGAAAACCCCAAATGGGGTCACAAGAGAGTTGGACATGACTGAAAGGACTTGACCACACCAATGTGCATATAATGGGCATATAACAGTCTTTGTCCATCAAAGACTTTATAAAGATGGTGAGCAGAGCCTTGAAAGAAAATAAGGATCTGAGAAGCAGAGGTGAAAAAAGAAGGGTGCCTCCATTTCCAGGTAACAGCTAAGTGCTTTGAACAACTCTGTGAGACCCTGTGATGTAGCTAAGGGGCTGCCCTGCTCAGGTAGAGGGATTAGTCTTCCTAAGGAGTCTCTATGCCAGTGAAATCGAACTCAGAAATGGGGGACACTAAACAGTATAATCATTGCTGCATATTGACTTTGAAAACCACATAATAATCAGATCAATTGATCTGATTAATCTCATATTCTACTGTACTTTTATTTATTTTGTTAAATACTTCCCAATGATATTTTAGTCTGGTTTGGGAGTCCTCGGGAGTGTTGCTTCTGGCAGCTTCTGTGTGTTGGACAGCTCTCCTCTCTACCATTGAAATTACGGGGGCTGGACCATACCCCTTAAGTATAATTAGGTCTTTAAAGAAGAGGCTTCAGAGTGAGCAAGACAGAGCCTGGCCTCCCAACCAGGCAAGTCTGATTTCAATCCCTCTCTCTATACATATCTGCTGTGTGATCCTGGACAAGTCACTTATCCTCTAAGTTTCCTGAGCAATTTTCTAATGCTATAAGGTGATGATAAGTTGCTGATCTGCCTTAGGAAGGAAGTCTTCTCATTGGGAGTCACTGAAATTGAAAGCTCATTAAAGAAAAAGCCTGAAAAGGTATTTGTTTGGGGTCCTAAAGATGAAGGGAATAAGGTGACTCAGTGATGTGGTCAGACCTGTGCCTTAGGAAGACCTGTCCTTTGTTAGACACATGGTCCCTAGAATGAGAGTGAGGGGGTTTCACTGTTCTGTCCTGGTCAGATGGCATCTTGTGTATTGTATCTGGTTCTGGGATATTTCAGGAGGCAAGCAGATGGGACTCAAGTCCATGAAGGGATCAAGGGGGCTGAGGTTGAAGTCAAAAATATCTGAGTTCAACCCCCATCCCTGACATGTACTAGCTGGGCAACTCACCTCACTTCTATGACCCTCAGCTTTTTCATCTGTAAAATGGGAGGGAGGGTAAAAAATAAATGTAGCTTCTAGTGCTTGTCAGCCTCAAAAGATATGATCATAGAATTATAGTATCATATGTTTAGACCTGGAAAGGGGCCTCAGAGATCACCGAGTCCAACTCCCTCATTTTACAGATGAGGAAACTGAGGCATGTAATGACCTTTGCAGATTGTGAGGAGGAAAGAGAGGAAGAGGAGAAGGAGGAAACAGGGTAACTGGATGCTCAAGGAGAACACAATAACTGTCTTCAAGAATTGAGTGTGCCTTAATATGGAAGAGGGCTTCATCTTATTTCATTTGGTCCCAGAAGGCAGAAATAGCAGCAACAGGTGAAAATTGCAGATAGACAGATTTCCATTTAACCCAGGAGACAATTCCAAACAACTGGATTCTTAACAATTACCCCAGATTTAAATAGATTGCCTGGAAAGGTAGTGAGTTCTCTGCCCCTGGTGGGCTTTACAGGAGGGGCTGGATGATCACAGGTCAGGCAGGGGATGCTGTCCCAGAAGCCCTGCCTCAGATTGGGATTCAGGCCAGTGACTTCTGTGGCCCATGCCAGTTCTCTGGTTCTGAGTACTCCGAGCTCAGCAGTCTTGTCTGATAGGACTCTCTGCAGCTGTCTGTGGCCATCAGAAAACTTAATCTGTGCCCAGTATTTCAGACCAGAGTATTCCAGGCTGTGCTTTGCTCTTTCTGAGAATTAAGACCTTCTGCTTGAACTTGGAAGATGACCACGCTTCACCTTCCTGCTGCTGGCCCACACTGGCATGCTTCTAGGGGACACCCAGGGCACCCTAGGGACACAGTTGTTGACTGTATTTTCCTTCCTCTCCTAAACGTTTTCATCCTAAAAAGAAGTGACATGATAGATGATAAAAAGATGATTGACATCATGAAGACCTGAGTTCAGCCTTCACTACTGACTCATGCTGTTTGAGTGACCCTGGGCAAGTCACTAGACCTCCTAGTGACTGGGATCACTCTCTGAAGAAGAGTCTACATGAACATTATAACAACAATTTGGAAAGACTTAAGAATTCTAATCAACACTTCAGGATCAACCATGATTCTAGAAAACCCGTGACAGAGCATGTAGTCTTCCTCAGGCTCATATGTAGAATGAGACCCAGTTTGGGGGCGTGACCAACATGAGAGATTTATTTTACTTGATTATATGTGTGTTACAAGAATTTTGGCTTTCTTTTATTTTTCCTGTAAGTCCAGGAGAATATATACATACACACATACATATGTGTATATATACATATATATGTATGTGTGTATTATATATTTACACACATATATACATACTTGATCATTTTTTAAAATAAAAATCTGTTTCAAAAAAGAGTAGCTATTACAGGCAATTTTGCCCATCCTCAAGAGTGAAGGGAGTTTCCATACTGGGAGTTCCTCATGCCAAAGAAATCCCAGGGATGGGACAAATCAAAAGCTTCTTCTTTACAAACTCACTCTGGGGCTCTGTTGTGGAATAGGGGGGATAGGGAATTCTCAAAGGCTTAGTGCTGACTGAACGCATGGTCTCAAAACAGAAGAAGGGTCTTGAATGTGGGTTTGGCCATGGACTGTGTTACGTACCTGCAAGCTTAGCCAATTTTGAGAGGTTTGTCTGTGCTACCCAATGGGTAGAAAATTTTTCCAGTTGTGTGAACTTAGAATCTATGATCCCATGACTCTTCATGAATTTCCAGAACTGAAAAATCATCAGAAACATAGAATTACAGACTTGGAACAGGAAGGGACCTCAATGTCATTTACAAGCCCTACAACCCCATTTTATAGTTAAAGAAAATGAGGTCCCATGAAGAGGAACTGACTCTCCCTGCAAGGAAGAAGAAGAGGCAGGATTTGAACCCAGGCCTTCTGACTCCAATCCCTACTCTCTTTCCACTGTACCATGGCCCCATGGTATCATGGAGAGAGGATCACCATTGGAGTCAAGAGGGCCTCTGACAAATACAAATCACGTAATCTTGATTTTGTTATTTAATCTAAGTCTGTTTCCTCATTTATGAAGTAGGGATATGTCTAGGGGATGGAATGCTGGAGCTGGAGTCAGGAAGACCTCAGTTCAAACCCAATCTCATAAGCTTACTAGCTCTATGATTCCAGGTAAGACACGTAATCTCCTTTGCCTCAGTTTCCTCATCTATAAAATGGAGATAATAGTATCTACTTCTTGAGGTTGTGATTTCTCAAGGTTGTAATATTTGTAAAGTGCTTTGCAACTCTTAAAGTACTATATAAATTCTAGCTGTTGTCATTAATATTACACCTAGTGACTAAGTCAGTTAATTTGTTTTTGTTCACTTGTTTTCAGTTGTTTCTGATTCTTTGTGACCCCATTTGGGGTTTTCTTGGCAGAGATATTGGAGGGGTTTGCCATTTCCTTCTCCAGTTCATTTTACAGATAAGGAAACTGAGACAAAAAAGATGAAGTGACTTACCCAGGGTCACACAGCTAGTAAGTGTCTGAAGCCAGATTTGAATTCATGAAGGTGAATCTTCTTGACTCCAGGACTCTGGCATTCTATTCACTTCTCCACCTAGCTGAAACCCACCACCACCACCACCAGTAATTAAGTGCCATTGATTTAATTACCTTCTATTTGCTAGGCACTGTGGTAGGTACTGAGAAGGGAAACAACACTGATGGAGAAAGATGGAGACAGAGACAGGCTTGCAGTCAGGAAGACTTCAGTGCCCTGAAAACTGTGAAACTTGAAGGTGCAGATGATGGTCAAATTCCATCAGTCAAAGGCATTTCTGCACCAGGAGTTCCCCAGACTGGTGAAATTGTGGAAGCCCAGCTCATGAAGGCTGTTTACTTAGGGCGCTGATCTCCATCAATGGAGGGAAAGCCCCCTCCAAAGTCATTGATTCATCATTACCCAGTGAAGGCTTGTATTCAAGGCTTTTGAATGCAGTCTGTAACACTTTTGTCTTTGGAATTCCTTGTCCACAGCTCTACTTGGAATTTGCAAGCTTGGTATTTACAGGAGCTCTGACTGTTCTAATCAGGCATATGAAAGGCAACTGCCTGGCTAGAATACCGGATTTGAAGTTAGAAGAACTGGGTTCAAATCCCACCTCTGGCACTTTTTAGCTGGGTTGATTATCACTTGCCTCTCTGAGCTCTATTGTGACAACATACTTTTGAAAGCACTAAAGACTTTTTCCCCATCTGTAAAATGGGGATAATTAATGGTACCTATCTCATAGGAGTACACTGTAAGGCTCAAATGAGATAACATATGTAAATTCCTTTGTAAACATTAGAGTACCATACAAATGCCTGCGATTTGCCATCATTATTTTTTTCTTTTTTATAGAGTTTTATTTTTTCCCCAGTTGAACATCAAGAAAATTTTTTA
>CM053771.1:35809930-35827660 GCA_028658325.1 Potorous gilbertii | reverse complement strand
TCTTTCTGAAGCTGTGTGCTCCTTTCAATGAGCTGGGAGACCTCTCCTCTATCAGACAGCGTAGGGGAGAGGAGGTTCATGGTAAATGGAGGCCCCCCCAACAAAATGATTCCCAAGAACCATCTTAGACCTTCCACTCCATGACAGGAAACTTTGAAGAAGTCCAGCCTCTGTTTACACAAAGTGTCCAATGACCCAGGAACTGACGAAATATTTCTATAAAATTTCTGAGTGCCTAATTGCAAAAAAACCCCAGCTGAGAGTGTCTGATGGGGAACATTCCAACTGAGAGAAGGAGTTGTTTGCTACCTGCAACCTGCATAGCACAGCTCATCAATCCCCCTAATCATGGGTGGATCATCTTTGGGTCTCCAGGAGACACCTGAATCTGTTCTTGCTCTTAGCATCTCCTGTGGGTTACATCTGGCACAGGTACTTGGCTTCAGACCCCTAAGTGCTGACCAGAGCTAGGCAAAGAAGAGGTGTTTCTATGAATTTCTGCATATCATGGACTCCTGGGGCAGCCTGGAGAAGGTGATGGACTTCTTTTCTGAAAAATGTTCTTAAGTAATTACTGGCAATGCTAAATTCCAATAAGAAGTTAAGTGAAAATAAAGATGTTATTTTTTTTTCCACCTCCAAATTCAGAAATAACCCCTCAAATTTATGCGTGGACTGGACATTGGGTTCAGGAGCCCTTGTCTAGACAGCCTACTGGCCTCTATTATCCATTTTATGAGAATAGTATTACAAGAAAATACTTGAAGAATATTTTTTTCTAGGCAAATGAGATCTGGCTCATTAACCCCTTAGGCATTGGGTTTTGTTTTTTTTTTGCTAACTTGCACTGACTTTTTGGGTGGAAAAAGACATCTAGAAAGCAGATGAATGAATGACTTGCTAATTCTTTTTGCCTTTTCCTCTCCAACCGTCAAATACCGAAATACCACAGAGTGTTAAGGGGCAGGGGAGCTGAGTGCTGAAGATAGACTTGCTGGCTTGGCGGATTTGGGGGGAAGTGATGATATGGGCCCCAAGGTCAGCCACTGAAGTTTCAGGGGACAAAAAGACCAGGAATAAGCTTCTCTGGATGTAACCGCTCACTTAATCCAACTTCCTCTTTTTTTTTTAATTCCGGAAAGTAATTCCCCCCATCCCCCAATCCTCCAACTACTGCGGCCTCTTTCTTTCTCTCTCCCAGTTATCTTAACAGAAACCCAGTTTTCCTACACCCTGGGCACCAATCAGCCAGTTAGACCTAAGACTATTACTAAAACTAAGCCCTTCCCGGAGAAGTGGGACCAGCTCCAGCAAATACCAGGTTAGGCTGTGAACTGTTCTGTGGAACATGGCTATTAATAGCTTGTCAAAGTTTGCAAAGCACTCTGTGTTCATGATCTCATTTGCTCCTGGGAGGGAGCTGCTATATTATTCCCGTTTTGCAGATGGGGTAGCTGAGGCTCAGAGAGGAGTGACTTGCCCAGGGTCATAAATCCCCGAGGTGGAGATTTTTCAAACCCAGGTTTCCCTATCTCTAAGGTCAGCCCTCTATATTTCACCTGGATCCTGCAGGGACAGAAAGGGGCTGCAGAGATAGGACTGGGAACAGAGACAAACCTGGGGAAGTAGGACAAGAAAGTGAAAATGCAGCCTTGCCTACTGTGGTTTCTCCCTCAGGTGGTTGTGAGCTCTGCAGAAAGGAAGCGGAAGCATAACTGCTCCCCTTACCGATATTCAGAATTAAAACCATAACCCCACATTATTTTGATTCCTGTTTTGCTGGTAACATACCTTTTCAGAGAGAGGAGGAGACCTGTGAGTTGATGATAAATAATACTTTTGATTCCTTTTATAAACAATTCCATTTATGAAAGTCAGCAGGAGTTTGGATTTTTACCTTTGGCAGGAAAGGAAAACAACCCCAAATCTTGTATGCGTTGTTAAGGCAAGAGCATTTATTAAATAACTGCGTGCTAGGCACTGGGCTAAGTGCTTTACAAAGAGCAGCTCATTTGATTCTCACAACAATCCTTGGAAGTAGGGGCTGTTATTATTTCCATTTTACAGGTTAGAAAACTGAGGCAGACCAAAGGGAAATCCAGGGTCATTCCACTGTATAGTATCTGAGGCAGGATTTGAACTCATCTAGCTGACTGTGCAACCCTGTGCCATTATGTCACCACCTAGTGGCCCATAGGACTTCTGCAGTCTCAGAGTTCTAGGTGTATGATCCTGTAGGATTCTTAATCTCTGCAAAATGAGAGACAGCATTCGCAGGGACTGACACTTAACTAGCTGTGTAACCCTGGACAAGTCACTTCACCTTTGTTTGCCTCAGTTTCCTCACCTATAAAATGGGGATAATAGCACCTACTTTGGGGGATTGTTGTGAGAATAGAGATCATAACTGTACAACACTTGGCACAGTGTTTGGCATGTGGTAAATGCTATATAAATATTAGCTATTATTTTTATTATGATTTTCCATTTTCCTCAACAGGTAAGGCTTTGAAAACTGACCTGCAGATGGAGCCAAAGGCTCAGGAGCCTACTTGTCAGAGCTCAACCCCTGGAGGGAAGAAGGGAGGGAGGTTTCATCCTTGTCTGCCCTTTCTCTCCTTCCCAGAGGTCCTTACCAAGATGCTAATTGGATGCCCTCCCCCTTTAGTGCCCTCCGCTCCCTGCCCCTTTTCCCACCAAACCCACAGTTAGGATTCCTTTTCTCCAGGTGTGCCGAGGGATTGGGAATGCAAGCTCTCATCACCTGTCATGCCCAGGGTAAATTGGCAGGAAATCTCAGCCCTGGATGCAGCACTTTGGGTAAGATGGGATGATGGCAGCTGGTCAAAACCTGCCCCTGTGGAGCAGGAGAATGTAATAGCATTTAATTCAAAATATAATTCTCTGGTTGGAGCAACATTTTTAAAAAAACCCAAAATCTCTAGAGTAAATAATATGTCTTTACCAGGTCTACTTGCCACTCATGCTCCAGGTTCTGGATGGAATCTGTGACTTACTCTTCCCAGAGCTGTCCCATCTCTGCCTTTCCTGTGGTTAGAACAGTCATGAAGAGTGACCAGTGGACCCCAGTGTTTCTGAATGCAGTCCTGGGCCAGTCACCCCTCCAGTGGATTCACTGTCTTCTCCAAAGTGCTCTTAATTGTGTTTATCTGAAATACAAATTTTGAAGGGTGCTGAGACCCTTGGGGTGTTTTTCTGATCCTTTCCCATTTTCTAACCCAATTACCAGCCAAATGCCTATTTCTTTGTGGGGGATGGTTTTTGTAGAGAAATTATTTTTATTTCTGCAAAGAGTCCTCTTGTCCACTGCAGGGAAAACACATTTTTATGAAGTCCTCATTATAACTTAATAAACTGCTATGTGTTCATGGGAATTGATGTATTTGGAAGGAAGGATGTTTGTGAACAAGCCCAAAGCTTGCTTTGTTGATGAAGCATCCACACTGATTCTAGGGAGGAAGGGAGATAGGTCAGCACAAAGAAAGGTGGGGTTGGAATCAGCTTTAGGTCTGGGAGGGACATTTTACAGAAAATTGAGAAGCCAGAGGTGAAATGACTTTCAGTTGAGGTAGATTCAAACCCAGATCTTCTTAAAGCCAGGTCCAGAGCTCTGTTCCTTAAAGAAGTGAAGAACCAAATTAAAATGTAACTGGGAAATATTTTAACAAAAATAAATAAAAATACAATAGGTAATGTTAATATTGACCATTCTGAGCTTTACAAAGTGAATCACTACTTTGAGTGATTTTTACTTCAGTTAGAGGCTAAGTCTTACCCTACAGAATAATTATTCGGTCGTATCTCATTCTCCTTGACTCCATTTGGGGTTTTTGTGGCAGAGTGGTTTGCCATTTCCTTTTCTAGCTCATTTTATAGCCTATATACCAAAGACATACCCCTCAAAATACCTTTATGCAAGTCATAAAATGAAATAAAATGCCAACATGTTAAATACTGTACCAGCATAATAAACAGAATTATGAAAGTTAAAGCTAATGATAGAATATGTACAGTAGTATTATATGGTAAAGTTAAAATAGGGGTACAGTGTGCTGCCCCTTCCCCACCCACTGCACCCAGCCTTTATCACTGGTGGCTGGTTGTACAACTTCTTTTATGAAGCTATCAAGAGATGCTTGGAGAGTGACTCTTTTTTTTTCTCAAACAATACTATCCTCAACTAGTCTTTTAAAAATCTTGAAGTATTTGGGTTCATCTTTTTAATACAAGAAAAAAATTAAATGATGAAATGTTTCTACTATGTGTTTTGTTGTGAATATTTATCGACTCAGAAAACCACATATTAACATTATCTATGTTCTTTTGTATTTTTTATTTTGATCATTTTATTGTTCTTTTTTTAGTTTTATTTTGTTAAATATTTTCCAATTACATTTCAATATGGTTCTGGTGGCACATGGGAATGCTGTGGACCCTTTGCAGGCTTCACGTTTGAGACTTGCAGAATCTACACCAATAGAAAACAAGCTAGCTCTTTCCTTCCTTCCCTTTCCCTTTGTTGTTTATAACTTGCTCAGGCTTGAAATGAAGAGACCACTCAATGCTTGATCTGTCCCTCTCTGCTAGCAGCCAGATGGAAAAGTAGGATGTGTGTGTGTGTGTGTGTGTGTGTGTGTGTTGGAGGCAGGGTGGCAGCATTATTTGTAGAAATACTGGGTTCAAGTTCTCAGATTACCTGGCAGGAATTGTTCCCAGGTGGTCTCACAGCTCATAGTACAAATGTGTAATTGGCACAATCTTGATTCTTTCCAGAGGATAGTCAGAGCTGGGAGGGGCCCTTTAGCAGTGGGATCAGACCTGTGGCTTCCACATGGTCGACCAGTCTCACACACACACACACACACATCCATACCCCTAGTCTCACACACACACATACCTGCTAGTTACACACGCACATACACCCATACCTCCTAGTCACATACACACATACATAAAACCTAGTTACACACACACACACACACACACACACACACACACACACACACCCTTCCAGCTTTGCTTATTTCTCCCGAGGAGAGACACAGTGACCATTTGGGGGCAGTGCAGTGGGAGCTGGAAATAGAGACAGAGTCCCCAGAATACTGGGAAGTTGGTTTGAGGGAAGCTGTCCTGAAGGCCAGAGAGGGCTCACATGAGGCAGGAAGATATAAACTTGGGTCTCTCCTGGCTCCAATTAACGCTGCCTGTCGTCATGTTGCTTCGTCATCAAGTTCATTTCTGTTTACTAAAAATATTTGGGGCACCTCATAGACTTATGGGCAGCTGGGTGGCACCAGATGGCAGAGTGCTGGGCCTGAGGTCAGGAAGATTCATCTTTGTGAGTTCAAATACAGCTTCAAACACTTGCTGCGTGATCCTGGGCAAGTCACTTAACCCTATTTGCCTGTTTTCTCATCTGAAAAATGAGCTGGTGAAGGAGATAACAAATCACTCCTGTATCTCTGCCAAGAAAACCCCAAATGAGACCATGAAGAGTTGGACACAACTGAGCAATAAACTTGAAGTCAGTGGTTTAAAAAACAACAACAGGTGATTCATGTGACAACCTTTGCTATAAGAAATCTGTGATTGGCAGATTCCAGACTCTATTTTCTTCTTGCTTCCTGAGTCCTTATTACCCGGGGATCATCCTATATGTTAAATAAGACGGATGGGTATTGAGTGGTCATTTGTCTTTAAAACTCAAAGAGGATTTTCTTCCTGGTATAATTAATCATCTAATTTGAGAATTGAAAGAGGATCAGTAGCTGCCTAGGTGTAATCCGTTTCACTCCTTTCCCCCCGCTGCCACTTTTTTCTTTTGAGGCAAGGGGGTTCAGTGACTTGCCCAGGATTGCACAGCTAATGAGTGTCCGAGTCCGAATTTGAATTCAGGTTCTCCTGGTTCAAAGGCTAGTACTCTATCATTGTGCCACCCAGCTATGCCAGCCCCCAATCTCTCCTTTAATAGACCAAGAAAGAATTTGCCCAAGGTCATTCAGCTAGCAATTGCCCAAGGTCAGCTTTGCCCTCTGGTCTTAATTCCTAATCCAGTTCTATCCAACATCCTCTGCTGAGGATGCCAGAACAAAAGGTAGAGTGGTCCCACAGAAAGTGTACTGAATTTGGAAGGTTAGATCTGGGTTCAAGTTCCGTTGCCACTTACTACTTAAGAGACCTCAGAGAAATCATTTAACCTCTCTGGGCCTCAGTTTCCTCTTCTGTAAATGAAAGGGTTGGTCTAGGTCAAGGCTTCTTAAACTTTTTTCACTTGCTACCCCATTTCTCTTTTCTTGGTCTTTGCATGTTCAGAAATGTTTTATTGTTACCAAATTTTTCAAGACCTTGACCCACAGTTTAAGAAACACTGGTCTACCTGATGTCTAAAGTCTCTCCTCGTTCTAAATCCTATGATCTTATTCCATTCTGTAAATATTTATTAAGTGCCTGCTGTGTTTCAGATACATTGGTCAGTCAATCGACTTTATTAAGCAATTACTTAGTGCCAGCTAGAAGGGTACTAAAGATACAAAGATAAAGCAGTTCCTGTCCCCAAGAAACTGACGCTCTACTGAAATGAAACATCTACAGATGTTGTTAGTCAACCTTCACTTTTGAAGAAGATCAATGACATCACAGGGTGACATCACAGGGTGATATCTTGACTCATGCATGAATTAGATATAAGTGAGGTAGTTTCAGCAAGTCGTTGGCTACTCTGTTTTCCAGAGTCATAGTGACTCTGTCTCATCCAGTGACAGGTCAAAAGTCAGGACGATTGGTGATGGCCCAGGATGCAGTGGGTGGGTGACCTTGGCCTTGGTTGGATGAACAAGCTCTTAGCACTCCACAGCTCCTGCTTAGAACAACTTGTTCTCTTCTGCCCATTCCACCAAGACAAGTCTTCACAAGCTTGAGGTAGACATACCCCTAACACACCTATGGTTTTGAGACCTGTTAGCTACCCTTAATCAGGGTTAGCCCATCTGCAGAGATGGTTTTACTAAGATGTGGCCACTATGCATGCTACAGCTTCTTGGAGTCCAGTCTCCTGCTCTGTGTATTTGTAGAGATTTCTGTCCATCTCTGGAAAGTATAAATACAAAGAAGTACAAGGTACAGGGTGTCCCAAAAGTCTTAGTGCCATTTTAAACTTTGATGGTTTATGCATAATATGTATTTGGAGGGGATGAATCTATGAAGGGCAGGTTGTTAAATGTAGAACTGGAGGTTCCAGAGAGCAGGAAGAGTAGGATGAGGACACAAGAGGGATGAGGCTGTCACTGATAGGTTTGAGGAAGCAGGAAATGGAAGGTCCCTTCAGCTTAGGCAGCCTCCCAAGTGGAACCACACAGCAGCAGACCAACCAGCCCTTTGCAGAAGTAGGCATGATGTTGCTTTTATGATCAGTGCCAAGCAAGTGGAGGAAAGCACTGGCAAAGACAATGTCCAGTCTTTGGTCCTGTCTGATGGTCAAGGCAGGAGAGACTGTAATCCTGGAGCCTGGCTGGTTATAGGGGGGCTGAGGCATGTTTGAAGCACTCACCCCCAAGGCCCAGGGCTCCCTCCATGTTGAGGGAGGTTCAGGAGGGCCTTTGTCCTGGGGCCAATGACCAGTGTAGAGTGGGAGAGGCAGCACTGCAGATGTTCTACAGATGTGCATTCTAAGTTCAGAGCATGGAGAAGTAGAGAGGGATATTGTATTCCACATCTGCACAGGGAAGATCCACTCCAGCAAAATCATGCCTCCTTGGGATATATATATATATACGTATATATATATAAATAATTTTAAAAGCCCTTTGTCATCATCTGAGACACTGGATCCTTGACTTTCATAAAATCTGTTGTTATTGCAAATTCCGTCTCCACTCTCTCTTCTCCCTCTTTCCCTTTCCTTTCTCCCTATCCTCTATCCCCCTTTTCCCTTCCTCTCTCTTCTCCTCTCTCCCCGCTCCTGCCTCTCTCTCTTCCCCTCTTCCCCTCCTTCTCTCCTCTTCTCCCCTCTCTCTTCCCCCTCCCTCATTTTTTCCTCATCCCTTCCCCTACTTCAAAAAAGGAATTAAAGCCCAATTAACCACTGGAAAAAAATAACTTGTCCAAAAAAAAACCCCCTCATGTAGAAGAGGGATTAACCTTCTATAGCTTGGCCCCAAGAGTCACCCAGGGTGGAAGCTGCAGACAGGTCAGTGTGGACCTGGAAGCCTTCCTAGCCATTTGGAGCAGAGGGCCCTAGCCCTGGACCTTGGAGTCCAAGCTATCTCACCTTGGAAGGGGTTGCCTGCTCTGCATAAGGGGAGTCCAGGCTAGAAAGGTTAATAAAGAAAGGCAAGATGACCACTGGAGGGCGCTGTTGTAAAGAGAATCCTTCTGGGGTCTGGGTGGGACCAGATGGACTCCAAGGTCAGAGATTCAGTGAAAATAGACAGCAACATATGTGATGAATTCAGTGTTTAACTAAATGGAAGAGAGGTTTCTGATAAAAGGAAGGAATTATTCACTAATTACTAACCCTGTGATTACATATTATATTATGTTATATTGTATTATTTTATATTATATCATCATATATCATATAGTATATCATATTATATATCATATCATATATCATTTGATCCTCACAAGAGCCTTGAGAGGGTAGGTGCTGTTATTCCCATTTTACAGTTGAGGAAACTGAGGCAGACAGATTAAGTGATGTGCCCAGGATCACACAGATATTAAATGTCTCAGATTGAATTTGAACTTAAGTCTTCCTGACTCCAGACCCAGCACTGTTTCCACTGAGCCACCCAGCCCCATGATGCCACCTCGCTGCTCTCAAGGGGGTCTGGGCAACTGGGAGAGACTTGATGTTGGGTGGGTGCCCACATGGGTGATAGTTTCCTTTGGCCAAGTTCTGATGGAGCCCAAGCATACAGAGACAGCAACAAAATCTTAATGGAAGTCACTGGGCTAGTGTCAGTCATTCAATAGGAATTTATTAAGCACCTACTATGCGCTAATCACTATGGCAGCCACTGGGACTATAAAGAAAGGCAAAGATAGTCCTTGCTCTCATGGAGCTCATGGTCTAACATGGGGGAGACAACATGCAAACTATGAGAGATAAATTGGAGTTAATCGCAGAGGGCCAGCACCAGCATTAAAGAGGACTGGGAAAGGCTTCTTGCTGAAGGTGGGATATTGACTGGGACTTAGAGGATGGAGATGAGGAGGATGAACATTCCAGGCATGGCAGACACACAGCAGAAATGCTTCAAGTCAGGGGCTGGAGTGTCTTGTTGGAGGAGCAGTAAGGAGGCCAGTGTCACTGAACTGCCAAAGGGTGGACAGTGAGGTATAAGGAGACTGGAAAGCTAGGAGAGGGTCAGGTTATGAATGACTTTAAAAACAAAATGGGATGTTTCTTTAAGTCCCAGCTAAAATCTCATCCTTTATTGCCTTCCCCAACCCTTCCAAATTCTCATGCCTTTGCTTTATTTTCCATTTATCCTGTATATAGTTCGTACATATTTGTTTGCATATTATCTCCCCCATTAGATTGTACCTACCTGGTACCTGTACTTGCTATTCATTCATTCAGTTGTGTCTGACTCTTCTATCCTCCACCATCTCTCAGAGTCTGACCAAGTTCATGTTCACTGTTTCCAACTATCCATGTCATCCTCTGCCACCTCCTTCTCCTTTTGCCTTCAATCTTTCCCAACATCAGGGCTTTTTCCAGTGAGTCTCATCTTATTATGCAGCCAAAGTATTCAAGCTTCAGCTTCAGTATTGGACCTTCCAGTGAGTAGCCCGAATTAATTTCTTTAAGTATTGACTGATTTGATCTCCTTGCTGTCTAAGGGAATCTCAAAAGTCTTCTTCAGCACCAAAATTCAAAAGTTGATTCTTCAGCGATGGTCAGCCTTCATTATAGTGCAACTCTCAGTCATATATTGCTACCGGAAAAACTATAGCTTTGACTATATGAACCTTTGTCAGCAAAGTGATGTCTCTATTTTTAATGTGCTGTTTGGATTTGCCAAAGCTTTCCTTTCGAGGAAGGAACATCTTTTAATTTCATGACTACCATCACCACCTGCAATAGTCTTTGAACCTAAGAATATAAAATCTGACACTGCTTCCATTTCTTTCCCCTCTATTTGCCAGGAAGTGATGGGACCAGCTGCCAAGGTCTTAGTTTTTGTTGATAGTTTTCCTGGCAACATTAATTCTGACTTCAAATTCACCCACGGTGACATTTCCCTTGATTTACTCCACATATAAGTTAAATAAATAAGGAAACTGTATACACCCTTGTCATACGCCTTTTCCAAATAGTGTTTGGTCCTGACTGTTGCTTCTTGATTTGCACGCAGGTTTCTCAGGAGACCTGTAAGATGATCTGGTACTCTCATCTCTTTGGAGACTTGCCACATTTTGTTGTGATCCCCACAGTTAAAAGCTTTGATGTAGTCAATGAAGCAGAAGTAGATGTTTTCCTGGAACTCTCTTGTTTTCTCCGTAATCCAGCCAATGTTGGCAATTTGGTCTCCAGTTCCTCTGCCTCTTTGAAAACCAGCCTGCTGTTCTGGTAAATCTCAGGTCACATGTTGCTGAAGCCAACCTACAGAATCTTAAGTGTAACTTTGTTGGCATATGAAATGAGCGCAACTGTTCAGTAATTTGAACATTCTTTGGTATTGCCCTTCTTTAGGATTGGGACATAAACTGATCTTTTCTAATCCAATGGCTGCTGTTAAGTTTTCCAAATTTCCTGGTATATTGAGTGTAGCACTTTAACAGGACCATCTTTTAGGTTCTAAATAGCTCAACTGGAATTCTGTCACCTTTCCTAGCCCACTTGACTTCATTTTCTAGGATTCTCACTCCAGATCAGTAAACACACCCTCGTGGTAATCAGTGATGTTAAGATCTTTCTCATATAATTCATCTATGTATTTTTTCCATCTCTTCTTAATCTCTTCTGGTAGAGTTAAAGCTCCACCATTTCTGCCTTTTTCATGCCCATTTTTGTATGGAACTTTTCCTTGATATGTCTAATTTTCTTTTTTCTTTTATTTAGTATTTTATTTTCCCCAGTTACACATAAAAAATTTTTAACATTCATTTTTAAAACTTTGAGTTCCAAATTCTCTCCCTTCTTTCCTCTCCTCCCCACATTGAGAAGGCAAGCAATTTTGTACAGATTATAGATGCGTGGCCATGCAAAATACATTCATAACAATCATGTTGTGAAAGAAAACATAAATAAGAAAAAAACTCAAGAAAAATAAAGAAAATTTTTAAAGAAAAGCACGTTTCACTCTGTATTCAGACACCAACAGTTCTTTCTCTGGGGGTGGATAGCATTTTTCATCATATGTCCTTAAGAGTTCTCTTGGATTTTTGTATCACTGGATATCTTTCCCATTCTATTGTTTCCTTCTATTTCTTTATGTTGCTCATTTTAAAAAAAATCTTATCTTTCCTTGCTATTCCCTGCAATTCTACATTCACTTAAGTATATCTTTCCTTTCCTTATTTCCCTGTTCATCTTTCCTCAACTATTTGCAAAATCTCATCAAACCATTTTGTTTTCTTTCTCTTCTGTTTCTTTGTTGTTTTTTTTTTTTGCTGCTGCCTTCTGTACAATAGTGTAAACCTGTCCATAGTTCTTCAGACATGTTCTTCAGACAGAGTTCTTCTCTACCAGATCTAATCTCTTAAATCTATTTCTCACTTCTACTTCATATTCATGAGGGATGTTATTTAGGTTATACCTTTGTGGTCTGATGATTTTTCCTACTTTTTTCAATTTAAGTCTAATTTTTGCAATGAGAAGCTCCTGGTCTGAGCTATAGTCAGTTCTAGATCTTTTTATTTTAGAGGGAGAAGGCAAGGCAATCAGGGTTAAGTGACTTGTCCAAGGTCACACAACTGCAAAGTGTCAAGTGTCTGAGACCAAATTTGAACTCAAGTCTTCCTGACTACAGGGCCAGTGCTACCTAGCTGTCCCTCTAAGTCTTATTTTAATTGGCAGTATAGAGCTTTGATTGCAATCTGATTTCTGTATTGACCCTCTGGTGATGTCCATGTATAAAGTCACCTTTTGGGTTATTGCAAAAGAGTGTTTATTATGACCAGAGAGTTATCTTGACAAAGCTCTGTTAGTCTCTGCCCTGTTTCATTTTTGTACTCCAAAGTCAAATTTGCTTGTTATCCCAATTGTCTTTTGGTTTCCTCCTTAGCATTCCAATTCCTAGGATGAATGTGACATTTTTTTATTGTCATAATCTTTATTATGTATGAAATTGTCTTCAACATAAGTTACATCCTGATTAAATCTGAGATAAGACATATTTTGGTTTTATCTATTTAAAAGGCCAACATGGTCCTTTATTCTGTCCAATATCTTTAACTAGAGTCTAGCAAATGTAGTGCCTTTCATTGCAGGGTTTCTTTGACCATAAAAGCAAAAACCAAAAAACCCTCAACTACAAACATCGGTATCAAATAAAGCATTAAAAAGATAACAAATATAGAACAACTTTGTCCGTTTAAAAATGCAGAATGAATACTACAGTTAGTGGCAAACAAAACAAAAGACACAAACAGAACAGTTCCAGAGGGCAGACTTCCCAGCTCAGGGGATGAAAGCAAAGACTCTAGACTGTATCTCAGTTCCTCTGGATAGCACAGCATAGGATCATACTGAAAATCATTCCAAAGATCATCACAACAGTAATCCCTATGCCGACAGCTCCAATGATGTGGAATTTATTATTGAAGACTTCCTCAGTAACTACTGGGCAAGGCTTTATGGTCACCAATGAGATCGAGTCCTTGTTAGGGCAGGGGTCCATGATCAATTGATCCAAAACTCCAGTCAAGCCACAACAATCTAGCGCGTAGTGGATGGCTTTGAGGGTTTCCTTGTAGGGGCCTTCTTTGATCTTCATCTTGTATGTTTTCCCATAAAATTCCTTGATCTCACGAATCGCCTCTTCTTTGTGGGAATAACTCCAGATGGCAGCAGCTATTTCAATGGCAAAAATCACGAAGAGGAAGGCAAAGCAGAAGCCCAACATGCACTGTGATTCCTGCACAGCCCAGGAAACCTACCAGCATCATGAAGGCACCAGCCCCAATTAAGATATAAATACCTGCATAGAAACTGGAATTGTTTTCTTCCTGCTCAAAGATACTCTTCATCTGAGAGTCAAATTTTAGACATAGGCCAATGGCTTCCTGCAAGTCAAAAGATGAAGTTAAATCCAAACGGCAGATATTTAATGCACTTGGTACCTCCTTTGACCAGCATGGTGGAGACTAGGCTGGGCTGGGTTTAGGTTCTCAGGGAGGAAAGCCAGGAGCACACAGGGACTGGATTGTACCCAATAAGTAACTA
Organism: Potorous gilbertii; assembly: GCA_028658325.1. Taxonomy (NCBI): domain Eukaryota; kingdom Metazoa; phylum Chordata; class Mammalia; order Diprotodontia; family Potoroidae; genus Potorous; species Potorous gilbertii. Next base: position 35,814,246 of record CM053771.1, on the reverse strand, counting down.
AACTAAGGTAGGAGTGGTGACATTTTTTTTTTAGTGTTACTTCTAGATTATGGTGTAGAGTTCATAGAACTGATCAGTTTTGGTCTCTTTGGTATCAGTGGTTGGAGCATAGAATTGTATTACTGTGATGTTGAGGAGTTTGCCTTGGATTTGAACAGATTCAAACATCATTCTGTCATTTTTGAGATTATATCCCAGTACTGCCTTTCCCATCCTTTTATTGACTATGAGTAATTGAGGCTGCATTTGAACTCGTGAGGATGAATCTTCTTGGTTCCAAGACCAGTGTTCTATCCACTGCCCCACCTAGCTGCCCTACTTGTTATTTGGTAGGTACTTAATAAATGTTTATTGATTGATACACTTACATCTGAAGGTAATAGAGATCCACCAGCACATTGAGTAGGGTAGTGACTCTCACTTTGGAAAAATCAGTGTGGTAGCTGAACAGATTGGAGTGGGGAGAGACTTGGAACATGCCTACCTACCAGCAGTCATTTGATAATCCAAGCATGTGAAGATGAGGGCCCCTACCAAGGTGGTGGCTGTATCAGAAGTAACCGAAGAGTATTTGAAAGATGTTGGGAAGGTAGAATTGACAAGACTGGAGACTGCCACAGTTTCATTTCATTTCATAGATTTAGAAGATCTGGAGGAGACCTCAGAGGTTCACAAGTCAAACCCCTCACATTTCACAGAAGAGGAGGCTGAGGTTTAGAGAAGTTATTTGTCCCTGGGAAGGAAGGATTTGAACCCAGGTCTTCGTGATGAAAGAATTCTATCCACTGCCCACAGCAGCCTCATCCATTATCTCTCAAAGTCCAAGTTCATGTTCATTGTTTCCATACTGTCTATCCATTTCATTCTCTACTGTCCCTCATTCCTTTTACCATCAATCCCAAAATCAGGGTCTCTTCCAGAGATCCTCTCATTAATTAATGAGCCCGTTATGTGGCCAAAGTATTGCAGCTTCAGTTTCAGTATTTGACCTTCTAATGAAAAGTGTGAAATAATTTCTTTAAGTATTAACTTATTTGATCTCCTTGACTCTCAAAAATCTTTTCTAGCACCACAATTTGAAGGACCCCACAGAACTCAGCTTTTTTTTGTGAAAAATGATTATTTGTAACCCATATCTTGGAGGTTCAGAGCTTCCCCACCCCTTCTTCCAAAGACCTGATATGAAGTTCAGTTTCTCTTCAGGACAGTGCTGATAGTGGGGTTGCATAGACTCTTGTTATTTTGGTCACCCAAGCTTGCAAGAACTTTAATGTAAAGCTTGGGTGGAGATGTCCCTTTTTTCTCTATAGCCCAAGGCTAGGAGTGGTCTGGTAAAGCTGAGGGTGGTCTGATATTTTCTCAGAGGCATTTTCTCTGTCCAGGGATGAAAAGATGATAGAGTTATGATATCAGCCCCTGTTGGAAGAGTATATAAGCTGTGCAGCCTAACCCTCAGTTTCAAACTACAGCTCCCATGCATGGACACATGTATGCCACCCACTTTGAAAGAGATAAAGAGATACAACCTAATTCTTTTTTTATGCCAAACTCTGATTCTCACAGTCATATGTTGCTACTGGAAAAATCATAACTTTGATTATAGGGACTTTTATCAGCAAGGTGATGCCTCTGCTTTTTAATATACTATCTAGATTTGTCATAACTTTCTTCCTAAGGAACAGATGTCTTTTAATTTCTTGACTGTAGTCACCATCTGTAATAATCTTTGAGCCCAAGAATATAAAGTCTGACACTGCTTCCATTTTTTCTCCCTCTTTTTACCAGGAAATGATGGGACCAAGTTGCCAAGATCTTAAATTTTTGGATGTTAAGCTTCAATCCAGCTTTTACACTCTCCTTTTTCACCTTCTTCACTTTCTGCCATAGAGTGGTGTCCTCTGTTCATCTGAGATTATTGATATTTCTACCAGCAACTTTAGTTCTGGCTTTGGATTCATCCAACCTGGCTTTTCCTGTATTGTACTCTGCATGTAAGTTAAATAAATAGAGTGACAATATACAGCCTAGTCATGTTGCTTTTCCGATCTTAAACCATTCAGTTGTGCACATATTGTATTGCCTAATTTCTTCCCTCCCCCATAGAGTGTAAGCTCCTAAGGTGTTTTTGCTTTCTTGTCCCCATAGGACCTAGCACTTACTAACTACCTATTAAATACTTGGGGCTAATGGGGAGTGTCTTAATTTGAAAGACATCTTGTTTACATAATGACAGAAAAATATCCAGCATTCATCCCAAGAATCTAGCCAGAATTGAGCTAGGACTCCTCTCCCCACCTCCAATTTTAGATATCTCTCCTCCTGGTTCCCTACCTCCCCATCAAAAGGCCAGATGAGTGTTGACTTAAAGACTGGCTGGGGCTCAGCCCACCAGGAAGGGCAGCTCTGAAAACCATTAATATGAACACTAGAAAAAGAACAGCCTGGCGAGTCCAGGTTTTGCCTGGATCTGGAGGGAAGGGAATATTTCCTTCCATTTCCCTCTCACCTCTAAAGATTCCAGGAAGATAAGGGAGGTGGGACCAAAACTGGAGCAGTCTCAACTGTTCCTTCACTAGACTAGCCCCCACAGTGCAGAATTTCTGAGCAATCCCTCTTAGTCCCAAGCTTTACTCCCTACTCTACTTGGACCTCCAGCAAGACCCAGGATGTGTACCAGCAAAGTTTTCAGCCATGCTGTGGATCCAGAGGTGAGTATGGAATCCGGCAATCTATTCTGTTTGGAGTCAGGGAGGGATCCAGCAGCTCAGCCTTAGTCTCTGTCTTCACTTGTCCTATTCATCTGTGCCTTTTGGCTTCTAAAAGTGAGAGGAAGGCATTTGCAGTGGAAAGGAGGATGAATTTGGAGTCTCCAGGACCAGGATTAGAATCTAATCCCGGATTAGAATTAGGCCCTTGCCTTTTAGCTATTCAATCTTAAATAAGACACATAACATCTTCTTCTTCTTTTTTTTATTTTCAATAACATGAATTCATTTTTTTTTATTATTTATTTTTAACACAGTTTATAACAGATAAAGCAATTCCAACTTTTGGTCAGGTGATACTTCTTTTTAAAGCATTTACAATATGGACCACAAAAGAATTTTTTTTTAAACATTGACCAACTGAGACATAAATAATATTTATGTTGCTAACTTCATAAGCTCTTGACCTAATTGTCTCCACACTATTACTAAGAATTAAAGGACTCTAACTTACTGTTATTGGTCTAAGGTTCTATGCCTAATAGCTTAATTTTAGACAGCCTCGTATGTTCCCATACCCATAATCTATAATTGATAGATCTGGTATTAAGCTTACAAACCTTTTGACTATAGGAAATTGCCACCAATAGTAAGGACATTGCAGGGGCACAATATCTCCCCAACTTCATGTCAATTCCAGGCAGGATTAGATTATCCACTTGCATTCAGTCAGGCTTAAAGTCTGCCAGGTGTCAGTGGGGAAAATGAGTCAGGAGAATCCCACCTCAGCCCATGCTGAACAGCTGCTTTCCTACCCTTCCCTTGAGATCACCTATGCAGTTCATACCAGCATCTCATTAGCTTACTGGCATCAGGTATTGGAGGCTCAGATAGCCTCTCTTGCTACCCATACCTGGAGTTAGACTTAGAAGAACAGTCACTTAATAGTCCCATAGCATCTAAAAATGGCAACTTCCAATAAGCATGTTTCAAATATGATTATAGTTTCACTTTGGTTAAGGAACATTTTTTTGAGGCAACTCTTAAGTGGCTTACATGCCTTTCTATACATGTTCTAGTTCCTGATTAAATGGCAATCATAAAATCAAACTTACCATTAAAACCTTGACTTTTCCATCAATGCCAAATTTTACCCAAGGTTACCTTCCTCTACGAAATTTAGACTGAAATTCTTTTCTCCAAACTAAAGATGTCATTGATTTATTCTCAGTAATTAATTCAGTCTGTTGTTTTAATACTAATTGCTTTTACCTCACTTTGTAACATTTCCAATTTTTCTCCCCATCACTCCCCCCACTTGCTTCCTAATACCTTGCATTCTGATTACTCCTTCTCTCAATGTACCCTCCCCTTCATCACACCCCACTCTTTTCCTATCCCCATCTTCTCTCTTTTCTTGCAGGGCAAGATAAATTTCCATAGCCCTAACCCTGTAGTTCTTATTTCCCGATTATAGGCAATAAAAATTCTCAACATTCATCTCTAATACTTTGAATTCCAACTTCACTCCCTGCCCCCCTCCCTCCTCAGCCCTACTGAAAAGGCAAGCAATTCAATAGAGAATAAATATGTATTGTTTTGCAAAAGACT
>CM053771.1:35748606-35809830 GCA_028658325.1 Potorous gilbertii | reverse complement strand
TGACCTTGTCCCTTCTCGAAAGTGTTTATTTCTAGTGACTCCCTTCTCCCATTTGTCCTGCCTTCTAACATTTCCCTCGATCCACTTGTCACCTCCTCTCCTACTTTCCTGTGGTGTATATAAATTTTCATATCAAATTTAGTGAGCATGTTATTCCCTCCTTCAGCCACACGTGGGGAGAGTAGCTTTGTTTTTCCCCCTCTCCCCTTCTCCCTTATCTCCTCCATTGAATAAGAATTTTTTTTATCTCTTTTATGAGTTATAGCCTGCCCCACTTCATTACTCCCTTTCTTGTCCTGGAATTTTCCTCCTTCACCCCTTAATTTTTATTTTATTTTATTTTATGTTAGTGTGTGTGTGTGTGTGTGTGTGTGTAGATATCATCTCTTCTGATATAACACACCCTGTACTCTCTATCTATGTGTATTTGTGTGTGTGTGTACAATCTCTCCAACTATCCAAATACTGACAAAAGATTCAAGAGTTAAAAATATTTTCTTTCCATGTAGTAATGTAGACAATTTAGCTTTAGAGAGTCTTTTATGATTTTTCCTTTCTGTTTACCTTTTCATGTTTCTCTTTATTCTAGTCTTGGGAAGTCAAATTTTTAAATACAGATCTGGTCTTTTCCTCAACATGAAGTCTTGCAAGTCATCTATATCACTGAGTGACCATTTATCCCCTTGAAGTATTATATTCAGATTTGCTGGGTAGGTGATTCTTGGTTTCAATCCCAGTTCCTTTGAGTTCTGAAATATCCCACTCCAAGTCCTTCAATCCCTTAATGTTGAAACTGCCAGATCCTGTGTTATCCTGATTGCATTTCCACAATACTCAAATTGTTTCTTTCTAGCTGCTTGCAGTATTTTCTCCTTGATCTGGCAACTCTGAAATTTGGCCACAATATTCCTAGGAGTTTCTCTGTTCTGTTTTCTTTCAGGAGGTGATCAATGAATTCTTTCAATATCCATTTTGCCCTCTGATTCTATAACATGAGGGCAGTTTTCCTTGATAATTTCATGGAAGATAATGTCTAAGCTCTTGTTTTGATCATGGCTTTCAGGTAGTGCAATAATTTTTAAACTATTTCTCCTGGATCTATTTTCCAGGTCAGTTGTTTTTCCAGTGAGTTGTTTCACCTCATCTTCTATTTTTTCAAATTTTTGGTTTTGTTTACTAACTTCTTGGTTTAACTTATAGTCGTTCTTTTCCCTGAACTCAATTCTCTCTTTCAACGAATTATTTTGTTCAGTGAGCTTTTGAACCTTCTCCTCCATTTGGCTAATTCTGCTTTTTAAAACCTCCTTCTCTTCTTTGGCTTTTTGGACCTCTTTTTCCAATTGAGTTAGCCTCTTTTTAAAGCTGTTATTTTCCTCAGCATTTTTTTTTTGGTTCTCCTTTAGCAAGCTGCTAACTTGTTTTTTAAGGTCTTCTATTGCCTGAGCCCATTTTAAGTTGCCTTTGGAGGCAGAGGCCTTGACTTCCTCTGAGTGTATGCCTTGTTCTTCTTCATCCAAAAGGATGGGGGGAGATACCTGTTCCCCAAGAAAGTAGCCTTCTATGGTCTTATTGTTTGCTCCCTCTTTGGGGCATTTTCCAAGCTTTTTCTTGACTTCTGAGTTTCCTCTCCACACTCACCTGCCTCCAGTTCTGCCCAGCCAGCACTTGGGGGCTGAGATTCAAAAGAGCTTCTCCCAAGCCTCCAGGGCTTTCAGCAGGGGCAGGGCTACTATTCAGTGTGAGATTAAGATCAGCTCAGGTGGGGGCAGGAACACCACACAGGGATTAGTTCCCTCAGAGGGTTTATGAGGAGACCTTCAATAATGGATACAGGCGTGTCTGGTATGTGACAGACCTTTTGTGTTGGTTTTTCAGGTCTCTCTGGAACAGAAATCTCCTCCATTCCGTTGTTCTGTGGCTTCTGCTGCTCTCAAATTTGTTGAGAGTTCTTCTTTACAGGTATTTTATGGGCTGTGGGGTAAGAACTAAGCGTATGTGTATCTTTCTACTCCACCATCTTGGCTCCTCCCCTCATAACATCAAGACACATAACTTCTTTCTTTGGTATCCAAACCTATACAAATGAAATGGTTGGAATAAATGGTTTTTTAGGTCCCTTTCAGTTATAGATGCATGATTGAATGCAGTTCTTTCTCTCAGGCAATATGACTTTCCCATCCCCACCTCACTTAAAGTTTATCAGCCAGCTCTTAGCTGTTATTCAAACTGTGCTTTTTTTTTTTTTTTTTTTTTTTTTTTTTTTGCTGTTCCCTGTATGGGACATACCACATCTCCTGTCTGCTTACCAGTTTAGGCCCACATGTATGAAATATACCCTTTTCTTATCTCTGTTTCCTCTGACAATATGTTCATGTTCATTTCAAAATGGATTTTGCTTTTTGGTCCACTGTAGAAGTTGAAAATATAAGAAAATGATTTCTAACCTTCTGCCAAGTTTAATTCAAGTGAAGTCTTCCCTTAATAGTCCCAGTTGCTAGTCCCCTTTGTCCTGGAAATTACTTTGACTCTCCTTTGAGTCTGTCCTGTAGTTATTTTTATGGTGCTCAGCTAAAATGTGAGCCTCTTGAGAGTAATGTGGTTTAAGGGATTCTGGGATCCTCCCAAAGACTAGAGTATTGGAGAGGGTCATCTGGAATGAATTCATGGACTCAAGCATTCTTCAAGTCAAGTTGGCAAAGGTTTTTTGTAATGCCAATATGGTGAGCAGAGCTCCATAAGCAACTTGGATTCCTCAAGGAACTTGCAACAGAACAGGAATGATCCTATAGCTTATATAGAAAAAGTTGTAGATTATCTGACAGACATGCTACTTAGGTGATAATTTACAACCTTGGTCACTGGTGTCATTCACTAGTGGAAACCAGGGGAAGGGGTTAGGGGAATGTATTTTTTGTCTGTTTCATCTGAAGCAAGATAGCTTTGAAAGTTGATGCCTATAACTTGATCTCTGGATTGAATATGATCACTTTGGGAATCAATACATGATAATTCTGTGGTTACGTAATTGTTATTTTTACAAGAGAATTTCTTCAGAGGTCAGCTTGTTCTTGTGATGGGGAAAGATAGTTTGTCTTACTGGGCCTACTCATGAATTATTGCTAGGCATAGTGTCCTTGGACTAGAGAGAAAACTGTCAGAGACAGTATTTTGAAGCTAGGGAGAAATGTGATCTTGGATTTATTAAATGAATAAATTTATTAAATTATTATTTAATTCATTTATTCATTAATTCATTTCATTTATGGGAATGAATTCATGGGATTTGTGTGACTAGTACCTACTTGTCACTAAGATGAGGATGCTTGTGTCTTGTGCTTTGTTGATTGATTGATATTTCCTAGCAACTACAGCCAATAAATATGTATTAGCCACCCACTTAGGTCAGGCCCTGTACCTTAACACTAGAGATCCACAAACAGGAAAAGAGAGAGGAACTTATAATCTAATGAAAGAACACAGAGGTGGAAAAGTAAAGTCAGCTGTTCTGTCTTTTTGCTTCTTGTGACCCCATTTGGGGTTTTCTTGGTAAAGATACTGGAATGGTTTGCCGTTTCCCTCACCAGTTCATTTTACAGATGAGAATGGAGGTAAACAGGATTTTACTCAGGGTCATAAAGCTGCTAAATGTCTGAGGCTGGATTTGAACTCATGAAGATGAATTTTCCTGAGTCACATACCTACCTGCCAGATGTAAGTCAAGAAATCTCTAAATTTGGTGTGAAATGTGATGAATGAGTTGAGGTTTCTCTTGAAATGGAGGTTTGAAGTTCATGGCTCCTGCCAGAGGATGGTAATGAAGTGGAGTACCAAGTCTGAATACTGTGGGTAAGTTCACTTACCTGGGCAGTATACTTTCAGTATATTCGGTATTTGGGAGGTTCCAAAGGAAAGTGTGGGAGAGAAGAGGTATTAGACTGACTACCAAACTGAAGGTCTACAGAGCCACTATGCTGACCTCATTGTTGTACGTCTGTGAAACCTGGACAGTGGACCAGCACCATGCCAGGAAACTGAATCGCTTCCATTTGAACTGTCTTAGGAAGATTCTGAAGAGCACCTGGCATGATAAGGTACCAGATACTGAGGTCCTTACTCAATTAAATTGCCAAGTATTTAGATTATGCTTCAGAGAGTGCAACTCTGATGGGCTGGTTGAGTTGGAAAGCCAAACATGTTTGCCTAAAAGATTTATTTTATGGAGAATTCACACAGGGCAAAGGGCTCACATGGTGGTCAGAAGAAGTGATACAGGGACCCTCTCAAGGTCCCTCTGAAGAACTATGGAATTGATTACATGCCATGGGAGATATCGGCACAGGCCTTCACAGCATGGTGGGTCTACATCAGAGAAGGTACTATGCTCTACAAGCAAAAGCAGGATTGAAGTAGCTCAAAAGAAATGGAGATGAACAAATTTAGAGAATCTTCCCCCCACCCCCAGATGTCCACATGGATTATTTGTGCCTGTGGTAGAGCTTTCTGAGAGCAGCCACAGTCAGACCCATTGTAACTTGACTCTAACAATGACATAGTGATGTCATTTTGGTCCTCTTTGAGAATGAGAATGAAGGGCAACAATCACCACCATTGTCATAGCTGCTCTCTCTGCCCCCACTTCCCAAGCCCTCCTCCACAAAGCTGCCAAAAATACTCTTCATGATATATGGGTTACGTTCTTCCCCTTCTCAAAAATCTTCAGTGACTCCTACAACTTATAGGATAAAAGGCAAACTCTTATCTACTGTAGTTTGGTAAACCTACCTTTTCAGTCTTATTTCACACTTATCTCTTTCCTTCCTTTGTATTCTGGGAAACTGGATTATTAGCTGACCCTGAAACCCCTTTCCCTCCCCCACCTCCCCCCTTCCCCCTCCCTCACCTTTGTGCATTTAGAATGGTTATCTCTCAGGCCTATAATCACATTGTCTCCTCATCTCAATCTTTTGATTTAAATCACATACTTTCTGAACCAATCAGCTGATCAGTCAAGGACCATTTAAGTACCTATTAGACTTATTATGAGCCAGGCACTTCTGGGATACAAAAACAGTCCTGGCACTCAAAGAATTTAGGTAAATGGGAAGGGAAAATGGAAGGGGAAGAAAGGGGATAGGAAGGGGAAGGGAAGGGAAAAGGAAGAGAGGGGAGGGGAGGGAAGGGGAGATTGTTGTTTGACCTTTGTTAAAGAAGAGATGTGTGGAAGGTGATGTCATGACTTGTGAGTGAATTGTATTTAAGTGAGGCAGGGTTTTATAAAGTCAACAACCTCACTCTCTTCTCCTGGAGCCATCTGGGTCCAGTGGCAAGATAAAGATTGGGATGACTGGAGTTAGCCCCTCCTCATCTGTAAATGGAGGTGATCATAGCGAGCACCTCCCAGGACTGTGGTGACCTTAAATGAGATAATGTTTAAAATGTTGTTGTTCAGTTGTTGTCCAATTCCCATTTGGGGTTTTCTTGGCAAAGATACCAGAGAAGTTTATCATTTCCTTCTCCAGCTCCTTTTACAGATGAGGAAACTGAGGTAAGCATCGTTAAGCAACTTGCCCAGCTAGTAAGTGTCTGAGTCCAAATTTGAACTCAGGTCTTCCACCTATTTCTGAAGTGCTTTTCAAATCTTAAAGTGACATATAAATAATGTAAAAGTAGTTATAACATATAAAGAGATAATATTTCTAAATAGCTAATTACACTTATATATTTTATATAATTAGTATGTCTATATAAATATACATGTATAAAATAACATAAATAATAAATATAAAATAGTACTAGCTATTCAGTAATTCAAAAGCTTCTTAAAGGAGGTAATTAGGGGAAATTAAAAGGCCTGGAGAATACTCATATTAACCTTGACTTCTAAGGATTCTGCCTTGATGTCAATATTCAATTCACAACAAACCTGGGGAAATGACTGATGGTTGTACTATTAGCAGAACTTGGGAGAAGGCAAGATTGAATGAATTAATGAGTAAATGAATGAATGAAAAAGCATTTATTAATAATTTGTCACCAGCCAGGCTGTGCTAATCACTGAAAATACAAATACAAAAGCTGAAGTAGGTACTGCCCAACCCAGGGCAAGACACTTAATTTCCTTGAAATCTGTTTTCTCATCTGTAAAATGAGTATGATATAAGAGGCAGCTACTTCACAGGGTTACTGTGATCCTCAAGTAAGATAACATAAGGAAGTGTTTCTCAAAATTTAAAGCGTCACTACTACTACTACTACTACTAGTAAACACTAAGGAGTTGTGGGTGGGGAAGGAGTTAGAACACACATGTGTATGCACACACATACGTGCATATACACATACATATAAATATGATAAGTACATTGTGATGGGGCAGAGAAAAGAGTCTGGCAAAGTGTCTCAGTGGATAGAGGCCTATACTTGGAGGAAGAACTAAGTTCAAATCCTATCACAGATACTTCCTAGCTGGTTGACCTTAGAGAAGTCACTAATCCTCTCTCTCACTTATTTTCCTTCCACCTTCAGTTTCCTCATCTACAAAATCATGGGATTGGACTCTGTGGCTCTTTCAGCTCAAACTATCCTATGAAAGGGAGGGAGCAGGTAACAAATATTTATTTACAAACTTTATGTCATTTAGTCCTCACAACAATCTAGGAATGTAGCTGCAATTATTATCACAAACTTATAGCTAAGGAAACTAAGGCAGACAGATTATATGACCAGTCCAGGATCATATAGTTAGGAAACTTCTGAGACAGGATTTAAACTCAAATGTTCCTGACTCAAGGTCTAGGGCAGTGTTCTAACCATTGTTCCTCCTGGCTGCCTAGGAAGTTGACCTGTGAGTGTGGTGGCCAGTGAAAACTTCTCAAGAACTTATATCTTAAGTAGATCAGGTTCTAGGCCTGAGATTCAATTTCTCAGAAATCATATGATATGGGGGAAACTTGAAGTTGTGAAACCACCTGTCACCCCTCTCCCCAGATTTGCTTAACCCATTTCCTAGTCTTATTGTACAATCTCAACCTTTTGCCAAATAGGGGAGATTTTTATTCAGTCTCTTCCTCAATTCTTTGTGTCTGGGGCATATTTCTGAAAATAAATTGCTTGCTCAGGTTCTTGACCAAAAGGGTAAGGGGTGGGGGTGGTTTTCTGCTATATAACCTTGCATCTGCTTCTGTACTGTGCCTCCCTTCCCTAGACTGTCTAGTGAAGGTGATGCCCACTTCTCAGGAGAACGGAATAAAGGACTTTCTGTTTGTATCTTGAAATGCCTCTGAGTAGTCAATTTGAGTAGGGGTCTCACCATCCCACACAGTTTCTTGGGGGCTCTCCAGGATCACGTGACTTCCTAGAGAGATGGTGGATGCTTCAGTTCAAGGGCAGGCGCCCATTGAGAGATTTTCTCCAAAGGTCCTTGGAACTGAGTGCCAGACCTCCCTCTCTGTAAAGTAACAACCCAAAGCAGAGGAACTCAGTAAAACAGGAAGTGTAGGGTGTCTGAAGCTCTGAAGGAACCAAAATTCTGACAAGTTGGTATTTGAGTTTGCCAGTCAGGTAACTTATACGTGCATAACCTAGAGGTAAGCACTCGTGGATCTGGGGGTTATTTGTTGAGTCTTAGACTTAGGGAGACTGGTGGTGGCTTCCATCTAAATTGTAAGGGTCTAAACCCCAAGGCAAGCATCCCATTGAGAACGCTACCGAGTGACTGCTGGTTGGGGGTGACCCCACCATGTGGGAGGGATCAGGTGATCATCCTCATGGAAAATGAGTGAGGAACAGTCCAAACCCTGAGCTTCATAGCATAGTCACAGTAGTCCCTTGGGAAATAGATTGCAGAATTGGAATGAGGTATTGAAATACAAAGGAAAGATACAAAGAAAATAATCAAGTATTGTTGTTTTGTATGAGGTGATAAAGATATCTAAGGAGGCAACATCTGGCCAAATTGAGTAGAGTAGAACTGAGTAGCCTGGAGGAAGTCACCTATGTAGGATTCTTTTGAGTTGATAATACTTCAATAGGAATTCAATATGAGTTATTCAATAGGGAATTGAGTTGATAAAGCAGAACAGAAGTCTTGTGGGGGATGCCCTATGAGCCTGCCTAGACTCTTCAGGCCAGCACCCAAGAGGATGAGGAACTCAAAATTCAAAATTAGGGGGAAATGATTTGTTAAATGCTTTGTTTGTATGTGTTGTGTGGTCTGAGCCTCTGATCCATGATCCCAATAAGCCTGTGAGATGCTGGTATGAACTGCAAAAAGGTAATCTCCTGGGAAGGGTGAGAGAGCGGCTTTTCAGCCTGGGTTGAGGTAGGATTCTCCTCACTCAGTTTCCTCACTGACACCTGGCAAACTTTAAGCCTGGCTGAATGCAAGTTGACAACCTGCTCCTGCCTGGAATTGACATGAAGTTAGGGAGATATTGTTTCCCTGCAATGTCCTACTCTTAGTAGCAATCTCCTGTAATCAAAGGTTTTGTAGGCTTAGTACCAGATCCATCAAGTTATAGATTGTTGGTAGGGGAACATCTGAGGTTAAGTCTAAAATTAAGCTATGGGCTTAGGGCTTTACACCAATGACAGTAAGTTAGGGTTCCTTAATTCTTAGTAATGGTGTGGAGACAATCAGGCCAAAGGTTTGTAAGGTTAGCGTATATAGTCGTTATTCTTTTTGTCTCAATTGGTTAATGTTAAAATAAAAATGGTCCATATTGTAAATGCTTTAAAAGAAACATCACATGACCAGAAGTTGGAATTGTTTCATGATATGATATGTACTATGTTAAAAACGATTATTTATTGTATTTATGTAAGTACTGGAGCCTGTTATTGACTCCTTAGTGAAACCTCATCTTCCTGATGGGGGAATGTAAAATGTAAAAACTTGGTTCTAACGTGAATTTCTTAAACATGACAATAGTCCAAAGTTCCAATTTTGATTTTGTAAAAGTAATAAGTGTATAAAGCTTAGGAATGGCCATCTAAAATGGCATTAAGGAGAGTGGATATCTGGATTTCTACAAGAAGATAAAGGAAAAAAGATGCAGAGATGCTGTGCTTAAGATGGACTGAAGGAGCCTCCAGACCAGAAAACTGCATCAGATGATGTTCCTCCCCAGACTGCTGTATGAGATGGAACCTCTGAATGCATAATTCATTGGTCTACCTTTGTATTTTGAATCTCTGTGTCTGTACTTATAACAAGGGGACTGCCATGGTTCTTAAGGTATACTCTGAAGGAAAGAAATGAGACAGCAATGAGGGGGAGGGAGAGCATGCCAGCCACTAAAGTGGGAGGACACCTGGGCAAAGATATAGAGACATAACTAAATTTGCTATGAAAACAGCCTTCCGAGTCAAAAAGTGAGTAAATCTCTTCCCCGTTCCTGAATCCAAGCCAAGAAATGGAATTTAATTCAATCTAGGGCTGTCTGGCTGCTGGTGATAGAAAGACAAAAAGCCTTCAAACTGTCCCTGTCTTCAAAGTGCTTCTATTACATTGGGGAGAATACACGAGTTCATGGATATGTCAATACAATGTATACACAAAGAGATGGTCATATAATGTATACATAAAGGGATTAAGTTAATACAATGTATACACAAAGGGATGACCAGGTTGGTTGGTTGTTGTCCTTCGTCTTTGAAGAGGACCAAAATGACATCTCCTTAATAAAGTGAAATTTCAGTGTGTCCGACTGTGGCTGATCAGACCAGTATGAGCTCGGAACACTACCACAGGTTAGGCACAGATAGTCCATGTGAATATTTGGGGTGGAGATCCCAAATTTGTACATCCTGCATTTTCTTTGTGCTTCTCAATTCTGCTTTGCTCATAGAGCGCAGAACCTTCTCTGATATGGGCACATCATGGTGAGTGATCCTGAGCCAGTGTCTCCCATGTTGCACAGTCAAATCCAAAGTTCTTGAGAGAGACCTTGAGAGTGTCCTTGTATCGTTTCTTCTGACCACCATGTGATCACCTGCCCCATGCAAGTTCTCCATAAAATAGTCTTTTTAGCAAGCGTATATTTGGCATTCAAACAACATAGACGGTCCACATTGCACTCTCTAAAGCATAGTTTAAATACTTGGCAGTTCAGCTTGAACTTGAGTTCAGTGTCTAGTACCTTATCCTTCCAGGTGATCCTCAGAGTCTTCCCAAGACAGTTCAAATGGAAGCAATTCAGTTTCCCGGCATGGAACTGGTAGACTTTCCATGTTTCACAAGCATATAACAATGAGGTCAGTACAAGGGCTCTGTAGACCTTCAGTTTGGTAGTCAATCTAATACCTCTTCTCTCCCAGACTTCTTCGGAGCCTCTCGAACACTGAACTAGCTCTGGCAATGCATGCATCAACCTCTTTGTCAATGTGTACATCCCTGGAAAGTACACTACCAAGGTAAGTGAACTTATCCACAGCATTCAAAACTTCTCCCTTTGTTGTAACTGATAGTTCCACGTATGGATGTTATGGTGGTAGCTGATGGAGCACCTGTGTTTTTTTGGTGTTAATTATTAAGCCAAAATTAGTGCAGGCATACAATGGCCATATAATGTATACATAAAGGGATAAGTTAATACAATGTGTACATAAAGGGATAAGTTAATACAATGTATACCTAAAGGAATAAGTTGATACAATGTGTACATGAAGGGATAAGTTGATACAATGTATACATAAAAGGATAAGTTGATACAACATATACACAAAGGGATGATCATACAATGTGTATATAAAAGGATAAATTAATATAGCATATACAAAGTGATCACAAGAGGGGAGGGGAGATGTGAAAGGGCCTCCTGTAGAAGGGGACCCTTGAACTGAAACACTGATGGGAACTAGGCACTCTAAGATGGAAAAAAGGGAAAGGAGAGAAGTCCAGACCTGATGTGGGAGATGGGATATTGTGTGGGGATGAGCAAAGTAGACTGGGCTTAGCCAGCCCATCTTATGGTGTGTGAGGAGGAATGGACTGAAATCAGTCTGGAAAGGCAGCCTCAGGTGAGATTGCAATGGGTTTTTAGACCCTTAAGACACTGAGAGGAATTTGTCTTTTGGCCTCCAGGCAATGGGGAGTCACTGGGGTTTCTTCAGCTGGGGAGTGGCTTGGTCCCACATATGCTTTAGAACATACCCACGTGCCCCCTGCACTAGTACTTTCACCTTCTTCAATGACTGCATCCTTGATGTTGTTCCTTGCTTGCCTTGCCCCCTTCTCAGTGATAAAAGCTAATGTGTAACCTATGGGTGCTGTTCCCTTGGTCTGGACTGAGCACCCATGATGTGCCCCACTCCTCCAGACCGTGATTCCCCCCAACACACCCTTTTCTTACTGATTCACTGCCTGATAACTGAGGTCAAACTCTGTGTCTGTTGGAAAAGTCTGTTAGACTTTTAATGACTTCTGAGGGTTTACACAGCAGGCGTGGCAACCTGTGGCTAGTGGCTTCCTTTGGCTGGGTGCATAGGGGCAAGAATGCTGGATTTGGAGTCAGAAGACCAGGATTCACAACCAGTTTCTGCTTCTGCCACTTACCCTGTGTGTGTGTGTGTGTGTGTGTGTGTGTGTGTGTGTGTGTGTGTGAGAGAGAGAGAGAGAGAGAGAGAGAGAGAGAGACATTTCAGGGCCTCATTCCAACATCTGTAAAATGGGATGAATTGGACCAGAGCCTGTAAGGTCCCTTCTAGTTCTAAATCTATGAACCAAACTTTTTATTGCCCTCAAGTGTTTCCCTCTTTCAAGGTTTTCTATTACTGTTGAGGACATCACCATCTTACCAGTCAGAGTGTGTCATCTCTCTTAGTTGCTGTCTCTCTGTGTCTGTGTCTGTCTCTGTTTCTCTCCCTGTATCCAATCTGTTACCAAGGCCTGTCAATTCCATCTTCAGAACATCTTGTATAACATTTCTCCAATATGTCACCTTCTCTCCTCTGACCCTACCACCCCTCATTACCTCAAGGACTATTGCAGTAGTGAGTCTGCCTGCCTCAGGTCTCTCCCTACTCCAATCCATATTCCATTCAGCTGTTATATTCCTCTTAAAGTAAAGTTCTGACCATGTCACTTCCCCTATTCAATACACTTCAGTGGTTCCCTATTACCTGCAGGACCAAATGCAAAACTATATTTCACTTTTAAAGCTTTGTGTAACTTCACCCTTTTCTACCTTTTTTTGGGGGGGTTGGGGGGGGTGGCAATCGGGCTTAAGTGACTTGCCTAAGGTCACACAGCTAGTAAATACCTGAGGTTGGATTTGAATTTACATCTGTCTGACTCCAGGGCTGGTGCTCTAACCACTGCATCATCTAGCTGTCCTGCCTGCTTTTCTTACATCTTATTCCACTCCACAACGATCCCTTGACATTTGCCTCCTTGCCCTTCCTAGCAGACAAGACACTCTGTCTCCCAACAGTTTTTACTGTCTGTCCCCCATGCCTGAAATGCTCTTTTGGCTCCTCATCTGTCTCTAGGCTTTCGTCAAGCCTCAGCTAACTCCCACCCTTTCCTAGCCCTTCTTATTTCTAGTGCCTTCCGTCTGCTGATTTCTCCCCATTTGTCCCCTGTATAGCTTGCCTGTATATGATTATTTGCATGTTGTCTCCTCTATCAGAGGAGGACAGGAATTATAGTTTTGTCTTTCTTTCTATTCCCAATACTACATCTGGCACATAGTAAAAGCTTAAATAAGTATTTGTTAATTGAATTGCTGATACTGCATCACTCAAGCCAGCCCTCGTGATTAGTCTGCCTTTCTTCCAAATTCAAGCATCTACCAGAACATTCTGTTCTTAGCTTTCTCTCCTCACTCACCCCCATGATCTCATCTATTCCTGTAGCTACAATAATCATCCGTCCCCCAAGATGGCTGAAGGTGCCAATCAATCAACCATCAAGCATTGATGAAGCTCCCACTATGTGTTAAGCACTTGGAAATACAAAAATTAAAATAAGGTCCAGCCCTCAAAGGTCTTACATTCTATTTGGGGGTGGGGAGGAGTTAGCAGATTGGTAAGGGGAGCAGGTACAGAGCTAGGGACTCTGGGAAAGACTTCAGGGCACTTGAGCTGAGTCTTGGATTAAACCAGGGATTCTATTAGTCAGAAGTGAGGAGGGAGGGCATTGCAGGCATGGGGAACAGCCAATGCAAAGGTGCAGAGATGAGAGATGACATGTCGTTGGAGGAACAGTAAGAGATCAATTTGATTAGAGAGTTAAGTGCTCAAAGGAGAGTAATCTGAAATCACTCTAGCTGAGGTCATATTTCTGCCCCCTCCTCAATTCCCCTTTCCACGTAGCCCTGAACAGTGAGATAGTTACCTTTGGGGGATGTGGTGCCTACCAGGCTAGGTATTGATAGCTCTAAAAAGGCTTGAGTTTATCACCAAGAGATTTCAAGGTCAAATCACATGGGTCAGCAGGCCCCATTAGGTTTATCTGAAATTTTAGTCTAAAGGCCCAGCCTTTCCTGTTAACTGTAGAAGGTCACACGTGGCCATGCAGATCCAGAAATGGATTTCCTCCCATGGGTTTCTACTTTTCTCCTGGAAGTCCCTCTCCCCCTTTTTGTGCCTGGGAGAGCTGAGATAGATGGGACATTCTATTTTCTAATAACAACTAACATTCATATTCGACTTTGAGGCTTATAGAGTACTTTCCTTCAAAAAAAATGCAAACATGATCTCCATTTTATAGGTTAGGAAACTGAGGTATCAAGAGACTGATTAGTACATAATTTGTTTTATTTATTTGTGTTATGTCTATACATCCCCCTGCCCCTAGGTTAGGAATAGAACACTGAACTTAGAGTCAGAGGACATGTGTTCAAATCTTGCTCTCTGCTTCTTGCCATGTGTGTGACCTTGGGCAAGTGCTCTCTCCTTTCTGGGCCTCAATTTCTTCATCTGCAAAATGAAGTGATTTCTAAGGTTCATTCCAACTCTAGATCTCAGATTATGATTTCAATCGACTAATAGATATTTTTTATTAAACATCACTATAGGGGAGCTAGATGGCACAGTGGTTAGAGCACTTGGAATCAGGAAGATTGATTTTCAAGAATTCCCACAATGCTTGATACAGAGTGGAGAAGGAAGGGCGGCTAGGGGGCGCCATAGCGCACAGAGGGTTTGGTCTAGAGTCAGGCTTCAAATCTGGTCTCAAACATTTACTGGCTATGTGACCCTGGGCAAGTCACATCATCGTTTGCCTCATTTTCCTCATCTGTCAAATGAGCTGGAGAAGGAAATGACAAATCACTCCAGTATCTTTGCCAAGAAAACCCCAAATGGGGTCACAAAGAGTTGGACACAACTGAACAACAAGTAAAACTTATATGCCAGGCAATGAGGTAGATGCTGTTATCACCCCCATTTTACAGATGAGGAAACTGAGGCTTGGGTCAAATGACTTGCCCAGGGTCATATAGCCAAGAATCATCTGAGATGGGTTGGAGGTCAGGTTCTCCTGATTCCAGATTATTAACTATTATTTTTATTAACTAAGTTATTAACTAATAACAATATTATTATTAAATTAAGTTATATTATTAGTATTATTAACTGAGGTCTATTAACTGACCTTCTTCACCTCTCTGCCTTATGGAGTAACCTTATGGATCCTTAGTTTCCTTCAAGGTTCAATTCAGAGGTCACTCCCTACAGGAAATCTTTCCCTGTTCCACTGGTTTTTCATTTTCTCCCTTTCCTCACACAACCTTATATAGACTTTTCCATGTACATGCTTTCTCCCAGGAGAAGTTAAACTTCTTGAGGGCAAACATAGACTGTTTATTTTGCCCCTTTATTCTCCAGCCCTCACATAAGCAGCCACTTCAAAAACACATATTAATTGACTGATCAAAATTTGGAGCTGAAAGGGATCTTAGAAGAGCTATCATCTGACTTCCTCATTTTGCAAGACATCACCTTTCTGATGTCACTGGTCCTCTTTCAAGAACAAAGGATGAGCAACACGAAATGAAGTTGAGGCCCCTGGGAGGCAGAGGGATGTGTGCAAAGCCCACAGGAAGTAAGAGTGCATTTTGTGAACGTTTGTTGAATGAATTGAGTTAGATCAGGAAGCTTGTCTAAAGCCATTGTCTCACAGAGGAGAAGACTGATCCCTAGAGAGACTTAAATTAGAGGTGACTAGGTGGCGTCATAGTACATAGAGCACCAGACCTCAAGTCAGGAAGATCTGAATTCAAATTCAGCCTCAGACACTTCCTAGCTATGTGACCCTGGGCAACTTCTAGTTGTTGACTCAGTTTCCTCAACTGTAAAAGGAGATAATAAGATCACCTACCTGCAAGGGTGAGGAACAAATGAAATAATACTTAGCACAGTGCCTGGCACATAGTAAGTGCTATAGTAATGTTTATTTCCTGCTCCCACTTCTCCCCTGCCTCAGTTACCTAATCTATAAAATGGGAATAATAGCACCTACCTCCCAGGATTGTTGTGAGGATCGAAGGAGATAGCATCTGTAAAGTGCTTTGTAAGTCTTAAAACATTCTGTAAAAATGTTAGATATTCTTATTCTATGACTTGTTCATATAATGAGCAGATGGTGAAACTGGAGCTTATGTATTAGACACTTAAAATACCCATTATTTATATAGTGCTTTAAAGTTTGCAAAGTGCTTTACAAATATTATCTCACCTTATTCTCACAGCAACCCTGGGAGGTAGCTACTATTAACACCCTTATTTTTACAAAGGAGGAAACCAAGGCAGACCAGAAGCTAAGTGACTCCTCCAGGGTCACACAGCTAGAAAGTGTCTGAGGTAGGATTTGACCCCACTTCATCACTCAGGTGCTTCTTCTGAATTGCGATGGTGTATACTTTCCACTACACCATCCCTTCCCCACTGTTACCATTAGTTTTATTGACTAGAAGAAAGGAGCACTTGGATTGTATCCCCCCTAGCAACAGGAGAGAGTGGAGGATGACTGTTGTGTTAATGTTTACAAGTATCTGCTCTGGGGGTAGCAGTAATTCATTTGTCTACTTCTCTTAAGAGCATTTTATCTGCTGACCTTAGCTCTGTGTTTTGGTCTAGCCTGGAAATAAATAACAGCTCCTGGGATGTCTTTGCTCTGAAAAAATCCATATTTAGTTGTTTCATCCCCTGGACAAGCTGGAGCTGTAAAGCCTTTGAGATGGGAAAGAGCAGCTCCCAGCTGTTGGCAAGATGCTCTAATCAAAAGGAAACAGTGTGGGGCAGAGGTGAGCAGAGGGGAATTGGGAGGCCAAGCCTCTGGGTTCAGATCCTGACAGTGCTTGATTTACTGTATGGCTCTGGCCAAGTTCCATTATGGGAATTCCTCACTGTGGTCCCAGTTTTTCATAGAATGTCAGATGGGAGGCTGTTCTGCTCAGAACTTTGAGGATTACATATGATTTGCCAAATCTGTAAAATGAGGCCATTGGACTCTTGGACCTCTGAAGAACTCAGAAGGAACTTTAGGGACCAGCTGATCCAACCTGCACCTAAATAAGGACTCTTCTACAATGACAAGAAGACAGCCCCTCCTCCCCCCCCCCCCCAGCTCATGGGAGCTTTGAATGGAGCCAGCCATTCTGGAAAATAATTTGGAATTATAACAGGGAAAGTGACTAAAATGGCCATATCCCAAATCCCTCTTTGAAGAGGTCAATGGGAAAAAGAAAGACTCTATAGCCGTTAAGAGCATTTGTGGCTGGGGCAGCTAGGTGACTCTGTGGCCCTAGAGTCAGGGGGAACTGACTTCAAATATGACCTCAGACACTCACTAGTCATGTGACCCTGGGCAAGTCACTTCACCCCAATTGCCTCCCAATGACAAAAGAGTATTTACGGTAGCAGTTTTGTGGTAGCAAAACTGGAAACAAAAGTAGGTGTCTATAAGTGGGGAGATGGATAAATAAACTAGGATATGAATATAACTGTGCCATTAAAAAATTAATCTCAATAGCTAACATTTATTTATATAGTACTTTAAGGTTCATAAAACACTTTGCTTACCCAATTTCATTTACTCCTCACAGCAACCCTGTGAAGTAGGTGATGTTGTTCCCATTTTACAGATGAGGAAGCTAGCTGAGAGAGGTTGAAGTTAGTGTCACATAGCTAGTATCCGAGGGAGAATTTAAGCTCATGTCAATCCAATTCTCTACTGTATTGCTTAGTTGCCATAAACATACAAATATGAACTATGAATGTGAAAAATAACAGAAGCTTGGGAGGACTTAGGATTGAATTTCAAAGGCTTCCCTCTATTAACTATTTCCTATTTATCATATATATCTATATTTAATCATCTCAGTTTTTAACGTATTTGCTTGAATGTTGTCCTCCCCTCCCCCCTCATTCATTAGATTGGAAGCACCTTGAGGGCAGGAACTGTCTTTTGCCCTTTTTTGTATCTCTAGCACATAGTAGACACTTAATTATTTAAAAAATCTAGGTTCAAATCTCAGCTCTGTCACTTCTTTGATGTGTGCCTGTATTTTTTTAATTTAATTTTTTTCAGTAAACAAAAATACTATTTTCTCTCGCTCCTCTTGTAAGAAACCAAATTAAGGCACATTACTTGATTTCTCTGAGGTTCATTTTCATCCTGTAAATGAAAGGGTTAGCCTGGATGACCTTCCAGAACTTTGCTCATTCTAAATCTAGGATTATATGATGTCGAGACCTGAATAAAGCATTTTTCCAGTACTCTGGTCTAACTAACTTCAATCAGTTTGGGTCTCTGTCCAAAGGAAAGGGGGAGGACCTTTGGAAACTGGCCAGTTCTTTAGCCATGGCAAGACCTTATGAGGACAGGCTAACCTGGATCTTTCACTAGCATTTTCCAAGTAAATCCATGCCTTGGACAGTTGTAAGAAAGCAGGGTGCTTGTCCCCAGTTCCTCTTGCAGCCCTGAATACAACCTGAATAGAACTACATAACTGTGATTTGGAGGAAGTCGTAAGAGATTTCCAATCTGGCAATCCTCTGTTCCATTATCCTGGCAAAATCCTCTCCTCATTTAAAAGCAACCAAGTTTCTGAGGTGAAGAAGATTGAGAACATCTAAGTAAAACTTTTTCAGAAAATACTCTTGGTCTTTTCTTGAAATGAACCAACTGTGTGATTCACTATTTCCTTCTCCAGCTCATTTTACAGGTGAGGAAACCAAGGCAAAAAGGATGACATGTCTTGCTCAGGTTCATACAGCTAATAAGTGTCTGAGGTCAGGTTTGAACTCAGGAAAGATAAGTCTTCCTGACTTCAGGCCCATAGCTGTCCCTACTTAATACATATTTGTTGAATGATTGCTTAGGGTAAGAGCCTTGTTTATGTAAAATAGCAGATAGGCCAATTTGACCCGAAGGGGAGTTCTCGAAGGAGATCTGGAAGGATAGGCTGGAGTCAGACTAGGAAGGGTCCAAAGAGAGGAATTTGTATTTTATCCCATTTGCAACAGACAGCCACTGAGCCTTCTTGAAACAGGGAAGTGATTAGGTCAGACCCATGCATGGGGTTGGTCAATTTGGCAGTTGTGGGGAATGTAGAATGACCAGACAATAAATCCCTGCCTGGTCCCTCCCAGGGTGACCATCTCATTTTCTGGGGATGTAATTTCCCATTTCTTTGGGTAGTGAAAAGAACACAGCTTCAGAGACAAAACAGGGGTTCATAGCCCTTACTACCCATGGGACCCATAAGACTAACAGCAAGTCACTCATCAGTCCCCTCTAAAGTCTCTTCCAACCCAATCTCAAGTCACTTCTCATTTATTCAACATGTACTGTCTACTGGGCTCTGAGTTAAGTGTTAGGGATACAAGGAATGGTAAAAACCTGTTCTCAGGGGAGAAGACAGCATTCAAACATCTACATCCACACGAGATATGTGCAGTCTAGCATGGAAAATAATCTCAGAGGGAGGGGCCTAGCAAGGCATTGTGCTGTTGCAAATTGTTAGAAAGTTTTCTGTATGTCAAGTCTAAATCATGTTGAAGTTACTGTTCATTTGTTTCAGCCTGATTCTTTGTGACCCCATTTGGGGTTTCCTTGGCCCTAGACTAGATTGCCACTTTCTTCTCCAGTTCATTTTACAGTTGGGAAAACTGAGCCAAACAAGTAAAGTGACTTGCCTAGGGTCACACATCTAGTAAGAGGCAAGATTTGAACTCAGGTCTTCCTAACTCAAAGCCAGGGGTTATCTACTGTGCCACCTAGTTAGTTGTGAAGGCCTGGAAAAAACCTCCCACAAAAGGTTAGGTTCTTATTTTTGTCCTCTATAGAAGGAAGGGTGTGGACTAGACTGTATTTAAGGTCCTTCTACACCTTTTCGTCAGCTTCTGCTTATCGGATTGATCCATTCTCCAAACCTCTCTTTCAAAGTCCCCCAATGAAGACTCTTCCTAGAATCTGACTCTGGCACATAGTAAGCACTTAACAAATGTTCTGTCTCCCTCTATCATCTCTCTCTATTCATAATCTCCCTACCTTGGAGAAAATGCTCTTGGAAAATCACTTTTCTTTCACTCCAAGCTTTTGCACAGCCCTGAGCCTCTAGCGGCCCCCTAGAGGTAAAATAGATGGCACTAGGGCCTTGACTCCTGCTTGGCAGGCAGGAGAACAGAGAGGGTAAGCTAACTTGCCCAAGGCCACAAGAGGGTTAAATGATGGTCACTTCTGGAATGAACCTGATTTTAGCTGAGGCAAATAAAACTGAAAGATGAGTGGCTAAGACTTTGCCCTGGGGACTGGCTACTTGACCTAATGCTTTCAGCAGCTACCCACGTGCAAAGCCCTGGGCCCTGACATGAGCCTGCTTTGGGGCCATGCTTGCTCTGCTGCTGGCTCAGGGTGGCAGCTGTGAGTCACTCTCCCTGCCCATCAATAAAAGAAAGAATATGGCATTTACCAAAGATTGCCTTTGGGTTAAACTCTGTAGAGATTACAACTCTCCAAGTTACTTTCAACTTGATTAACACTACAGTGAAAGTCCAGAGACAGCCTGGAGTTGGAGGCTAGAGCTTTGGACCTGAATTTGGGAGGGAGATGGGTGCAAATTCTACCTAAACTTCCTAGGAGTGTGACCTTGAGCCACACTTAAGAGATCAGTCAGGAAGAAGTGAGCTTAAATATGACCAGGGATAATGACTATCTGTGTGACTGGAAAATTTTTTAACCTCAGTCTCCTCATCTGTAAAATGGGAATGATAGTAGCTCCTACCTCCCAGGGTAACTGTGATGAAAAAATGAGATGACCTTAAAATAATATATTAAATAAGATAATCTTAAATGCTGTATAAATGATATTATGATTTTGTTTTAATCTCCTGGAATCTACTGTAACTCTTTAGGACTTTTCTATTCCACTATCATTAAGCATTTCCCAGATCCTTCTAGTAAGGATAACGAAAGCCCCTTTGAGATGGATTGTTTCCATCTTCTACATGGACCTTTTCCTGAGCCCTCAGCTATAAGTGCTTACCCTGCCCTCACTGCCTTGTATTCATGGTATACATTCTGTACACACTTACGGACAGCATGTGGTCCCACCTCGTCTAATGCAGGGGGACTGGCTTACTTTTCTCTTTGCATCCCCAGAGCCTAGCACAGTGTCTGGCACACAGAGTTTAATAAATGCTTGTTTTGGGAAAACTGCTACATTTGGAGTCAGATGACCTGGCTTCAAATTCCAACCTCATGACTTATTATTTGTGACACCTTGAAATCATCATTTATCTTCCTGGATCTGTTTCCTCAACTGCAAAAAGAAGACATTGGACTAAGTGACAAGAAAGGAAGAGAGACAGAGAGAGGAGGAGAGAGAGGGAGAGAGAGATAGAGGCAGAGAGAGGGAGAGAGAGAAAGAGAGAGAGAATGAGAGAGAGAAAGAGAGAGAGATGGAGGGAGAGAGAGAAAGAGAGAGGGGGGAGAGAGAGAGGGAAAGAGAGAGATGGAGGGAGAGAGAAAGAGAGAGAGGGAGAGAGAGAGAGAGATGGAGGGAGAGAGATGGAGGGAGAGGGAGAGAGAGAAAGAGAGGGAGATGGAGGGAGAGAGGGAGAGAGAGATGGAGGGAGAGAGAGAGAAAGAGAGAGGGAGGGAGGGAGAGAGAGAAAGAGAGAGGGAGAGGGAGATAGAGGGAGAGAGAAAGACAGGGAGGGAGGTAGAGGAAGAGAGAAAGAGAGAAAGAAGCAGTGAGAGATAGAGAGAGAGAAAGAGAGAGAGAATATGTTATCATTAGAAATGGGAGAAACCTTAGAAACCTCCTAGCTCAGTTTTCCTTCATTTCACAGACAAGGAAAATTATGCCCAGAGAGATTTACCCAGTTGTACAATCAGTTAGTGGCAAAGCTTGACTTAGAATACAGTCTTCCTGTCTCTTCATCCAGCAGAACCATAAATCATCTTGGTACCTGGGAAAAGTAGCATGAAGCATGGCCAAAAATGAACTTGGTATAAAACAATTGGTTCTGAAAGTTGTGCTAAAGACCGAGGTTGCAAAGGCCCCAAATTAAATGGTCCTTCAGATTGGGTGTAGTATCTTGTTTCTGTATTAGGTACTGGTAACAGTATACAAGGTTTTGGCCTTTGGGCCCACTAACCTAATCCCTAACATTCTAGAGAGCTGTTTAACTAGAAATAACCATCTCGATTTATTTTGACAATGTATAAAACAAAATAAAATTTACTTCTTTGACAATTTGAGAAAATAATGCAACAAGTAATTGAGACAAATTCAGTTGAGTGGGAGAGGGATTAATTTACTTGTTTTCAGTTTTCAACAATCACTTCCATAAGTTTAAAATTTTCTCCCCCTTCCTCCCCAAGATGGCATGAAATCTTATATGGGTTCTACACTTACATCCTTATTAAACACATTTTCATATTAGTCATGCTGTATAGAAGAATTAAAATGAATGGGAGAAACCATGATAAAAACTTAAACAAAACAACACAAAAGAAAGTAGTCTGCTTCATTCTGTGTTGTGATTCCACAGTTCTTTCTCTACATGTGGATGGAATTTTGCCTCAAGAGTCCTTTGGGAATGTTTTAGGTCCTCTCATTGCTGTGAAGGACTAAGTCTATCAGAAACAGTCCTCACACACTGTGGCTGTAACTGTGTATAATGTTCTCCTAGTTCTGCTCATTTCACTCAGCATCCATTCATAGTCCTCCTCTTTGTCATTTCTTATAGCACAATGGTATTCCATTACATTCATATGCCACACCTTGTTCAGCCATTTCCCAGCTGATGGGAATTCCCTCAATTATCAGTTCTTGGCCACCACAAAGAGAGCTGTTAATAAATATTTTTGTACATGTGGAACCTTTTCCTATTTTTATGCTCTCTTAAGGATACAGGCCTAAAAGTAATATTACTGGGTCAAAGGGTATGCACATTTTTATAGCCCTTTGGGCATAGTTCCAACTGCTCTCCAGAATGGTTGGATCAGCTCACAGCTCCACCAACATTGAATTAGTGTTCCAACTCTCCCATATCCTCTCCAACATTTATCATCTTCCTGTTTTGTCATGTTAGCTGATCTTATAGGTGTGATATAGTATCTCAGAGTTGTTTTGATTTGCATCTCTCTAATCAGTAGTGATTTAGAGAATTTTTTCGTATGACTATAGATAGCTTTAATTTTTTCCTCTGAAAACTGCCTGTTCATATCCTTTGACCATTTATCAATTGGGGAATGACTTGTATTCTTGTAAATTTAACTCAGTTCTCTGTTTATCTTAGAAACAAGACTTTATCACAGACAATAGTTGTAAAAATTCTTTCTCAGTTTTCTGCTTCCCTCCTAATCTTGGTTGCACTGGATTTGTTTGTGCAAAACCTTTTCAATTTAATGTAATCAAAATTATCCATTTTGCACGTTATAATATTCTCTATCTCTTGTTTGGTCATAAATTTCTCCATTCTCCATAAATCTGACAAATACACCATTCCTTGCTCCCCTAATTTGTATATAGTATTAATCTTTATACCTAGATCATGTATCCATTTGGACTTTATTCTGGTGTATGGTGTCAAGCATTGGTCTATGCCCAGTTTCCATCACACTAGTATCCAGTTTTCCCAGCAGTTTTTGTCAAACAATGAGTTCTTATCCTGATACATTTCACTGATACCTTTATCAGTGAATAGAGTGCCAGGCTGGACATCAGGATGACCTGAGTTCAAATCGAAGCTCAGATATTTACTATGTGTCTCTGGGCAAGTCATTTACCTTCTGTCTTAGTTTCCTCATCTGTGAAATGGGGTTAATAATAACATCTACCTCCCAGGATTGCTGTGAAAATCAAATGAGATAGCACAGTGGCTGGCACATGGAAAATACTATGTAATTGTTATTTTTTAAAAAAATATATCACCTTAACATGGCTTTGTACTATATCTTCCCCAACCCCTTCTAGAGTGATCTATCATAATAAAGAATCTTAAAAGAGGAAGAAAAGAAAATAAACTAAAATACTAAAATACCCCATCTCCACAAAGAATAAGGGGGAGGTGTCTTTTCATATCTCTTCTTTGGGGCCAGGCATGGTCATTATAATTTTGCAGCATTCAGACTTGATTCCTTTGTTGTTATGCTTTGAATCTATTGCTGTAGACGTTGTGTTTACTTTCCTTTGCATCAGTTCATATAAGTCCTCCCATACTTCTCTGAATTCCTTATGTTCATATTTCTTAGAGAGCAGTGATATTCCATTATCTATACCACACCACAATTTGTCTGGATATTTTCCAGTTGACCGGTATCTTTTTTATTTCCCTTTCCTTGCTTTCACAAAAAGAGCAGCAATAAATATGTGAGTATATAATGGAACCTTTCTCTTTTACTGTTGACTTACTCTAGTAATACGACTAAATGTGGGATCCCTGGGTCAAAGGGCACTGATATTTTAGTCACTTTCTTTTGTATATTTCCAAATTGCTTTCCAGAATGGTCACACTAATTCACAGCTAGACCAACAATGCATTACCACCTTTCCAGCTTTCCATTTCATTGCCAGCATGGACTACTCCTAATTTTGTCTTTTTTGACAGTTCTCTGAATGAAGGAATAAAACTTCAGAATCGTTTGCTTTTCACTTCTCTTATTAGTGAGCTGGGACATCCTTACATATTAGTATTAATAATTTACAGTGCTTTTGAGAACTGATTGTTCTTGTCTTTTAACCACTTATCAATTGGCAAATGGTTTTTGGTCTTATAGATTTCCGATGTCTGTGTATTGTGATATTAGACACTTAACAGAAACACTTGATACAAAGATATTTTTCTTAGTCAACCACATCCCTCCTTATCTTAGTTGCAATGATTTCACTCTTTCTAAAACTTTTCAATTTCATGAAATCAAAATTAACTTCTATTCTTTCTTTGGGCAAGAATTCACCTCTTATCCATAATATATGATAGGCCTTTCCTCTGGAATTAGTTAATTTATGAATTTTTTCCTCCCATGAGGGAAATAAACAGTTTGTTATTTTTATTGTATAATTCTGTATTTCATTGCAACCATTTTTCTTGCTTCTAACTGCCTTGTTCATTTTTAACTTCACTACGAGTCCTTCCCTTGTCACAGACAGGTGGTCAAAGAAAACAAATCTACACAAAGACCATGCTCAACCATGCGCGCTTCACCTCACTCCTGTGCTTAACCACCAGTTCCCTAATCATGAGATTGAACAGTTATAAAGTGTTTCAGTGTCAAAACATTATCATATGAATTATTGCCCTGATTCTGTCATATTAGCTCCTCTGAATACTTCACATTTGTCATTTCTTGTTACATACTAATATTCTATGACATTGCTATGTGACAATTTGTTTGGTCAGCCACCACCTAATGTTCTTGCTACAGTAAAAGTTGGGCCAGCTAAAGTTGGAGTTCAAAAAAGTTAATGGGAAGGGCAGCTGTGTGGTGCGGTGCATAGAGCACCTACCCTGGAGTTAGGTAGAACCTGAGTTCAAATTTGATCTCGGACTCTTACTAGCTCATCAAGTTCCTTAACTCTGATTGACTCCCAAAAAATAAGAAAATTTTTAAATCAATGGGTACATGTCAATGCATTGACTCAAACATTTCTTAAGCACCTACAGAATACAGGGCAACTAAGTAGCTCGTTGGATAGAGTACTGAGCCTGGAGTTAGAAAAACTCATCTTTCTGAGTTCAAAGATGACCTCAGACACTTAGTAACTGTATCATCTTGAGTAAGTCACTTAACCCTGTTTGCCTCCATTTCCTCATCTGTAAAATGAGCTGGAGAAAGAAAATGGCAAGCTATTCAGTATTTTTGCCAAGAAAATGGGTCACAAAGAGTCAGATACAACTGAACAATATGAACAATATTAAAAATTGCTGCTATAAGTACTTTTGTATCTCTGGGAGCTTTTCTTCTGTCTTTAAGCTCCTTGAGAGTATATGCTTAGAAATGGTGCTGAAGGTTATGATTAATGACTTTTTTGTAGCATAATTTGAAATTACTTTCCAGAATGGTTGGACCACTTCATATCTCCGAACGTGCATCCATATGCCTGTCTTTTCATAGTCCCACCAACATTTATCAGATTTGCCAGTCTGATGATTGTGAGATGAAAACTGAGTCTTGTTTTAATTAGTTTCTCATTAATCAATTGGAGAATCTTTTGCAAACTCTCATTTCCTATCTTTTGATGAGCAATCTTGGTTTCTGCTGCACATGTGAAGATTTTACCGTTGTTAGTGCTATATTTTTTTCTTCTCTTTTCTCTCAATTTAATTGTAGACAAAATCTCACTTACCTGTCTTGGTTATAATTGTTTTGGGGAACTCTAGTTATTTTATGCCATGTACTCATTTTCACTGTGGCGGAATCCCCAGGAGAAAGAATGGGTGCAGGTCTCCTGGTCCCTCTAGAAAGCCTCTCCTGACCCAATCCATTGCCCCTGTATTACCTGGTGTGCCTTAGGGTCTGGTGACAGCTTCAGTGTTTCAGATGGCACCCAACAAAAGTAATACTTAGTATTGCCCCATCTCTGGGATAGAAATGCAGTACCCTGCCTGTCTCCACTGGGAGGGAGGAGAGCTGCGCATATGAGAGAACAGGCTGTGGCCCCTTTAAACCTTAACTTGGCCGTTAATTTCAAGAATGAGTGAGAGGAAGGCAGGCTACAGGGATCTCAGAGGGTTATGCAGGCTGGGACTGGGCTATAAAAATACCATTGGCTGTTCCCTAGCACGTCCAAAGTACAGTCCACATGTCTTCCCTTTCCATCCATTGCACTGGTTACTCTGCTTAAAAGGGAGCCAGAAGTGTGCTACTCTCCTGGAGAAACAATGGAAGATTCTGGGCAAGCCAAGACCCAAGGGGTAAGTCTTCCAGGCCAGGCAGGAGCTAAAGGCAGGTACTCTCTTAGGCGATTAACAAACTTGAGCAGAAACTGATGAAAGTGGGGGCAAAGAAAATGGGAAGAATTTCTCTAGGAGAAAGAGAAGGACTCCGTGGATGGATTCACTGATAGAAGCTGTTGGAGCTCAGTGCTGGAGAAGGAGGCTCAGAAGAGACACCCCCCACCTCTGCCCACGTGACTGACCTGACCCCTTACAGATGTGGGAATGGAAGCTCCTTGAGGGCAGGGCCCACTGGGTTTTTAGCTTTGTATTTTCAGAGCCTAGTGCAGAGTAAACACTTTACACTTTATAGAACTGAATTGAATTCTGTCCCCAGTCTGGCTTTATTAAGGGCTAGAATAGGTTAGAAAAGGGGACTAAGTAGGGGACAAAGGGAGGGAGGAAGCTGGAAGCATCGTGCAAGAAAAGGGCTAAAAGAATAGAACTGAAATGAATGATTATAATGACATTTAGAGGCCATTTGAGGTTTGCCAAGTGAGAGAACTATGTATCTATGCATGCATGTGTATGTGTGCGTGTACATACATATCACATGTGTGTATACACGTTACACATATGTATGTGTTGAAAGATGGGTGCATGCATATATGTGTGTATATACACACATATATGCATGCATACGTATGTATGCATCTGTGTGTGCATGTATGGATATATGTATGCATGTATATATACATATATATCATATATTCACACATACTATTATACATATGTGTATGCATGTATGCATGCATGTATGATTCTACCCTTGCAGCAAGCTTTCCAGGTAGATACCACAGGTGTCATTATTCCTGTTTTATAGATGAAGAACCCAAGGTTCAGATAGATTGACCGATTTACCCAGTGTCTGAAGCTTTTCCGACTCGAAGGCTAACCCTTTATTCCACTACATTGCCTCTCATGTGAAAATCAAAGGGTTAAATTTGTCCTTAGTTCCTTACCCAGATAAGACCCTTGAGAGATGGGTTCTGAATCCAAAAGTGTTGGTAATAGAAATATTTGTTGTAGTTACTTGGATATTGGTAAGATTTTTTTTTAATCATTTTGCTTTTAAACTAATCAGAGCTTTGCAAACTTTGTGTGTGTGTATGTGTGTGTGTGTGTGTGTGTGTGTTCAGAGCTTTCAATCACTATTCTCTTTTTCAGTTTCTGTCTTATCTCTGCCAAACAATCCTTAGGAAAACAGAGACCTTGTGACAGCTAAGTGATGATCTCTTAAGATTTAAATGTGATAATACTTTTAAGTATTTAAATAGAGTAATAATAATATATTTAAATGGAGAGATAATTTACATATTTAAATAGAGTGGTGAGGATCATATTATACATAAAGTGCTTTCCCCCAATGCAACCCTAGGATGTAGGTAATTCAATTATTATTGTTAAGCTATTTGGCAGATGGAGAAACTGAGTCCCAGAGAGGTTAAATAACTTGCCTGGAATCATACAACAGGAAGTGTCTGTGGAAGGATTTGAAGCCAGGCCTCTTGTTTCCAAGCTACCTGGTCTTTCTACTTTGCCATAATCGTGCTCAAATGCACCTTACGTGTGTGATATTGAAGGAAAAGGGCATCCCTCAGCACAGGACTGAAAGTGTAGCCTTGGGGAAGTTGCTACCCCTTTCTGAACCTCAGTTTACTTATCTGTAAAAAGGGTATCATAGTACCTGCTATCCCCACCTCCCTAGGTGACTCAAATAAGATAATAGAACCAAAGTGCTTTGCAAATACTTTAAATATCAGCTATCATTATTAACTGCTAGGTCTCAGTGTCCTCATCTGTAAAATGAGGGAGCTAGACTGGGTGTCTAAGACTCCTTGAGCTTTAAACCTATGATTCCGTTCAGCAGGCATGGATGCATTGCCTGTCACATGCTTTCCCTTGTGCCAGGTGCTGAGCTAAGGGTCAGTCAGTCCCCAGGTCAGGCTTCCCTTCGCTGTCCCCTCAGTTTCATCTTTAATGTTGTCACACTGCTCAGACCTTCCCGGTCCAGCTCAAGGGGCAGAGCTCTTGAGGAGGCAGAACTGGAATCTGTGGAGTAGCTGCTACGGGGGAAGAAACAAAAACAAAGCCCTGGGAATTGTCTACTCATTCAAAGAATCTAGGAAATCATTAGATCAAGCAAAGGTGGCAGCCCCCTCCTTCCCCTCAGGGTGCCAAGTCCTCTTGGGGCTGGCATTGCCACACCCTGGGCACAGGATCACAAGGCAAGGGATTAGACAGCCAGGTCTGGAAGGCCATTCAGTTCAACCCCCTCATTTCAAGGCCCAGAGAGGGGCAGAAATTTGTCCAAAGTTACACAGTTAATCAGTGGGAGAGTCGGGACTTTAGACAGGCTCCAGGCCAAATTAGATGGTATCTCTGCCCCACCTGCTATGGCTCCCCCTGCCTGTTCCTTTATCTCAGAATGCCCAGAACTACTTTGTCCCACCCCTACCCCCCCACCCAAGACTGCTTGGGACCCATTTCCAATCTCACTGTATTCTTTCCCAAATTGGTCTGCCCTCTTCAAGTCTCTGCCCATTCTAATGCATACTCCATAAAACCACTAATCCTAAAAGCACCCTGCCACCCCCTACTCAGTAAATTCTACCTCTAAGATCAACTCCCTTTTTTGGTACTTGAGACTATACAACTTGAACCCATCTTCCCTTAGTATCTGTATTACATATACTCCTCTCCATACACCCTCCTGTCCAGAAATAGTGGTTTTCCTGAAGTCCTTTGCACACATAATTCCGTTTCCGTCTCCTAGCCTTTGCATTGGCTGTGCTCCATGACTGGCATGCTTCCCATTCTTTACCTCTGCTTCTGAGAATCTTTACTTTTCTACAAAGTTCAGCTCAAATGACACCTTCTACAAGAGGCCTTCCCCTCAGCTGTTTGTGCCCTCCCTCCATAAACTAGCACTGGGTATATGCTATAGACACTAATATATTATCTCCACTAGTGGTACTTGAGCACAGAACTTCACTCCTTGTCTTTGTCCTCTTAGTACCTAGCCCATGGCCTGGAACTCTTCACTAAAGGTGCTAAGACATATTACCCCTCACCGAGATCATTCGCATTAGGGGAAAGGTTTACACCTGAGGAATCAATCTCTAGTGATGGCCATGCATGTGAGATGCCTATGGGTCAGCCCATATTCCTACTCTATATCCTGCTTAGAGGGGCAGCCCAGTTTGTGGGTGCTCTCCCCAGGGTCTCAAAAAGCCTAAGGGATCTAGGGGACCAGAAAAAGAAAAGGCAAATTGCAGAATATATTTGATTCCCAGTTCCCCATTTTAGAGCCCCAAATAAGGAGGGCAGAGAATACTGGAACTGAGATAGGAGATAGGATTTCATGTATGGTAGGGAAATGTGAGGGGAAGAAATGTGTAATCAGCCTGGAAATAGATGCTGGAGTTAGATTAGCAAGGGTTTTAAATGCCAAACTCAGGAGTTTATATTTCTTCCTAAGGCAAGAGGGAACATGAAGTTTCTTGAGCAAAGGAGGGATGTGCCCAACCCTGTACTTTAGGAATATCTATTTGGCAACTCAGTGGAAAATGAGTTCAGAGAGGAGAAACTGGTTTTTGGGAGACCAGCTAAAGGAACACTTCTAGGCAAGAAGTAATGAGACTTAGTAGAGAGGTGGCATAAGTAGAGAGAAGGGGACAGGTGTAGGTGTGGAATTGACAAGACTTTGCAAGTAACCGGATAAGGTGGTAAATGAGTGTAGAGAATCTGAGTTGATTCCTAGGGTACAAACTTAGGTGATTGGAAGAATGATGGTGTTATCAGCAAGAAAAGGAAAATGGGAAAGAATAGGTTTAGGGCTAAAGTCCTGTGTTGGATCTCTGTTCAGTTTGTGATGTCTATAGGACCTTTGGGTGGAGTTGGCCAATAGACCATTGGAATGTAGGTTTGGAGCTTGGAGAAAGGTAAGAACTACGGGTATTTGAAAGTCATCTGCAAGGTGATCATGACTGAACCCACAGGAACCTATGGAATCACCAAGAGAGAGAACGTAAAGAGGAGAATCCAGGAGAGAACCTTGGTAGACACCCACACTTGGAAGGCGGGGGAGACATGAATGGTCATTAGCTGTTGCCCATCAGATGGCCTCCAGTGGAGGTCAGAATTCAGGCTCTTCCACTCCTGATTCAGAAGAGATAGTGTGGAAGACAGAAAAACCCATTTTTATCCCCTCTGGACACAGCTCTAAATAATTGGCTTTAGGCAAACCGTTGCCTGGTTGCTTAGCTTCCATTTCTGTGCTAATTAAGCTATTATAAAACTCAATGATTGTCCACTTGGACTTACTTGCTTTTGGAATGCATGGATCAAGGGTAGAAGAGTGGCTCAGGTCAGAGCCTAGCCAATGGGGGCCAGCACAAGAGAGACCAGGAGGCTTCTAGCTCCAAAAGATGATAGTCTTTGATGCTTGCTGCCTCGGTGATCCAGAGCATGTTGCTGAACTTCTGGGTCTCAGTGTACACATCTATGAAAAGGAGAGATGAATCGAGGGACAGGGAATTGAGAGAGAGCAGGGTGTAAAGGACTAACTAGCTTCTCCCCTGTGAATGGGGTGGGGAGGGGGCCAGGGAGAGTAAAGCAAGGTGCTGTTAACTGAGCTATGAATTCATCTGATCTACTCCTTTCCTTCTTCCACTCTCCTCTCCATACATCTCTATAGTGCCCACTTGAGCCCATCAGGTCACCCTGTGAGAGCCACCTCCCTGTTCAGGATCAGTCCTAGATGTGGACCTGGATGAGGCTTCCTCTGGATTCCCACTCTCTCCATCATGGTTCTTAACCTCTCAGCTCTCCAAGAAAACCAATACCATAAGATGCTGATCTCTAACCCTTCCTCTCCAACTGCCTCTTAGACTTCTGGAACTGAACATTACATTTTAAATTCAACTCATGCAAAATTGAACTCATTCTCTTTTCCCTTAACCAATCCCCTCTCCTCACTTCCCTGTCACTGCACAGGGCAACACCATCCTCCTAGTCCTTCAGGCTCACCTAAGAGTCATCTTGGAGACTCTCTCTCTCTCTCTGTCTCTCTCTCTCTCTGCCTTTCCCCCCTCTCTCTTTCCCTCTCTCCCCTCCTCCCACTTTGCCCCTCTCTCCCCTCTCTGTCTCTCTCTCTCTTCCCCTACCCATGTCCAGTCTTTCACCTCAGCACCATCCCTTCTCTCCTCTAATCCTGTCACCCCCCCAGTGCAGATGCCCATCCCTTCAAGCCTGGATTATTAGAATTGCCAGCTAGTGAGTCTGTCTGCCTCAAGTCTTTCCCTACGCCATTCTATCCTCTCCTCAAGCTATTAAAGTAAAAGTTGTTTTATACACACACACACACACACACACACACACACACACACACACACACACACACACACCCCCACTCCATTCTAGTGACTCCCTATTACCTACAGGAGCAAATGTGAAATTTGGTATTTAAAGCCCTCCTTAAGTGTTATTTAAAACCCTCCCCCTACCTTTTCCATTCCACCTCCCCTGCCCCTCTGTCGAGTCTGGTTTCCTTGTTGTTACAAGAAAACAAAACAAATTTCAATGAACTGGCTATTTCCCATACTTGGAATGCTCTCCCTTCTCATCTCTGCCTTCCTACTTGCCTGGCTTCCTTCAAGTCCCAGCTAACCTCCCTCCCCATTCCAGATACTCAGCTCTGTATACACCCATTGGCCTTCCTTCAGCTGTTTTTGGATGTAGTTCTTCTGTTGTTTCCTTCTTTAGAGTGTGGAAGCTCCTCAGGGGCAGGGCCTGAAAATTTGTTTTGATTTATTATTGTAGGCAGCTAGGAGGTGCAGTGTATGACATCCTGGACTTGGAGTCCCGAAGACCTGAATTTGAATCTTGCTTCAAGTACTTACTAGTCCTGTGTGATAAGTCACATGCTTGGTCTGAACTTCAGCTTTCTTGACTGTAAAATGGGGATAACGGTAGCACCTACCTCCCAGGATTCTTAGGATAAAATGAGTCAATGTGTAAAAAATCTTATGGCACTGTGTCCATTCTAGCAGCATTCATTATTGGAATGAATCCAATTTCTCTCTCTCCTGAGAACAGCTTTTCTCCAGCAGAAGCTTCCTGGTGTCTTCAGCATTTATTGTTAATTTGTTTACTCATCCTAGTGAAAGCTGGCTTGGCCTGCTGGAATATGCTTCCTCTCATTAGTAGAATCCCGCACTCCCATCCCCATTTCCACTCTGCTCCACAGGGTCCTTCAGGGTCAAAAGCAGGGTTCATTTGCATTTCTAGCTGCCTTTCTCTGCTCCCTTTGTGCCTTCACCTTCCTCTTAGAGCTTTGAGGGGGGTCATGGGGTGGGGGGAGGGTGCCAGCCCACCCAGGACAGAGAATGACTGTTTTGTTTCAATTATTAACTTCTGACTGCTCATGTGCTCATACATACTACATATATACACATATACATGCATGCATACAAACCATACACACACATAAACATGTACCATGGAGACTTATCACAACTGCTGTTCTCTCCCTAATCTATACAAGCCTTTTTTTCTCCCTCCATAATTTCCTTTTTTATTATGTCCATATTCTGTGATACTATTAGCTAATATTTATATAGAACTTTGAAGTTTCCAAAACTCTTTACAAATATTACCTCATTTGACTCTCACAACCACCCTGGGAGGTAGGTGATATTATTTTCCCAGCTTTACACATGAGGAAACTGAGGCAGACAGAGGTTAAGAGACCGGCCCAGGATCATATAGATACTAAGTGTCTGCATAAACTTACGTGGGCATGTTGCCTCTTGTCACTGAATGTAAGCTCCTTGAAGACACAGACCATTGCCTTGTTGTCTTTGTATCCCCTACACTTAACATAGAACTCTAGCACACAGTAGGAGCTTATTATATGCTTGCTGATTCTCCTTAGATCTGGTGCAATCATTCATTCATTCATTCATTAACAAGCATTTATGACACACTTACTATGTTCATCTGAGGCACTGTGCTTGGCCATGGATGTACAAAAACGAAATAACCCCTGTCCTTCAGATTCTTCCATTCTACCAGAGATAGAAATAAGGGAAGAAAAATTGTGGTTTCACATTAAAGGAATCTCTCCCCACTCCTGCAAGTCAGCACTTTCTCTGCTACTATTTTTGGACTTGCCCAGGATTATAGAGGTAATGACCAGGACTGGAACCTGGGTCTTCCTGTCTCTGAGACCAGTTCTGTATGCACTATGTATGCCACAGTGTCTCTATCAGAAATAGACATAATCCGCAACAACAAAAAAAACTGAAAAGAATATTGTACTTTGAGTTTTTAAAAGCACCTATCATACATTTTCTCACTTGAAGTTTACAACAACTGTGTAAAGTCACTCACCTAGAAACTGTTAGGGGTAGAATTTGAACCTAGGGCTCCCTGCCTGAAAGCCTAGCACCATATCTGACCTCCCCCTGCCTCTGAGACACTAAGCTTATCTTTTTAGATGACTAGGGCTCCTCAGAGCCAGACAAGGAGATATAGAAGAGGAAACAATAATAACATCCCTTCTTTAAATTAAAGGCACATGCGATGGGTTTATAGGTGGGCCGCAGGACCTTACTTTAGACTAATGATACCTCTGTCCATAGGTGAAAACTGCTGTGAATGAGGGTCCTGTTTTTTTATCAGTCAATTGACAGCCATCACCCAGATGGTGTTTACTTAGGAGAATCCTCAAGAGAGGTCTTCCATGAAATACACAACAGACTCGCTCAGTGTGATGGTTTGTGCTTTCTCTCTAGAGGGGCAACATAGAAGAAAGAACCAAGAATTGGAACTTGAGACCTGAGTTTGGATGATGACCCATCTGCTGGTTGGCTGTCTGAGCCCTCTAAGGCTCATTATCCTCATTGATAGAAGAGAACACTATTAATAGTTGCCATGCCTCCTTCATGGGGTAGTTGTAAGGAAAGAGAGTTTTGAACTCCAGAAAGCATCCTTAGAATCCTAGCTCTAGAACCAGAAGGTACTTTAGACATCCCCCTCATTTTATAGATAAAGAAACTGAGACCCAGCAAGGCTAAAAGACTTAAAAATCAGAAATGGAATATGAACCCAGATCATGTGACTCTAAATCCTGTGCCCTTTCTGCCATACCACCCAATCTGAAGGAAAGCCAATGACAGGAGTATTTTATTGATTTCCTTTTTGTTATGCTTCAAGAGCTTTTGTGCTTGAGGTCTAAATCTGAGGTTATTAACTTAAGCAGAGATTTTACTGGCCAGCTCTTGGCAAAGTGGCTGTCATGGAATGGGTGCCTAATGAATGCTTATTGATTGATTGATTAGCCTAATTGAAGGTGGGAAACTAGAAGGAAGTAATAGGACTTGTCATGCTCTCTGGGTCTTGGAATCGCAAGACTAGGTCCATTGATAGCAAGGTAGTAAAGATCCCAGATGCACTAATGACTTTTCTTACTTCCCAGTACCTGCTCCCTGAATCTAAGATGCCATCTCTCCCACAGAGGTTCACTCTGGTCCTGGGACTGGTCACACTGGTGGCTGCATTTGGATCTTCTTTCCAGTATGGGTACAATGTTGCTGTTGTCAACTCTCCCTCAGAGGTAGGTTGTGCTGGCAAGGGAAATGAACTGTCATTAACAACATTCCCTAAGGACCTCCTATATATAAAGTTCCATGCTTGACACTAAGGGAAGCACAAAATATAAAAGGGGGGAGGGTTCTCTGCCCTCAAAGAACCTGTAATCTCTGTGACATCTTCCAGAATCTCTCTTCATGCATTTGAAGGGCCCCCATGTGGAAAAGAGATTTGACTTGCTCAGCTTGGCTAGAGAAGCCAAGACAAGGAGCCATGGGTGGAAGGTGTAGGGAGGCAGATTTGGGTCCCATGAGAAGAAAATCTTGCTAATATCTGGAGCCATACCCAGGTGAGAAGGGCTGCCTCTGGAGTTAATGGATTACCCTTCCGTGGAGGTTCTTCAAGGGAAAGACAGAGGACCACTTGTTGGGTTTGCTGTTGAGGGGATTCCCATTGAGATACGGTTTGGAGTAGGTCCCTTCCAGCCCTGAGCTTTTGTCAGCCTGTGATCTAATAGCAGAGAATGTGGACAAACTGAGAAATGAGGATACAGCAGCCTTTTCTCAGGTGTCCTGACTGGTCCAGGGCTCTACATACAGAAGGTGCTCACTAAAGAGAGTTGTACTGACTGATGGTCCTGGTAACAGTTGCCTGATCTTTTCTTCAGTCACATTGGCAAGACCAGGTTACAACCTCAGATACATTTTGAAGGAAACTGTCCAAACATCTTTTCCCTCTATTCAGTCTTGTTGGTGTTTGTGTCTGAGGGTTGGAAAGGATGGGATGAGTGAAGTGCTTAATAACTTCAATTACTTTTCCTGCTGGCCCCATCCAGAACTCCAGAGTTGGAAGGGATCACAGGGTCAGAGTTCAACTGACACTGGAGTGACAAATTCCTCTACCCCATCCCCAACAAGTGGTCATCCAGCTTGTGCCTGAAGACCTTCAGTGACTGAGAGCCCTGTCCCTGGTCAGCCATTCTATGTTTGGACAGCTCCTCTCAGCAGGCAGGTTTTCCTGACATTAAGCTGA
This sequence comes from Potorous gilbertii, assembly GCA_028658325.1. NCBI lineage: Eukaryota > Metazoa > Chordata > Mammalia > Diprotodontia > Potoroidae > Potorous > Potorous gilbertii. Next base: position 35,773,811 of record CM053771.1, on the reverse strand, counting down.
AACTGACTTCTCTCCATATTTCCTAACCATTCCTCTTAGTTCTTTCTTCTAAGTCCCAGCAGAACAAGTTCAGTACCTCTTCCATGGAACTGCTCTTCAGATTCTTAAAAACTATTCACATGACCCTTCCTGCTGTCAATTTTCTCTTCTCCAAATAAACTCAAATTCTTTCTTTCTTTTTTTTAATGTTTCCAGATCATGCAAAACTTTTACAATGAAACCTACTATAAAAGGAATTCAGAATATATGAGCAATACAGTTGTGACACTGCTGTGGTCTCTCACTGTATCCATGTTTCCCCTAGGAGGTTTAATTGGATCACTCATGGTTGCCCCGATGGTAAACAAATGTGGTAGGTAAGTGAGAAAAGTTCTCCAACTCTCAGGAATCATCATCAGAGCTTGGCAGAACTTTGAACATTTAGGATCAAAACTTCAGCTTGTGTTCTTTTATATAAAGGGGCACAGGGGATAGATTGCTGGATCTGAAGTCAGGAACACCTACGTTTAAATCCGCACTCTTGATACCACCTTTCAAATCATTTACCCTCAGTTTTCTCTCCAGTCAAATGAAGATAACAGTAACAAAGATGTTAAGTCCAAAACTATGCCAAATGCCTTACAAATATCTCATTTAGTCCTCCCAACAGCCTTGGGAGATAGTAAGTACCATTACTATTCCCATCTTTACAGATGAGGAACTGAGGTAAAGTGATATGCCCAAGATCACACAGGAAGCAAGTGTCTGAGGCTAGAGTTAAAGTGAGGTCTTCCTGAATTCAGACCCAGTGCCCTATCCACTGAGCCATCGAAGGACCTCTCATTGATGATAGCATCTATCTCACAGTAATTGCTACAAGAGCTAATGAGATAAAATATGTAAAGTGCTTTGTAAACATTAATAAGAACTGAAATAGAAACATACATATAATATGTCAGCAAATTTTAGAATTTAAAATAAGCATTTATAGGATTTGAGACTAGAAGAGAACTTAGAAGAAAATCCTAAAATCTGTGAGAAGAGACTTCGTTCTGTACCTGAGCAAGACTCCACCACTTCAGTAATTATCGGTAGCATTTATATAGTGTTTTAAAGTTTACAAAGCACTTTACAAATATAATCCCTTTTGATCCACACAACAACCCTGGGAGGTAGGAGCCGTTGTTATTCCCATTTTATAGCTGAGGAAACTGAAGCAGATAGAGGTCTAATGGCTTGTCCAGGGTCACACAGCTAGTGGGCATCTGAGACTGGATTGGAACTCAGGTCATCTTGACTCTAAGTTCAGCCCTATACCCATGTACCTGACCATTTATTACCCAGCTTTTTCTTGGAAGACTTCTAGTGAGGTCATAGATCTATAGCTGGATGGGCCCTTCGAGAGCAGAGTCTAATCCCCTCATTTTCCAGAATAATGTAACTGAGACTCAGGAATATTCAATGACTCTCCCGTTGGTCACCTAACTTGTAAGAGCTTGAAGAAGGATTTGAACTCAGGTCTTCCCGACTACAGATTGAATATTTTCTAGACACTATGCCCTCTAGAGGTCCCAGTAGCAACTGCATGACTCTCTTAAGAGAAGGGACTAAATTCCCTCACTTTTTTTTTTCTCTGTAGAAAGGGGACCTTGCTGATCAACAACATATTTTCCATCGTCCCTGCTATTTTGATGGGATGCAGCAAAGTGGCCGGGTCCTTTGAGATGATCATCTTTTCTCGAATTGTGGTGGGAATATGTGCAGGTAAATATAGAAAGGGGGTATTATTCTGGCCAGACTTAATGTGAAGTCAACATTAACAGACACTCACTAACTGCTTTACGGTTTATCAAGTGTTTTCCACACCTTAGCGCATTTGAATCTCAATAAACTACAGGTGTTGTTTCCATTTCACAGGTGAAGAAACTGAGACTCCAAGAGGTTAAGCAATGGTTTACCCTAGGTCACATAGGTAGTAAGGGTCAAAGGCAGGATAGGAACTCAAGTCTTCCTGATTCTGGGTCCATCATTCCATCCACTCTGTCACAAGGAGTGACAGGAATAGTTCTGGAGACATCACTTAGCTACATTTTAAGATGGAGATGGTTTGTTCACTCTGTTAGTCCTCCAGCTACCATGGTGGAGAGAGAGTTCTGGGTCTGGAATTAGAAGGTTTGAATCCCAACTCTGTGAATGGGGGGCATGTCCCTTTATTTCCCTATGCATTTGTTTCCTCATCTGTGAAATGAGGACCACAGATTAGATCCCAGATCTGGAGTTGTCCCTTGGGTACCTGGACAAGAATCTCTTTCATAATATCTCTTGAAAGTGATCATACATCCTTTGCTTAGAGGCCTCCAGTTGGAGGGAGCCCACCCTATCCTGAGGCCACTTTCCCCTCTAGGGCAGCTCGAATTCTTGGGTAGTTGTTCCTTACATGGAGCCTCAGTGAGCATCTCTGCTACTGCCAGCACCCCAGTCCTGCTCTCTGGGGCCAAGCTCAGTGCCAGGCACATATACTGTAGGTGCTTAATAAATGCTTTTTGGCTGAGTGACTCACTGACCAAGCAGAACAAATCTAATCCTCCTTCTTCCTCATGATAACCCCAGCTAATCTGTCCCTCACTGCTTCCCCACTTTTTTTGTTTCCAAACTAAAGATCCCCATTTCCTTTCCCATCCTCAGATGAAATGACAGTGTGGACCAGATTTGAGGTTAGGAAATCTGTGACTTCACTGTTACCATTTTAATCAAGTTAAGAGGCTTTAATGATGGAGGAGTCCTGACACCTCTTTTAAGGACCTGTAAGGAGTAAGTTCTAATTGGGGCAGCATCTTCCAAGACTTCCTTTCTAAAGGTGCAAATTCTGCTACTTCCACAGCCCCCTCTCCCTCCTGAAATGAATCCTAAAGGGCCTAAGATGAGTTTTTCCCCCACGATGAGGAAATTCCAGTGTGGGAACTCCTTTCACCTGTGTGGCTCACAGCCCATCTATGACTTAGCAGACAAATAAGACCTGAGGTTCAGAGAAATTAAGTCATTTTGTGAGGGTCAGAGCCAGGATTTAAACCTAGGTCCCTCTTGACTTCAGAAGTGATACTCTTACTATGTTACCACACTGCCTTAGGCAATGTAATCAATCTGAGATGTGACTTCTGTGTCCTCCCATCTCCCTCTTGTTGGCTCACCTCCCTTTCTAGTATCCCAGAACTGTCCTGCTGCCTGCTTGCCCAGTAGTCTTGACGGCAGCATCCCCCAAGACCCCCCTCTTTAGATGTGGCAGTTATTAATAGTAACTGAGGAAACAATCTGAGGAAAGGCAATTTATAGCTAATCAGTCATAATAAATGGGTTATTGGACTCCTCAATTGGGCCAAAGACCCTGAACACAGAGCAAAACAGATTTTTATGTATTCAAAACAATCAAACAAACAAATATAAGAAAAACAATTAACCAGTACCTCTTGCGAAGGGATACAAACCAGAATACAAAATTAGGTAATCTGCTTTCCAAGTGGAGGAAAGATTAGGAGCTTTCCAAGTTGAGAGGGGGAAAATTCTATCCTTAGAATGGAGGGATGCTGATGAATTGCATCCATCTTCATTTATGGATCATTAGATGACTTATACCATCTAGTTTTACAGAAAAACATTGAGCACAAGATGGAGTCAGTGTTCATGAGGTAGAATCTGATTGGTTCTGACTCCCCTACCAAACCAACTCTTTGTAACTGGTCTTCACTCTCTTTCATTAAGGCAGTGTGCCCCCAAGTCCATCCCCCCTCATTGGGCTTTTCCCTATGCATTTGTTTCCTCATCTGAGAAATGAGGACCACAGATTAGATCCCAGATCTGGAGTTGTCCCTTGGGTACCTGGACAAGAATCTCTTTTATAATATCTCTTGAAAGAGATATTATAAACAAAATTTTTCCAGCCTTTTTTCTCCTTCCAGGAGTTTTCCTACATGTTAAAGATAATAACAACTCATTCCTCCCTGGGTTGATATGAAATGAGATAGTAAGAGTAAGGTACTTAGCATAGTGCCTGGCACATAGTAGGTTCTGTATGAGTGTTAGCTTTTATTTTTTTTATTATGTTGGCCAAGAGGTCATGTGGCCTAGTGGATAGAGAGCTGGTTTCAAGTATTGCCTCTTTTGAATTTTGGCTGTGTGACTGTACACAAATCATTGAAACTCTCAGTGTCCCAGGAAATTCTCTGAGAGTATAAATTATAGAACAATTGCCCATTTGTCCTGGAAGAGGGTGTTTCCTTACTGAAATTTCCTATACCAGCAAAACCACAGGTTTGTCACCAAAAATGGGGAGGTTGTTTTCAACTATTATTTGAGTGGGTCAAAGAGTAGGAAGGAAGGATTTTTCCTCCACACAAACCTTGACATTTCTAGAATTAAGTAATCTTATTTAAATTAACTTAATTAAATCAACTAATTAACTATTGCTTTAAAGAGAAAAGAGAGAAATGTCCCATACATACAAATACCTATAACAGCTTTTAGTGGTGGCACAGATTTAGAAACCTAAGGGATGACTGTCAGTTTGGAAATGGCACAATGGTAAAAGAATATGATGGATGTGGTTTAATAAATGATGACAGGAATGGTTTCAGATAAACCTAGGAAGACTGATACAGAAGTGAAGTGAGCATAGCCATGAGAAAGATTTACACAGTAGCAGCAATATTTTAAAGATAATCAACTGTGAAAGATTTAGTCTCTCTGATCAATATAATGACCCACCAAAGTTCAGTTCCAAATGACTAATGCTGAAGGATGTGCTACCTACCTCCAAGGAGCTGATGGACAGAATATAGATTGAGATATGCAGTTTTTGTTGACATTGCTAATGTGGAAATTTGTTTTGTTTGAGTAAGTATAATTTTTACAAGGGTTTTGTCAAATGGGGAAAGAAGAAGTAGAGGAAAGAAGGCACTTTGGTTAATTGAAAATAATTTATTTATATATAATATACATATATGTATATATGTACATGTATGTATGTATGTACATGTGCATGTACACTGATATGTTCCATTGGATTGGAATGTGAACAGAAGACCCATTCTTCTAAGTTTCAGCAATGATGCCATTCTGGAGGCAACAACCTCTGCCCATGAGATCCCCTAACTAGTTACTTCTGGTCCTAACTAGCTCTTTTCTGATCCACAAGAACTATAAACCCTTCTTTTCAGCCAAGTCAACTACAATGAAAGGTTTTGATTAAAGATTCCTGCATTAACCCATTTCCTACATTCTCTTCTCATGTAGCTTTGAGCAAACAAAGAATTGGGCTTATATAAACGCTGATTTACATGGATAGGTCCCTCCAACAAGACTAATGTATCCTAATTTAATTTTTATTTTATTTTATATTTTATATCAGGTCTATCCTCCAATGTGGTTCCCATGTATTTGGGAGAGTTGGCCCCCAAAAACCTGAGAGGGGCCATTGGTGTGGTCCCCCAGCTATTCATTACAGTTGGAATCCTTGTAGCCCAGATCTTTGGCCTTCGGAGCATCCTCACGAGTGAAGAGGGTAAGGCTGATGAGCTCAGCTGTTACTGGTTAGGAAGTTATTCCTTCTCTCACCAGGCATTGAGGAGAGATAGTGTGGAGAGGAGGAAGGGTACTAGCAGCTGCAGGGCTGGTCTCCTACAGAGGTTGAAAGTCTTGAAGGAAACAAGATATACTTGTAAGAGATGGAGGCAAGAAGACAGTATATTCCAAGCCAACACAAAGGCACAGATTTGGAAGATAGGATGTAATGTGAAAGGAATAGCAAGTTGACTCATTTGACTGAATTGGAGAGTGAAGAAAATGTAGAATTTCAGTCTGAAAAGGTGTTTTGGGGAAGGCTGTAATGGGCTGAGAAGAATTGATGACTTGGATTCAAATCTCAGCTCTATTACACAGGGTGGACAAATAAATCACTTGCCCTCTCTGGGCTTGAGTTTCCTTATTTGTAAAATGCAACTGTTTGACTTGCTGGCCTCTGAGGTCCCTTCCAGCCCTGATTGTGCTCCTGTGGTCTCTTGTAGGATGGCCTATTCTCCTTGGGTTGACTGGGATCCCAGCAGCTCTGCAACTGTTATTCCTGCCCTTTTTCCCTGAGAGTCCTCGGTACACCTTGATTCAGAAAGAAGATGAAGAAGGAGCCCGAAAAGGTAAGACTTCCCTAGAAGATGTCAAGAGTATAGGGTGTTTGGGGCTCGAGGAGGATTGGACTCCGCAATTTTCCCCAGCTCTCACTCTCAGGGATGTGGTTGGTCTTCTGAAAGTTACCAGGGCAGTTGAAGGTTATGAGAAGGGCAGATCTGGTTGAAGTTCCCAAGGAGAGGGAGAGTTGTATGTTTTGATATGATGTTGGTTTCAGTTCTCTGGACAGAGGGAGAAGACAGTAAAATAGATCAATACATCCAAAAAAAGTCTTTAAAAAAAGGAAATTATCCACCCTCATCAGCTCATGCCTCTTCAAAGGAATGGGTGGAGGGGTCATCTCATTGTCTCTTCTTGGGGATCAATCCTATTCTTTGTCATTTTATGATCTTCATCTTCAACTGTTTAATGGTAGTTGTTATTTCCACTGAGATTACTGTAGTTGTGTATATCATTTTCTTGGTTCTGCTGACTTCTGTCTGCATCAGTTCACGTAGCTTTTTCCACTCTTCTCTGTATTCATCTTTTTTTTTACACCACAGTAATATTCCATTACATCTGTGAACCACAATATGTTTAGCCATCCCACAGGTAATGGGCATCTACTTTGTTTCCAATTTAAAATTGCTGCCATTAATACTTTGGTATATATGAGGCCTGTTTTTTCATCAGTCACTCCTTGGGAAATATGCCTAGTCACAGAATCTCTGAGTCAAAGGCTGTTATTTTGGTTGCATAATTCCAAATTGCTTTCCCGTCCTCTCATTCAGCTTTAAAGAAATTGAGAAACTCTGATAATGTTGAATCTGAGGTGGAGGAGATCCGTATGGAGGATGAGATGGAGAGAGCTGCTGGCAGAGCGTCTGTGCTGAAACTCTTTACCACAAAGTCCCTCAGGTGGCAGCTCATTTCCATTATCATCTTAATGGCTGGCCAGCAACTCTCTGGAGTCAATGCGGTACGTAAACCAATGAAAGAAAGCAAGAACCTTGCAGCCCTGGAGGGAATTAGGAATCTGTTCTATAGACGAAGCAACATGTGGGAGGATCCTAAGGTCCAGAAGGGAATTAAGGATCAGTGTAGTAAAGGAATCAACATGACATGGGGCAGAATCTCAAGGCTAGAAAAGCTGAGCTTGGAGCCTTGTAGACATTCCTATGAGGGAAGAGAAAACATCTGAAATGCATTAGGGACTCAGTGTCAGGACAGCTCTGAATGCCTCAGTTGACAGCATTGTCACCCCTTCTTCTGCTCTTGCTCTGATCCCCTCTAATATTTCCTGGGCTATGATTTCTAGGTCTACTACTATGCAGACCAGATCTACAGCAGAGCAGGAGTGAATGACAACGATGTCCAGTATGTCACGGTGGGGACAGGTGCAGTCAACGTGGTGATGACCTTCTTAGATGTATGTATCTCCCATGTCCCATGACCCTCCTTTTTTGAAAGAGAGATTCTAAGGGTAATGGGAATGGTATGGACAGAGGAACTCTTTCTACTTGTCTAGAATGGCTAGAAAATTTTCCCTCTTTACTCACACTCCCTCCCCACCCCCAAATTCAACTTAGTTGTCGTTCAGTGATGCTCCCATACAGTCATCCCTCCACCGTAAGCCCAAGGAATGGTCCTCAGAGACCTTCCTACAGCCCTAGATTTTCCCAATACCTCTATACTTATTAAGGCTCGAGAAATGTTAAAAGTGAATGGGCAGCTAGATGGCATAGTGAATAGAGTGCCTGGCCCAGAGTCAAGAAGATTCATCTTCCTGAGTTCAAGTCTGGCCTCAAACACTTATCTGTGTGATCCTGAGCAAGTCACTTAACTCTGTTTGCCTCATTTTTTCTCATCTGAAAAATGAACTGGAAAAGGAAATGACATGATATACCATGTGTCTTGACTGAGGTCAACTCTAGACTCTCCAGTCCAGCAGGGCTTTCTACCTTTGTCCTCTAGAAATGGTCAGTCCACAAACATTTATTAAAACTCTTTGGCAGGCATTATTCTGGGCACTGAGGATCCAGATCAAAGATGAAGCCGTCTCTGCCCTCAATGAGCTTACATTGTATCAGTTGAGATAATATGTGTGTCCACATCAGCATTTATGAAACTGGTGTATATAAGATAGATACAAAGTGCCAGTCACTGAACCAAAACAGCAATGTAACAATATAACAATGTTACAGTCCCTGCCCTCCAGGAGTTCCATTCCATCATGGCTGACAACATACATATACACTCAACCAATTCTTGCTAATCAGTTGCTGGGGTTCTCTATTACTGAAGCTACTCAGACAATGAGCATTGATTAAGCACTTTCTGTGTGTCAGACACCGTACTACATGCTGTGGATACAAAGAGAGACAAAAACACAGTCCCTGTCCCCTGCCCTCAAGGAGCTAACATTCTACTGGGAGAGGCAATATGCAAATAACTTTGTCTGCGCAAGAGATATGTGGTCTAGATGGAAGATAAACTGAGGACTGCAAGTGGTCTGCCCTAGTTATAGTTTGGTCCACAAGTAGCCAGCAATTCAGCAGGCAACCTTAAACTCATCTAGCTCCATGGTGGTTGGCAGTCGTGGTGAAGAAGCCCTTGTTAGTGGCTAGAAAAAGAAAAGTAATTGTTGGCTAGCTTGGGGTTTCTAGTTTTCAGGATTCATATGCCCAGCAGAGCTAGAAATATTGTGAATCACATTGGTCAAACTGATATCTTGTCCTTGGGATCTAGGCAGGTATTCCCATTTCTTTCTTTTGGAGACTTGGACTCTCTCTGTCTCTCCCTCTTTCTCTCTCTATCTCACTCTCTGTCTGTCTCTGTCTCTGTTTCTCTGTGTCTCTGTTTCTCTCTCTGTTTCACTCCGACTCTCTCTCTCCCTCCCTCCCTCCCTCCCTCTCTCTCTCTCTCTCTCTCTCTCTCTCTCTCTCTCTCTCTCTCTCTCCCCGTCTCGGTCTCTCTCTCTCTCCATCTCTGTCTCTCTCTCTGTCTCTCTCTCTCTCTCTCTCTCTCTCTCTCTCTCCCCCACCTCTCCCTCCCAGGCTGGAAGTGTAGTATTCAGTCATAGACCGATGCCATTGCTGACTGGCCTGGAAGATTTAGCCTGCTCAGTTTCTGACCTGGGCTGATTTAGGCAGCCTCTTATTCTCGGACTCTCATCTTGGTGTCAGCTGGATTGTGGACACCCTATGAGTTGAGTGCTACTGCATACAGCTCAAACCTCCAGAGCTCAAGCAATCCAGCAGTCTCAGCCTTCCCTGTAGCAGGAATTGCAGGCAGGAAGCACCAGACCCAGCCTCCGTTTTGCTCTTTAAGTGGTCACGTTTCCTGATCCTGTCTTCACTGTCTCATGGTTCCTCTTCCCAATGTGAAAGAGGCATGAGTTCCAGATGGGTGTGGTCCATCCTGGGCTGCTCCATCCTGCTGGGACTAGACCTACTACTGACCTGCAGATCCGGAGGCCTGGATCAGTCCAGGGCTGACCCCAGGGTGCCCCAGCTTCTGGACCATGACCTCCCTCACGTCTGCTTCTTTTTCCTTCAGGTCTTCATCGTAGAGCGCTTAGGGAGGAGGTTGCTCCTCCTGATTGGCTTCAGTATCTGCTTCCTGGCATGTGTGGTGTTAACAGTAGCCCTTTCACTCCAGGTAGGGAGTCATAAGGTCCTAGGTTTGTTTTTTTAAGAGTCTAGGCTTTGGAGAATGGGGCATGAGCCCTCCTACTTCCCCTCCATTTTCCCATCCTTGCTATGTAACCATGATCAAGTCCTTTTATGGACTTCAGTTTACTCATCAGTCCAAGGACTGGACTTGGTGACCTCTATGATCCCTTCCTGCTCTAAACTTATGATCCTATGAAAGCCTCTGAGTCTTAATTTCCTCATTTGTAAAAACATTCTCAAGTTCCTTCTAACTTTGATATTCTACATTCTAAGGTTTCTTCCAATTCTGACATTCTGTGTTTTAAGTACCCTCCCAGTCCTGTGTTGTAGAGATGCTTCTTCTTCTAAATCTACTATTGTCCTAAAATATCCTGGAAGAATGATATAATCTTCTCTTGAAAGAGAGAATTTGGGCCATCTGGATCCTACTCAAGCCCAATCAGTGACATTAAGGCCTTTAGTAGGAAAAACAGATTACTGAATTTTGTAAACACTAAGAACTAACCTTTTAGGCATTCCATTTCCATCCCCATCCTTCCTCCCCCATACCCTGTCCAATTCCTGGATGCCTGTGTTCTGCCATATACCTAATGATAGGGATTTTCTCCCATAGGACACCGTGACTGGGATGCCTTATGTCAGCATTGCTTGTGTGATTTGCTATGTTGTGGGTCATGCTATTGGGCCTAGTAAGTATCCATTCATGATATTTCCCCCCAGTCAAGGTTAACTCACTGAATCCTTTTGGTGTATCTCTGACCCCAGTTGTAGAAACTTCTGCATTGTTACACTGAGTAGTTAAAGAGGGATCTGTTGAGTCCATTATAGAGGGTCCCATTATAAATGTGATCAAGGAGCCCATTGAGAACATTACAGAGTCTACTATCTTCTCTGGATAATAATGTTTAATATTGGGCTGACATCTTGACACAATGGATAATGTGCTCCAGGTTCAAATCCCCTTTCTAATACTTAGTAGCTATGTGATCAGGGCAAGTTACCTCATCTGTACAACAGACATAAATAATACCTGTAGGTATTATACCACGTCATTGAGTTATTATAAAGGTCAAATGAGATAATGTATGGAAAGTACAATATAATTATTAATTTTTCTCCTTATTCTAACTCCTCCCTCATCTCACAGTGAAGAAGTGATAAATTAGTGATAGGTACACCTTGGCATTTTGAGCCAGGTAACGTGATTTACTATTTTTGTGACCATTTGACTACCATCTTCTATAGTACCTAGTCCTTTAAAAAGTTTTCTTCAAAGAAAAAATTCACTCTGCCTCACTTGGTAGAGGGTTTTTCTCTATCTGTACCAATGTTCTAGAGACTTCCCCCTGCTGTGACATGGAAATGAAATGACAGGGAAGGAGCCCCAACATCCCATTCTCACTCGTCCATCCTTTCCCTTCCCAGGTCCCATTCCTTCACTGATTATTGCTGAAATCTTCCTGCAGTCCTCCCGGCCGGCTGCGTTCATGGTCGGAGGCTCTGTCCACTGGCTCTCCAACTTCACCGTGGGACTGATCTTTCCTTTCATTCAGGTAGGAGGGAGACTGATCCCTAGATTGACAAAAACTTCAAGGGGAAGACTCTTAAATTTAGCTATCTGGCATCTAGCACAATGCCCAGAGTAAAATGGGCACTTAAAGACATGAGATTAAATGAATTGGTCTCCCCTCATGGTGGTCGTGCCCTCCAAAATGGAGCCCATCCTTGCCTTGTCATCTTATACAATTCCTTATACAATTGAGACTTACAGGAAGCCAGGGAGGTTAGTGTGGAGGGTCTTATTCCTGGAATGGCAGTAGGACAGTGTCACTGGATTGACTGTGTGTGGGGAAGGAGTAACATGTAAGAAAACTGGAAGTGTAGGTAAGGGTTGGATTATGGACTTTGGATGCCAAACGCAGCACTTTTTATTTGCTTCTAGAGGCAATAGGAAGCCAGTGGTATTTATTGATTGGTGATGGGCATGTGTATATTTGAATGTACGATTGGGTGTGCACATGTGTGGGTGGGTGGGTAACATCTGACTGGACCTAAACTTTAGAAAATCACTTTAGTAACTGAATGGAGGATAGATTAGAGTGGGGAGAGGTGTGAGGTAGGTAGACCCACCCTTGGGATACTACAATAATCCATATATGAGATGATGAGGGCCTGCACCAGAATAGTGTCAGTGTCAGAGAAGAGAAGGGGGCATATTAGAGAGTAATCACAAAGGTGAAACCCATAGGTCTTGGCAACATCTTGAATATGGGGGATGAGGGATAGTGAGGAGTCTAAAATGACTTGGCTAAGGCTGAGGCTTGGCTGGACATAATCAGTGATATGATAAGGGGGTTAGGGCTTCAAAAGGGTTCAGTGTAGAGGTGAACTGGTTCACCAAGGAATCAAGATGGAGAGAAGAAGAGAGAGTAGCTAGTGCAAGGGAGATGGTCTGGGAGAGAATTGAGGGGCCAAGGGATTGGAGATCATGTATAGGTTTCTATAAGGGAAGGCAGAGGAAGGAGCAAAACCCCAGTAGATTATGGTCAGATAAGGGGTTTTCAGAGTTCTTGAACATATGGAGGTGGTACATTTGCAGGTAATAACAAGACAAAGCTATGACAATCTTTCTGTGGCTGAGATGGGGTGGAAAACTAGCTTATAGGAGATGGTGAGTAGGAAGGAACTGAAAGGTCAGAATATTTGAGGGAGAATCAATACGTTAAAGTAGTATGAGGGCAAGAGTAGGGGAGAAGAGAAAAATTGTAAGCCAGGTATTAAAGCCCTTGAGGGAGTAAGGGGAGTCTGTGAACAACAGCTACCAGAATTTTGATTTGGTTGTAGATATGAATAAGTGAATCTGAAAAAAAGGTTACTGAGTGATGGAGTGAAGATCAAGGAGTACTACAGCTCCCTTCCTCAACCATTGAGCTATGGGTGAAATTGCAACCAGTACAGAAAAGGGCAGCCAGGGAACCTGTGTCATCAAGGGAAAGCCAGGTTTCAGTAAGAGCTAGTAGAGGAAAAGAGTGGGAGAACAGATTTAAAATGAAGAGAAATTTATTGCCTGATACTAGGATTCCATAGGTCACCATGAAAAGGACTGGGTGGAATTAGGATGACATTTTGGGGTAGGAGGGCTGAGAGGGTGGGAATGAGGAATCAGATAGGAAGGAAGTAGGGATTATGATCTATAGGAGTTCATAGCCACTAAAATATGAAGGGTATATTCAGGTGCTTAATAAATGCTTGCTGACTTGACTTCTGTCCCCCACAGGAGGGTCTTGGTGCCTACAGCTTCATCATCTTTGGTGTGATATGTCTCCTCACCACAATTTATACATACTTCATCGTCCCAGAGACCAAGTCTAAGACATTTATGGAAATCAATCAGATTTTTGCCAAGATTAATAAGGTGTCAGAAGTTCAGCCAGAGAAACAGGAACTGCAGAATTTGTAGCCTTCTGTTTCTCTGTAGGAGTGCCTGGCCTACACCAGCCTGCCCCTTTCACTTTTTCAGCTCAGAATTGGGCCTAACCAGAAACAGGGATGTGTCCTGTACAGACTGTGACCCGAGATTCCAGACTCCTAGCAAACTAGGAATATTCATTGAACTTTTGAGTAGAGATTCTGAAAAAAAATTCTGAAAAACCTTTCCGTGGGTCAGCTATTTGCTAAGTCCAAACCAGGACTCGCAGTTGCTCTTCAATCTGGCTTGAGCAGCAGCATCTTTGTGACTTCTTATCATATGAACTTTTATATTGAAAAAAATTACCATGGAGATATGACAGAAACAAAGTTTGGGGACCTTCAGTGGTCTATGGGTAACTCTGGTCGAATCAGTTTCTTCCTTCTTATCACTATTCTGCCCTAGAAACATCATTCTTAGAAAAATATCATGTTAGAAACATTAGCACACCAAGACAAATAGATGGTTGTGGATGTTTCAGCTAAGTGGGAACATAGACAAAGACTCAAGAAGGACTCATTCTAACCTTAATCCTAAATGTTATTTGTTAAGAACTCTGTTTTATGTACTCATTAAAGAAGACTTGATAATTTTCCATTGAGATAGGCTTCTTTCTGGCAAATGGTAATTGATCATACTGTAATTTTCCAGTGGTTTGTGATCTCATTGATTCTGAAGTGCTCCACACACTCCCACTACCCAACCAGGGTAGATCATCTTGAGAGATTCTCATCCGTCCTTCTAATGGTTTACCATCAAGGATTCACCCAATATATTGAGTACCTTCTTCCCATTGTCTTGAACTTAGTCTGACCTTTCATTTAATGAAGGAGTGAGAAGAAGGCAGGCCTACATGGATCTCAGAGGGTTATGCAGGCTGGAGCTGGGCTGTAAAAATATCATCGGCTGTTCCCTAGAGCTTCCAAAGTGCAGCCCATGTGTCTTCCCTTTCTAACACTGGTTACTCTGCTTAAAAAGGAACCAGAAGTGTACTACTCTCCTAGAGGAATAATGAGACAATATAAGAAATCCTCTGGAGGGGTAAGTCTTCCAGACTGAGCAGGAGCCTATGGATTGCTGCTTTATAATATAATTTAAGATCTGGTCTGGCTAGGTCACCTTCCCTTGCATTTTTTTTCATGAATTCCCTTAATATTCTGGACCTTTTGTTCTTCCAGATGAATTTTGTTATTATTTTTTCTAGCTCTATGAAATAATTTTTTGGTAATTTGATTGGTATGGCACTGAATAAGTAAATTAATTTAAATTGAATTGTCATTTTTATTATATTAGCTCAACCTACCCATGAGCAATGGATGTTTTTTCCAATTATTTAAATCTGACTTTATTTGTGTGAAAAGTATTTTGTAATTGTGTTCATATAGTTCCTGAGTTTGTTTTGGCAGCTAGATTCCCAAATATTTTATAAGGTCTATAGTAACTTTAAATGGAATTTCTCTTTCCATCTCTTGCTGTTGGGATTTGTTGTAATATATGGAAATGCCAATAATTTATGTGGATTGGGCAGGAGCCTTTGAAAGGTAAACTTTTATGTGACTAACAAACTTGAGCAGGAACAGGGGAGAAGTGGGCAAAGAAAATGGGAAAAATTTTTCCAAGGGAAATAAAGGGGTACCATGGATGGATTCACTGATAGAAGCTATGGAAGGAAACTCAGAAGAAACACAACCCCCACCCCTATTCATATGACACATGGAAGATCCTTTGATCTTGGCTACTTGGCTCCCTACAGATGTAATGCTCCTCAAGGGCAAGGTCTGTTGGTGTTTTTAGCTTGTGTTATTTTATTTTAGCTTTTTCTTATTTCCACAGTCTGACGCAGGTTGAATTGAACTGAATTGAATTCTGTCCCCAACCTAGCCTTATTTAGGTATCAGAACAGATTTAAAAAGGGGACTTGGAGAAGAGAGGAGGATGGGAGAAGAGAAAGGAGGAGGCTAAAAGATGGAATTAGTTTAAAATCATCACACAAGAAAAGGGTTAAAAATAATGACACTAATGCTTAGAGGTCATTTGAGGTTTGCCAAGTGCTTTACATGTGTTCTGCTATGCTATCCTCACAGAAATCTTTCCAGGTAATTAATTATTGCAGGTGTTTTACAGATGAGGAAACTGAGGCTCAGTTAAGTGACTTGTCCAATGTCTTTTTCTTAGCCAGTACCAGATTGTTTTGATGATTACTACATTGTACAATACTGGACTGCCTTTCTTCACAGTTTTTTATTTGATTCCTTGATTTCATTCTTCCAGATCAATTTGTTCTTTTCTAGATCTATCAAATAATTCTTTAATATGGCACTGAATTAAAAATTAATTTAGGAAGAACTGTCATTTTATTTTATTGACTTGGTCTAGCCATGAGCAATTAATATTTCTCTGGTTGTTTAAATCTATCTTTATTTGTATGAAAAATGTTTTATAATTGTGTTCGTATAATCCCTGGGTTTGTCTGGGTAGGTAGACTCTCAAGTATTTTATACTACTTGTAGCTATTTTAAATTGAATTTCTCCTTCTCTCTCTTCCTGCTGGATTTTATTGGTAATGTGTAGAAATCCTAATGATTTATGTGGATTTTATTTTATATCTTGCAACTCTGCTAAAATTGTTCATTGTTTCAACTAGTTTTTTAGTTGATTCTCTAGGAATTCTCTACTATCACATCATCCACAAAAAGTGATCATTTTGTTTCCTTGAGGCCTATTTTTATTCTTTCAGTTTCTTTTTCTCTTCTTATTGCTAGAGCTAGCATTTCTAGTATGATAATGAATAATAGTGATGAAAATGAACATTCTTGATTCCTTTCTGATCTTAGTGGGAAGGCTTCTAGTTTATCCCCATTACAGGAAATTCTTCCTCTTAGCTTTAGATACTACTTGTCATTTTAAGAAAAGCCCCATTTATTCCTATGCTTTCTAGTGTTTTTAATAGGAATGGATGTTGTATTATATCAAAAGTTCTTTTCTGCATCTATTGATATAATTATATGATGTTAGTTTTTTTGTTATTGATATAGTCAACTGTACTTAGAGTTTTCCTAGTATTAAACCAGACCTTCATTCTTGGTATAAATCTCACCTGGTCATAGTGTATGATCTTTGTGATATATTTCTGTAATCTCCATGCTAATGTTTTATTCACTCTCCATTTTGGTTCTTCCTGGTTTAGGTATGAGCACTATATTTGTGACATAAAAGGAATTTAATAGGATTCATTCTTGGCCTGTCTTTCCAAATAGTTTATATAGTATTGGAATTAATATTTTTTTAAATATTTGGTAGCATTTACCTGTAAATCTATCTGGTGATTTTTTTCATTGATGGCTTGTGTAATTTCTTTTCTAAGACAGAATTATTTAAGTATTCTACTTCCTCTTCTGTTACTTTGGGCAATTTATATTTTTTTGTAAATAAACATGATTTTCACCTAGACTATCAGTTTTATCAGCATATAATTAGGCAAAATAGCTCCTAATAATTCCTTTAATTTCATCTTCATTGATGGTGCATTCAGCCTTTTCATTTTTGATTCTGATACTTTGATTTTCTTCCTTATTTTAATCAAATTAACCAATGGTTTATTTTTTCTCATAAAACCATTTTTGGTTTTATTTAATTTTTTGAAATTGTCAATTTTATTAATCTCTCCTTTGATTTTTCAAGATTTCTATTTTGGTGTTTAATTGGGGATTTTTAATTTGTTCTTCCAGTGTTTTTATTAACTGCATGCTCCATCTATTGATTTGTTCTTTTTATATATTATTGATGTAAGCACTTAGAGGTATAAATTTTCCCCTAAGTCCTGCTTTGGCTGCATCCCACAAATTTTGGTATGTTATCTCATTGTTGTCATTGTCTTTAATGAAATTGATTGTTGCTGTGATTTGTTCTTTGACCCACTCATTCTTTAGGATAAGATTATTTAGTTTCCAATTAACTATTAGTCTATCTTTCCATGGCCCTTTATTCAATGTAATTTTTATTGCATTATTGGTCAAAAAAGGTGAGTTTAATATTTCTACTTTCCTACACTTTATTTATGAGCTTTTTAGGCTCTAACATATGATCAATTTTTGTAAAGATGTCATGTACAGCTGAGAAAAAGATATATTCTTTTCTATTCCCATTCAGTTTTCTCCAGAGGTCAATTATATCTGAATTTTCTAAAATTCTATTCATTTTCCTAACTTCTTTCTTATTTATTATATGGTTAGATTTATCTGTTTCTGAGAGGGATAAGTTGAGGTCCCCACTAGAATACTTTTACTACCTATTTCCTTCTGTAACTCATTTAACTTTTCTTTTAAGAATTTAGATTTTAAATCATTTGGTGCATATAAGTTTAGTACTGATATTACTTTAGAAAAATGTTGCTACTACAGCAGTGTAGCATTGTGGGTAGAGATACTGGCCTTGAAACCAGGAAGACTGGATAACTCAATCCTCCTTTACTAGCTGTGTGACTCGGGAAAAAGTCACTTATCCTCCCTGAGCTTCAGCTCCTTTCTCTATAAAGTGGAGGTAATTTCATCTACCTCACAGGGTTATTGTGAGCATCAAGTTGGATAATGCATTTTTGAGGCTTTGCAAAGCTTAGAGTACTATCTATAATTAATAATTAATATTGTTATTCTTGAAATCTACTTGGTATGTCAGCTAAAGAGTTACCTTCTAAGTCAGCAGGATTTGGGTTTAAGTCTTGCTTTAATACTTGCTGTGTGCCCTTGGACAAATCTCTTAACCTCTCAGGGTCCCAGGAAACTCTCTAAGAACATGAGTTGCCAAAGAATTTCTAATCTCCAGCCTTGCATCTCCAATTGCTTGTTAGATTTCTGAAACTGAATGTCCCATAGATATCTTCGCTTCAACATGCCCAAAACTGAACTCCTGATGTTGTTGTTGAGTTTCAGTTGTGTCCTATCCTTCATGATCCCATTTGGGGTTTTCTTGGCAAAGAAACTAGAGTGATTTGCCATTTCCTTCTCTTGTTCATTTTAAAGATGAGAGTTAAGTGACTTGCCCAGGGTCACACAGCTAATAAATGTCTGAGACCATATTTGAACCCAGGAAGATGAGTCTACCTCATTCTAAGTTCTATCTACTGTGCTACCTAGTTGCCTCTCATATTTTCTCCTAAACCATCCCCTACATCTAAAGTTTCCCATTTTTGTAGAGGACACTACCCAGGTTTGAAACCCCAGGGTCATTTTCTCTATCTCTTACCCTCCATTTGCAATCTATTGCCAAGGCCTGTTGATTTTACCAACTTAACATCTTTTGACTATCTCTTCTCTCTTTATCACCTCACAGTAGCCTTCAGTCTCTCCTACTCCAATCCATTTTCTGCTTAAGCTACTAAAGGGTTTTTTTGGTTATTTTTTTTGGAGGGGGGAAGACAAGGCAATTGGGGTTAAGTGACTTGCCCAAGGTCACACAGCTAGTGTCAAGTGTCTGAGGTCGAATTTGAACTCAAGTCCTCTTGACTCCAGAGCTGGTACTCTATTCAAGGCACCACTTAACTGCTCCTTAAGCTATTAAAGTGAATGTGAGTTTCGTCCCCATTCCCTCCTTCCAATAAATTCGAGTTTCTTCCCATTCCCTGCAGGACCAAATATAAAATTTGGTGTTTGGTCTTCAAAACTCTCCATAGTCTAATCCCCCTCCCCTCCTACTTCTAGGTTGTTTTTTATGTTTTTTACATCTTAGTGATGCTGGCTTCTTTGCTACTATTCAAATAAGACTGCATCTTTTGTCTGGGCATTTTCTCTGGCTGCTCTCATGAGTGGAATACTATCCCTTCTCATTTCTATCTCCTGACTACTCTGGCTTCATTTTAAGCCCCAGTTAAAATCCCACCTTCTGTAGAAAGCCTTTCTCAATCCCTCTTGATTCTCATACCCTCTCTCTGTTGGTTATTTTTAATTTTTCTTCTGCATATCTATAGCTTGTTTGTTCATAGTTGTTAATGTGTTATCTGACTTTATCTTTGTATCCCCAGAGTTAACACACTACATGATACATGGTAGATGCTTAAAAATGATTATTGGTGGGCTAACCCACATTGGTAGATAAACTTTCCCACATCCATTATATCAGAGATCCAGAATAAAAATTATTTTTTGTAGGTGCTAGGTAGTATAGCCTTCAGGACTTGGAGTCAAGAAGACCTGAATTTGAATCATACTTTAGATGCTAGCTCTTTGTGACCCTGGAAAAGTCACTCCATCACTTTCGGCCTCAGTTTCCTCATCTGTAAAATGGAATAATAGTAACACTACCTCCCAGGGTCATTATGAGAATCAAATGAAATAACATTTCCTCTTATCAAATGAGACAATGCTTGCTAAGTGTTTTTGCCAACTAAAGTTCCACATAATTGTTAGCTATTGTTAAGGTCAAATGAGCTAATGTGTGAAACATCTTAGTGCCCTGTGTCCATTCTAAGTGGTTTTCACTATTGGATTAGGCCCAATTTCTCTCTCTGCTGAGAACAGCTTTTCTTCAACAGAACCCTCCTGGTATCTTCAGTATTTGTTGTTAATTTGGTGAAAACTGCCTTTGGCCTGCTGGAATTTGCTTTTTCTCATTAGTAGAATTCCCCACCCCCATCCCATTCCTGCTCCTGTGGAGGGTCCTCAAGAGCAGGGTTCATTTGCATTTCTAGCTGCCTTTCTCTGTTCCTTCTGTGCCTTCATCTTCCTCCTAGAACTTTGAGGGGGTTATGGGGTGGGGGGAGGGTGCCAGTCTACTCAGGACAGAGAATGACTGAATTTTGTTTCAGTTATTAACTCCTCATGGCTCATGAGCACATGGGAGCACATGCACATACACATACATAAACACACACATACATACATACAATATACACTTATTCATATATATACACACACCACACATGCATGCACGCACCTCATATAATACACACATGTATGTATACATACACCAAGTACACACACATATATACACACAATACACCATATACACACCACATTCTGTCCCCCACATTCTGTCCCCCACATACACAAACACATGTGTCCCTGCACAAACACACTGAGGAGACTTTTCTTATCACAACTGCTGCTCCCTCCCTATTCTTTATGAAGCATTTTTTCTACCCTAAACTCCTCTTTTGTTATTTGGTTCATATTTTATAATAATTTATAATTTTATAATAATAACAGCTAATATTTATGTAGCACTTCAAATTTTCCAAAGGGTTTTACAAATGTTACCTCATTTGATCCTTACAATCCTATACTTTTTCAGGGCTTGTAAGATCTCAGGAATCTATGTTCCAAATCTTTTTTCCCCACTTAATAATATTTTATTTTCTCTAACTACATGCAAAGATAATTTTCAACATTCACTTTTAAAGGTTTTGAGTTTCAAAATGGGATGTAGATGCTATTATCATCCCAGTTTTACACATGGGGGAACTGAGGCAGACAGAGGTTAAGAGACTGGTCCAGGGTCACACCAATACTAAGTGTTTGCATATACTTAATGTGCGCATGTTGTCTCATGATTGAATGTAAGTTCCTTGAAGTCAGGGACTGTTTTCTCTTTGTCTTTGTATCCCCCATATTTAGCACAGAGCCTTAGCACACAGTAGGAGCCTAATAAATTCTTCTTGATTCTCCTTAGATCTGGTGAGATCATTAACTTATTCAACTAGCATTTATGACACGGTTGCTATGTTCATGTTGTGCGTTGTGCTTGGCCATAGATATTCAGAAATTCATCATGAAAATCGCAGCTCTGACTGCCCTGGCTAGAGAGATTTGCTATGAAAAGAAGCAGGAACATGTTCATTACAGTATCAATACTGGTTCTCCAGGCCTAGGCTCGAGAGCCCAGAATAACTTAGCACTTGAATAACAGGATTAAACATCCTCAGATTCATTTGATTTCAGGTAGTAATAGTATAGGCAGCCAAATACATGTCAGAATACCACAGTCAAGCTCAGAATTGTCCAAGTGGAAAGATTTCTTGTGTGGTAAACTGAGTCAAAAGGGTCTTACTTTAGCTTTTTCAAGTCACCGTCCCAACTGTTCCCCCAGGGACAGATATTCGCTAGCTAAAGATCACAGACTTTAATCTCTCATTGAGCTGTTAGCATTTTTCTTGAAGGCCGTAAAACATTGGGCCAAGGACACAATAAATCTGAAAATGAAACTCAAACAGAAAATTCAGAGTTCCAAAAGCTTTCACCTTAAGTGGCAAAGTTTCAATTAATCATGATAGGGCTAGACACAATTGTTATCAACACTCTCAAGTGGCTGCAATGAATTAACTAGCAAATAAAGGATATTAAGCTTTAAAAACAAACACAATTGTGTTTTACATAGTTCTAATATTTCCCTTTCTCAAATATAGCTTAAAATTCATTCTGATGTAAAAGGCAGTTATTAGAATTTAACAAAGCAATCACATTGTGTTAATTTACATAGATAGTGAGAACATGATAGTTTATTCAAAAAGAATCTGTCAGAAAAAGCCAACAGCAATTTGTGGACTAACAGATAATCACCTCTTAAGATGTTATAAACTGACTCCTAAAACAAAAGAAAATTTCTAATACTGGGATCTGTTAAGATTAAGTTGGTTAAAGACATAGTTTCAGCACAGACTAATCCAGGTAATAATTTTCGTAAGCACAAATCAGCACATAAATAACTACCATAAATACAAATTTAAATTTTTCTCCCCTTATCCAAAGAGTGTTTGTAGTAGGGGAGAGGGAATCATGTTACCTAAATAAGCCAAAAAACTGATTCACAACCTTGTGAAGCTGGCAGATTTACAAAAAAAAAAAGATTTATTCAAGGTCTTTCTCCCATTCCCTCATTCTTTTCTAAAGAGCAAGCATTTATTTTTCCCTTTTAAAAATATACTCAATGTTTCATAGGTTTTAACATTGACAATAGTCTTTAATAACCTAATGAATCATTTCATAGCATCAAATCAAAAAGAATTAAAATCACCAATGAAATAAAATCATTCCTTTAATATTATTTCTTACATGACAGTTTGCAAGAATTTACAATACAAGAAAATTTAAAAACATAAAATACATAATGTCATGAATGTAAAACTTAGAATAAAACTTCACACTATTCAGATGATATTTAATCAATTGAATTTCCAAATTACCTTTACATAGAAAAAAATTTCTCTCACTACAAATGGCTTTTAAAGTCACAATCCTCATGGTTTGGATAGGCATTAGTACAACACACATTTCATACTTCAACAATGAGCCAATTAGCAAAAAAGTAACATGTAGGCCAATGAAATTAAAAAAGACAAGTGAATCTCATGGTAAAAATTGCCAGGTGACATATGTAAGGCTTTATCAGTTTAAATTTTTATTTGTTATCATTAAATTTAAATTTTGCAGGGCTAAATATTATAAACCATTGCTATTAAATACCTTATACTTTTTCAGGGCTTGTAAGATCTCAGGAATCTACATCCCAAATCTTTTTTCCCCACTTAATAAAATTTTATTTTCTCTAACTACATGCAAAGATAATTTTCAACATTCACTTTTAATGGTTTTGAGTTCCAAATTTTTCTCTCAACCAACCTTTCTTCCCCCTTCCCCAACAGAGCAAGAAATCTAATATAGGTTACATACTGCATTTCAAATCTTAAAAAGATTGCTACTATAATAATATCACAGTAAAAACTGTCTACTGGATCTCCAAATAAACAGTTTCAAATGTTTTATATTATTCTTTTAACAATTGCCTCTATAACAGTTTAATAGGTAACCTAAAAGAAATCAAATTTTAAAAGAACTTATAACTTTTTTCTAATATTTCTAATACAATGAATTATCAGATTTTTAGGTATTTTCATTATCCATATTACACATTGGTAAACTGAGGTAAGGTATTTTAAGATCACACAATTAACAAAATACTTGATCCATGCAGTCTTTGTTCAGAGGGAGGAAGGCGGATCAATTGGGGTTAAGTGACTTGCCCAAGATCACACAACTAGTAAGTATCAAGTGTGTGAGGTTGGATTTGAACTCAAGTCATCCTGACTCCAGGGTCAATGCTCAATTCACTGTACCACCTAGCTGCCCCCTTGCAGTTTTTAGCACTTTGTCTTAATGCAAAATAGTAGGATAAATTCTGACATCATAAGCATCCTATTAGGAGAGACACATTTCACTTAAAATGAGACAAGAATAAATTTAATTACACTTGAATCTATTTTCCCAAATGTTATGACACAGAATATCAATTTATAATTTCAATTATTTAGTATTATATTTTTTACAAGGACCATATATTCCAAAGATTCCTTACTATGGGAACCATTATTTACAATAATCCACTGCTAATGATTTTTAAAAAGTAATATTAAGTTTAAACCACCCTAATAATCTCATTTAAGAGTATATTTTAATTTAGTTCAAATCTGTGTTCTACAATCTCAGAAAGAATTCGTTGTTTATCAGTTTGCTTCTAGCTCTCTATTATTTTTCTCTATTTACTTTTGAATCTAGTTGCAATTTTTATTACTATAGTTTCCAACAAAATAAACATATGAAGTTTCACAAAATCTTCCCACTTCAACAAAGCCAAAACTCCCCTCAGACCCTTCTTTCAACACAAACCTTTTTTCTCTTTGTTATACATCTCTCTTGTCATCTGAAAATCCACACCTTTCTTATTACCTGTGTATTCTTAACTTAAACTTTCTTTTATTTTGTTCACTCCCTAAATTCTCCTTATTCCAGTAATATTTCAGATTAATTCTTATCACTAATCTTTACTTTACTGACTTTCTCCTTTATAATTTTAGCATACATTGTGTTAAACAAAACCAGACTTGCTAAAACCTATATTCACTATAACTGTGACTTTGCCAATACTTTATTTATAATAGTTAAACTCTGTTGAATTAATGCTAATTCTATTATCCTCTAAGAGGTGGAAGCACCAAAAATCCTTTAAGTTGCTTTTAGCAATTATAAAAATCCTTAACAACTTACAAAAACCTGGTCTAGTCAAACAAGTTCTGGTATATTATTCATAGTAGTAACACAAATAATTTATCCAGATAAAACTTTACTCCCATTCAAGTTACTTTCTTAACTAAATTTCTCATTTATGGGCAAGAAGCAAAATAGTTCTAATACAAAATCTATTACAAAATGGTAGGGTATGAGATTCCTAATTTCAAAATTCAAAATTCTAATTTCAAAACACTAATGAAAATTATTTCTAAATGATTTCTACTTCACTTTAATTTGTAAAATTCCCAAATTTTCTGATTAGATTTTTCTAATAAAACTAACCAATATACACAAATTTTTCCCTTTTCCATGAACCAGGAAAGAGAGAACATTTAAAATGTGAGCTTCACCACCTCTCCCTTTAAAAAAAACCTTCTCATTTACTCCTTATAGTCTTCTCTTCCAACCAGAAAAAAAATGATCTTCCTTTTCTGACCATAAAATAATAAATCTCTTACTTTTAAAAAGATTGAGTGGAGGCGAGAGTGCTCTTATTTCTCTTAAATGCTAAAGAATTTTAACCCCATACTTGCTAGAATATCTCAGCATTTATAAATACATTTAAGCCACAATTTAGGGATTCACAATAGAGAACTTGCATTTCAGTCATAAATTTAGTATCAAATTAGCTTAAAATACCATAAATCAAAGCCTCCTCCTTATTTGTATTTCTTTTATTTGTCTCTCAGACTGTGGCTGGAATACAGGTAAGACAGAGATTCTTTCTCAAGAGAAAAATCTTTGAATATATATATATAGCTACTTTTAGCGCTCGCTCTCTCTCTCTCTCTCTCTCTCCCTCTTTCCCTCTCGTTCTCTCTCTCCTTCTGTCCATACACACACACATACAAAAATGTGTGTGTATATATATATATA